>VUYV01000119.1:2659229-2735262 GCA_008711295.1 Anarhynchus alexandrinus
ATCAAGATACATCAATTTCTGTTGTGTCAATAAGTGAACACTGTGGTGTAGTTGTATGATTTTGTTTATGAATTAGGGTTCTGGGGTAGCTACTAATGACAGCAAAGCTACAATCAGACATTCTTTATGAAATGCCCTTCAAGTTGCTGATGCTCAAGAGACACGATTTGATGACAGACATATATTTTATACTGTCTTCACATAGCCCAGTGATCTGTAGAGAGAACTGGAACTGATTCTTTTCTTCTCTGAGCTCTTTGCATCACAACAGAAAGTTCTGACAATCTAATCTGTATTTCTTATGGAGGTTTTATATCTTTTTAAAGGTATCTGAGCAGCATGGTTAGAAAGGTAAATGCTTAAATGGGAATATTCATTTTAATATTTTTCCCTTTAACCAGTTTACTGACCAAGTCCTCTTCCCCCTCCTCTTTTATTCATGTTGAGTAACTGAAACTGGAGTTCCCGGATGACTTGATCTTTCTAAGAATTTCTGGTTTGATGATCTGTGCAAAAATAATATATCAGTTTTCTGACAGGTGACCAATTTGCTGACAGGACTTCGATAAAGATCGATTCTAGGTGACATCCATCTTTGACTCGTCATATTGAGGCAAACCTTTTCAGAGGGTATTGTCCTCAGCAGCCTCAGTCAGTCATGGAGCACAGTCATGAAGTCACTTTGTGATCCACCTTATTCTAGATCCTGAGCTTTAGCTCCTTGCAAAGTTTTTTACTGTGTCTCAAAACTCTTGCCATCTCATTTCTCTAGCATCTTCTATTTTAGCACTGCTACATGCTGATCTCTGGCAAAATTCAAGAAACAGGTTTTCCTGCATCACTATAGCGACATCTTGCCAACCACGTCTCATTGATGTACAAGCAAACTTACTTTGGATTTATCTCATTGTAACACGGCCCTCCTTCCTTTTGTTTAGTTTTAAAAGCGCTCTAGTAATGGCTTCCCTCTCCAAACTTCTGGTGTATTTGTATTACAAGCACTTGTCTGGGAGAGCAACAAAAGCAAAACTGTCATTGAGGTATAGTATCTTAATTATTTGCCTAGCAGCTAAATGTTTGACTAAGCCCAAGGGAAGCGCTAGTGAGCCATGCAAAATTAATTTGCCTATAGAAATATTATTGTAGGGCAGATAATTAATTTAATAGGAAACCAAATCAAGATGTCATGTGCAATTTTATTTCTGATATGATTTCTGAAAGCTATACTCTTAATATTCTTTACAGATCTTATGTTTGCATGGTGCTTGGCTCTACCACGTTGTAGAAAAGGCCCAGTTTCATGTAGTAGTTATGATGGAATTCATCTTAATGGGCGTTACATGACTATAATAAAAATGTCTACAACCTAACTGGTCGCACATGGCATCTTTAACAGCTGCTGAGGAAAAATGCACATATTTTGAGGCGCAGCTAATCTCCTTCTGAAATAGATGCCTAAAATAAGTCATAGCCTCTTTCTCAGTTTTGGCTATAAAGACAGTTTAGGATTTCTAGCCCAAAAATAAATACCTGAATTTAGATAAAATGTATCATATGCTTCCTGCTCTATTGTTTCAGAGGTCTGTAATAATAATAACAATAATAGTAACAATAGCAACAACAACAACATCATTGGGTTTCTTCTTTGGGGACATTGGACCATGAAATGGCTTTGATACTTTAGAAAACATGTCTTCTGAACACAAAAAGCACAAAGTGAAGAAAGCAAGATCTAAAATATCCATATCGTTTTCTTAAAATTATAAATCTGGTCAGTTTAGTACTGCACATTCTAAAAGGTGAACAATATATATTTCAGAGGCAGAAGTAGGCCTGTAGAAATGTAGGCTTGCTGGAAGACCCCTAGAAAGAATAATTTTGGTTGTTTTTTTTTTTTACTCTAAGAAAAAATAGAAAAAAACTGCTGAAAGCAAGAAGTAGGTGGAACTAAGACAGTCTTAAATCTTTCATATTGCCTTTCTTTATTCCTAAATTTCATCCTCTCATTAGGTTTCTAACTCAGTATACTTCAACATTTTTCATAGCATCAGTGGCGGGGTAGTCGGCTACTGAAATTTCTCTATATGACTGTTCCTTTTTAACAGCTGGGATTTTTTCTTTTGTATAGTGATTCTGATATGTTTAGTAATTATGTGCAAAAACAGATTACATTTAAGGTTGAACTATTTAAGACACTGGAGATGAAATGTAAGAGAGCTGTGTGTAAGTAAGCTGTAGATTGTGGGCCTGTGTGCACAACACATTTAAACCATTAGTTCTTCGGACAGTAGAACAAATTATGCCGTATTTCCTATTGCTTTCCATCACCTGGCTGGAATCTCTTCTGTCTAAAAAGATACAAATTCTGCTAGAAGCTTTTCCTTCAGCTGGGGTGTTTCCAATGTCTGACATTCTCATTTCTAGTAAGCTCATGCAGCAGTATTTTTTCTCAGTAGTGATACTAATGGGTTTTCTCTCCTCTAATTGGCAGTAAATTTTCATTCCTTCTATATCTTAGAAACTTTTATCCCTCTGTCAAATTATGTTTAAATTGGGCAGTGTGTTCAGGGGTGGGTGGCACACAAATGGCTTTTCTCACTAGATTAAAGGACAAGACACATCCTGTTGCATTTGTCCCAAGAAACTAATGGGAAGACGTAACATGTGGCTAACCTAATGTGAGTGCTGGTATAGCTAACTCTATAGTTACTGGTTTTCTTGTGGTGCTCATTGCAGTTTTTGGTATGTGTGTTTGTTGCCTTCCCCTTTGTCAGTAACATTAGAGATCAAAAGAGCAGAAAGAAGCAGGGCAAGGAGTGTGGCATGATACTCCAGTAACCATTTCCCTCCTTTTGTTTACGCAGTACCATTGCCTTTATGTTAGATTACATGAGTATGGTTGATTTTTTCTAGTAGACAGATCAATAAAAATATAGAAGTTTATCTTTGAAACGGAGTGGAAGCATATGGAAGGGCTGCCTAATTTTTCAAGGAACAGAATGGAAGAAACTAGAAGGGGAAAACCAAGCTCCATTTGGTTCTTCCTCCAGTAGTTAAGCCATGAGTGAACAGAAAGACTTAGATATGTTTCTCTGCTGTTCAGAAGAATTACGTTATTCACTGGCTTGTGTACAGAAGTGTTAATTTCTAAAGGGAATTCCTTGCACATTTAGACAGTCATTACCTGAGCAAACCTTGTTCTGTAGCAGCACCTTGTGGGAAGGAAATCAGACTACAGCCTCTCATACAAGCACACGTTCCCAGAAGACAGTTGCTGAGCAAGCATCTGCCTTCAGTGAGCTGAACAGGTTATTCTGTTCTTGCTATGGAAACTGGAGGATTCTCCTGACTAATAACACATCCAAAAGGATGATATACAGAACTTGATTTGTCATGCCTTTTTATCTGTGGCGTCCAGAATCCCTATACTGACAAGAAATGCTTTTTTACTGTGGAAAATCAGTGAACAGATGGAGGTGAACTGTACATGAGAAAGTAAAGCTATGCTATATTTTATCAGAAATGTGTTAATCTAATTTGAGATATTCAGTCTGTTGTACAAATACTTGGTTTATAGTCAGTGAAATGGATGCTAGCTATTTTCAACTATTACCTTTCCAACTCAAAAAAAAAAGTAGCATTTTTAACTGGGCCTTAGAGTGCCATCTGTTTGCATTTGCTGTTTCTGGATTGCTTTTTTGGACTAAGAAAAACTCCGTGAAGCCTGCCACTTCAATGAACACTTCCTGCTGGTTTACAGTTGTACAAATCCCGTTAATTGTAGACACAACTGCTTTGTTTCTGCTGGGAGAGAGAGATTAGGCTGAGGCATGCTCAGATTTTAGGCTGGTGCTTAGTGTTTTGCAGCTGGAATTTAATGGCACGCGTATCATCCTGTCTAAAACTTTGAGGGATGCTTCCTGTGTTCCTGCATGGCTTTGGCTTCAAAAAATGGGCCCTACTTCTGTTGATAAATATATGGGCATTTTTCTTTGAGGAAGACTGTGAAGGTTCTTCCCATTATGATAAGAGGTGATACAGCCTTCAACTTAAGGACAATGCTATCAACATCAACAGTTGCCAGCCAGAGATGCTGACTTGGTCCACGTTAACAACTCAGTTTCCATAGCTGAGTGTAGTGCTTGATGCCTTGTGCTTTCAATTCCTAGTGTTTGAGGGCACAGAAACCATCTGTGTTCACCAAGACTTCAGGGAAGCTGTTGTGCTCCTGCTACGGTAGAGATCTTGGAAAGGATCCCTGGAGGCAGCTTTCTTCACCAGGAGTGTGTTGGTACAGTTGTGCCTGTGTAAAAAGAACTGTGAGGGCATCTATTGGTCTATTGAAAATTGACTCTCAAAACACATCTCAGCAGCTTACTCAGTTAGGGGCATTCATCATATCATGAAGATAGGTCATTGCAAAATAGTTCAAGAGAATTCCAATAGGCATTTGTATCTCTCTAAGTCTTCTTAGGTGACACAGGCAATCATCCTTAATCCAACAGTTACAAGCATGTAAGCTTAGGAGGGCATCAGCATAGCTGTAAACTGTGGCATGTATCAGGGGTGCTTAATCTTGTTGAAACCGTTTCCTAGGAAGATGTGAAAGCTGTTCCTAAAATCACACAGTGCTGATGTATAAACATTAAACCAATAAGAGCAAAAATTGTTAGATTTAGTGAACAAAATATTGAGTTTTAGAAGCAGACTGTATTGGTAAATTCAGTCTAAAAGATGGTAGGTATCATCTCCAGTCTCTCAGGATACTAAGGATCTTCTAGTGTTTCTGGCAGTCTGATCATATCGAGGAAGTTCTGCATGATGTCCTACGTTGTGTGTCATTTGGGAATACCCATACAGTTCTGCAGAAACTTGGATCATCCACAATTTTTGTAATTTCTAAAAAAGGCATCCCAAATATATTTTGATTAATTCTTGTCCTTTTTCCCTTGAAAAAAGAAGAAAATTAGCATACTCTGGAATGAATGCGACTAGTTTGTATGCATCTAAGATAACATTTATTCCCACATGTACCAAATATATCACAGTTGAGTTCTTATTTCTTAGTTTTAAATCTTTAAAACCTTTGGAATGTAATGTCCAGCTAGGATACACGTTACCCAGGCTACAGGTTACATTAACCTCAAAAGATAAAGTAGTATTTAACAAAAAAGAAAAATTAATAAATATATCTTTATAATTTTGTTTTGCAGGAGGCAATAAGCTGAAGAATCAACATTTTCGCCTAAACTGGGCATGGATCTCCTTAGAAAAGGAGTATTATTTAGTAAATGAAGACTCCAAATATCTTGATGTTGTTCTTAAACGGAGAGGTTACCTGGGGGAAACCTCTTTTATAAGTAAGTTCAATTTTAACGTCATCAATTGCTTCTATAAATTGCTGGCCAGCTGTTTGATAAAATGTATCGATACAGCTTTATCCTTTTACTGGTGTTTGATACTAAGCAAGCTAGATTCAAATGACTATGTTTATTTATAAAAGCATGTATCTTTTGTTATGCTAAGTGTATGATTTCATTTCTTTAGTTATATGATGAAATTTTCACCTTTTTTTTTTTTTTGGTGTTCTGCAATTAATTTTTAACTTAACAACACAAGACCCAGTCCTTCTTTCTTTGATTTGATTGATACCACTGTTGTATTTGTTTCACAGAATATAGATCCTGTCCAGATTTTGGTTTTCCTGTAATGAGAAAATACAGTTGTAGCAATTGGAAAGACAACAATAAACATACATAATTTCCCAGGAAGGCTATTGTGAGCTGGTCTGATTAGCAGCTACAAGCATTAGGCTCATTTCCTTCAGTCAAAGTTGGCAGTCAACTGTGGCTGATACAGAAGGTGTTGAAAGCTGTTTGCAGTGTCTGGGGAGTGAAAAGGTGAAAAAAGCTTGTGTTATCACATTCTGCAACCTCACACCTGTCTCTAGCTTCTGGATCTGTTCCCATTCTCTTCCTAGTGATGCATTTGGACCAGGGAGCATTATCTTTGTACAGTTTCATGTCGAAACCTATGATGAGCTTATGCTGCTTAGAAAAGGCGCTCTATTTAAAGCTAGTTTTGAAGAGATGTGTAGATATGTAAGCATTTACCTGGCATGGAGCACAAGCTCATGCTTAGAAATCAGGTTTCTGTTTAAGTCTCTTTCTGAATAACAATCTGAGCTTCAGGTGTTGAGAGTAGTTAGGACACCTATTTTGGCACGAGATTTAAGGGATGTAGGCGCTAACTAACTGGATCTGACTTAAAAGGCTCTGTTTGGAACAGTGAACTAACTTTGATAATGTATTTCTTTTAAACAATGTAAAAGAATAAAAGAGATTAATGAAATCAAAGTTAAGGATGTGTGGTTTAAATTAATTACTGGCACTGATTAACAGATACTGATTTGACTTCTGGTTCTTCAAACAGAGTGTTTACAAAATTTTCTGCCTATGGATTCAAGTTCAGTTTCTGAATTGAGCTGACTCAAAATCCAGCAAAAGCAGTTTGAATAATTTGCCTCTGACTACCTTAATCCTGCAAAATGGAATTATAAAGTTGGAAAGAACATAAAAGATATTGGTTAAGATGCATACTGGCCTTTCTGGTCTATGTGCAGTGCCAAAAGGGCTGAAGGGTTATAGAAGTTGTATAAAATATTGGCTATGACTTAGGAGGAGGCACATGCAGGAAGCAAGAAAGGCAGGGTTTGTAAGGAAAGGTGATAAGTTTTAATACCTTAAACCATACAGTTGGAAGAAACAGTCAGAGAAGGGAGAAGTTGTAATATTTTTTGTTCTGAAAACCTAAGAAAGATCTTTAAGATTTGAGTGGGGTGCTATGGAGTTCACACAGAGGCCAAACACATGAGCTGGAGGTAGTTCTGAAGGACTGGCTAATTTCCATGAGGGCTCAACAGACAGTCTTGAACAGGGAGGGAAATGCCAATGAAAAGCCATTTTAGAGCAGCCTGGGTCTGAGGATGTAAGGTCTGTGCTGTCTCAGTGGGATGAGCTGTATTGGATTTTATCCTTTGGCTTTGCAGTTTCAACTTGACTTGAGTTCAATGATTGTCATTGTGCAAACATTGAAATAAGAGGATAATAATTTAAAAAAAATGCTTGTTGTAGTGGGAATGGCCACAATGGTTCAGATTTTACATCTTATTTCATATTTCATATGTTTTATCCCTTTGTGTTTCTGTGTTTTCCTTAGCTTTCCCCTTGAAGGATGAACTTTCCAGGTGTGTTTTTTATTTTTTCTAAGAGAAATAAATATTTTTGAGGGTTTCAGGCAGCATGTTATTTAGATGTTCTGGAACAGAAGAGAACCCAGAACGTTAACAGGGGGGAAAAAATCTGTTGGGCCTTTTGGGCATCCGTAGATGAATTACAGAGAAATGGAAACTTTACTTTAACCTCAGAGAATGTAGAGTTTTTCTAGTAGTTAGTTTTACTTTGGCTAATTCTGTCCAAACTCTCTGTTGTAATGTTAAGTTATGTGCTTCCACCTCTATGTGTGACACCAATATAAAATTGATCAAGAGTAACAGAGTTGACTTGAACACTCTCAAGTTGTGAAAAGTATACTTTTCTAAAACTTCTTTTTTTAAAGATGACATAATGAGAGAAAAATTACAGGTGATGTTTATAATGACGTGAATTTCTGATTTTGGCAGGTATTAGCACCAAAGATGGTACTGCCAAGAAAGATAAAGACTTCAGAGGAAAAGCCCAGAAGCAGGTGCAGTTTAATCCTGGCCAAACCTTAGCTACATGGCGAGTACGGATTTTGAGTGATGGAGAACATGAGCAGTCTGAGTCCTTTCAAATTGTTCTTTCTGAGCCAGTCATGGCAGTTCTGGAATTTCCTGATGTATCCACGGTGGAAATTATTGACCCAGGAGATGGTAAGAACCTTTGCAGAAATGTACTACCGATATGTGCATATACTAAAAGATAAACTGGAGTGCAAATGCTGAGTAACAGTGGATAGTAAAGCTCACCTTTCCTCAGAATATTTCTGAAGACAGACTTGGCATTGGGTAGCTGTTTGTCCTCTATCACTTTAAGTGATTCATGAATATATAACTAAGGTAGTACGCTTTGATGAAATACCTGCATTTTTCTATCATATATTATATCTAGGTGTTTTGTTTTGTTTAGTTTTGTTTTCATTTTAGGTATAATAGGTTTTCAGTTCAATGTGTTTGCAAACAGAGTGTATCTGCACAGGTGGCTGGAGGCTGACTTGATTCACTCTGCCATGATAATTCATGTGGGAGGGGATGGTACAGGAAAGTCCAGGCTGGTTGGTCCCAACAAGTTTAGGTCTTGGAGCAGACTAGTTGCAACACTTAGGCCTTAATATCAAGCTGAGAAGCTCAGTAAGGGTAAAGTTCACTAGATCAAGTACAGCACAAGCTGTGTCAAGCCCAAATAAAATTATGGTTAAATGTAAATGAAGGAGGAAGCTGATTAAAAAAAAAAAAGTAGAATATACTGTGGTTACTTTGCTTTTCAGCTGCCTTCAGACACTTGAACCCATGGGCCATGGTCACACAAAACTGTCCTTGAGGAATCTTTCAAGTATTGGATGACTGTAATATCTTGTTTTATACAGTCATCCCTAATTAACATTTCAAGAGGACTGAGCAAGAAAACTGTCAGAGGTTTCTTAGTTCCTAATTACAAATGGAAGTTGAACCAGAGGTTATCTGATGTCCATATTTAGTCACTGAGAAAAATAGTGCTTAACTTGAAAAGCAGTATGTATGAGACAGCAAAATTACTTGAAAATGTGTTAAATCTATCTTTTCTATAATCAGTGAGATAGCACAACTCAAGATAATCATCTGAGTTTTCTTAATGCCAGCCATGGGGTTTTTTCTATATTAAGATAAAGTTTTTACAGTCCCAGAGAATTTGTAGTAATTATACATAAGGTAAAGTTGCATAGGAGAAAATCAAATGCACAACCGCAAATCAAGGAATATCTGCAGGAAAAATATAGAGAGAACTTTGTGGGGAAGGACTGGGTTTCCTAATCATCTTTTAAAGCACAGGGTATAACAAGTTCAGATGCTAACTGAATAGGAACCATCAAAAGTTGTATTGTGCTTCCAGTAAATTTTTTTTTTAAATTCATTGATTGAATAGTGTAGCCTTAGCACCAAAATACTGAGCTTGTTCAGAAAGCTGTACCAGCCCCTTTGTACGGGACATTAGTTAATGTTTTATTCCCGAAAGAGATTGTGTAAGGATGTATTTTCTTATACTAACTGAGGTGATGCAGATCATTCTCCTCTGAGTTTTTTTGTTGCTCGTAAGGTCTGTGAAACTTTTATAGTGTCATTTTACTCCTAGTTGGACAATTATGAGAGAGACAGGAAACAGAACAAATCAAATTCGTGCAATTTTTTTTGAATTTTTTAAATTTTGTCAACATAATTCTAAAGGGAGAAATAAAAGGAACAATTGTGTGTGTATGTGTGTGTGGTACCTCTTGTTTTATTTAAAAAAAAAAGGGTAGGGATTTGGTGGTTTTCACATTGAATTTTTTACTTGCTGGAATCGTGAAAGTGTCTAGATCTTATCAAACCTGAATTACAGCATTTTTAAGGCAGGCTTTTGACCTTAAGTCATGCTAGTAGTATTTTCCAGTTGGAGAAATAAAACCTGGAAAATGTTTTCAAAGAAGTCACGTGACAATTTTCAGAACATTGTTTGCCAAAGTACTCTGAAATAATGAAAAAAATTGCTTTGTGCAGTCAGCTGTTACCACTGGATTTGGTATTACACAGAATTATATTCTGTTAGGGTTGCAGTCATATTAATGAAACTGTAAAGGTGCTTTATAATTGTATGCATAACCACCTTTTGTTCTTGAGTTTTTGAGGGAACAAGAACAAAATTGATCCTGAATCCCAGTAACAGCATAAAACTCAGCAATCTGTTTATATGGGTATAAAATAATGAATTGGGGGGGGGGGAGGGTTAGAATGCATTTTAGGGGTTTTTTTCCCTGAAAAACAGATCCGACATTCTTTGGTCTGATACATTTTAGGGCGAGGTTGCTCTCCAGACTCCACTGACTATTGGCTTGGTCTCCTTTGAGTAAAACAGGAGTGCAGGCGTGTAGCCAACTCAAAGCAAATCTTCAAGTCAGAGTAAGATAGCAAGAGCTCAGTCTTGCATCCTCAATGCCAAATGATTTTCATGGTTATCTTGATGCAGTAAGTTAAAGAATGACCTTGCAGAACCACTGCCTGTGTGTGAGCTATGCTGTTAGTACTTCTCTGGTTAACAGTTAATAATGAAATACTATGGAAATAATTAAAATATAGACCTCGTGGACAAATTCGCCAAACACTGTCTTGCACCATTAACACTAGATAAGTAAATTAGTCACATTAGACACCACGTAGCAAGGACTTGTAAATTCAGACCTAATGATCTGATTTTATTTTCCATTTCTGAAGGACAAACAAACTCTACCTCTCTCACTCTCCAAGTGTTTCTTCAAATTTAGCAGCATTGCTGATAAATATGAGTTATTTGTTGCACTTTAGAATATGATAAAATGTTCCTAGCTGTTTTACAGGTGAGTTTATGAGGCCATAAATCTACATAAACAAATGTGTCTGTTCTTTGCAGAATCAACTGTCTTTATTCCTCAGTCCACCTATACTATTGAAGAAGATGTTGGTGAATTATTTATTCCAATCAGAAGAAGTGGAGATGTGAGCCAGGAACTGATGGTTATCTGCTACACACAACAAGGTAACAGAATCTACTATTAAAAAAAAAAGGCAAAAATGGAAGAGACAGAAAAGCAAAAAGAATTGTTCCATCCATTGCATAATAAAATTGTTTATTACTTTTTCATCTAAATATCTTCAGTCTCAATTGGAAATGTATTCATCTTTGCAATCTGTCTTAAAGTGTTAAATACAGCAGAAAAAATATCATGTTCCAAATTTCTGCTATTTGTTAGGAGGTGAACAAGACCTGTGTTCTTTATCTTTATGCAAGATTTTTTCATGCAGCCCCATATATCTGAAAGTGATCAGAACTGAAAGCGCTGCAGTGATTGCCCAGGATATCCTTTACTTGTTTGTATCTTGAAAAAAATGGTATTAAATAATATTGCTTAATTGTCATCCTTCTAATTCCTCTATCTGTCAATTTGCTGTTGATTATATCCACACAGAGAATGGGGTCTCTACCCCTACACATTTATTGTTATTTTTCATCTGGAGAGATGATTTTGTTGAGGTGATGTGGAATAAAAATTAGTTGTTTTCATCAAATTCTATCTGTTTATAGTTAATTTCTGGTCCACTGATACGTTCAACTGATAAAATGCACTGAAGGCGTTAATTTGTAGTCCTCACAGCATCTCCCTTGTCAATCTATGTCTCTTGTGAAAGATTACAATATTCCTTCTGACTGAAAAACTGCAAATGAATTTGAGGAGCCCTGTGTTGCATTGCATCATATACAGAAGTATTTTGTCCAGAGGCCTCAGAAATGTAGCCTGGTTAGAGGTTTCAGGCCATCTTATCACATAAAAGTAAATAGAAATTAAAAGATAATGAAAATAAAATTCAGCCTGTGCGAGAGCATCATTATAACGATGGTATGTATAGTGACTGTTTTCCTTTTGTGCCACAGGGACAGCATCTGGCACTGCCCCAACCTCTGTACTTTCTTACTCTGACTACATATCCAGGCCTGAGGATCACAACAGCATTCTACGTTTTGATAAAGACGAACGAGAAAAAATGTGTCGGATAGTCATCATAGATGATTCCTTATATGAAGAGGCTGAGACCTTTGATGTTTTGCTGAGCATGCCGATGGGTGGAAGAATTGGTGCAGAATTCCCGAGCACTCGAATTACCATTGTACCTGATAAGGATGATGGTAAGACATCATGTAATAAAGTGGTAGTGCCAGTCCAGGAGCGAAACCACAGGTAGTATCACACTGAAATCAGCATGTAGAAGATTTTTGCACTTCTCCCTGGTGGTTGAAACACATGCTGCTTCCATCTTGAGATTTGAAAATACTATTAGGAAGCTGTGTGGGTTCTTTAAAGTACTTAGTATTGATATTTTGTGGTTTGAGAAAATCACATGAGCAGTGACTGGGAGTGAGGAGATGCACCTTTCCATTCTATCACAGTAACAAGTTTAATCCAAAATGTCACCCTGCATGGTCACCCTTGTCTGTGTGATTCTGAGGTTGTGTCCACAAAGCCTTAGACCATTGCATTATGCTCCAAGGGGCCATATTAGAGGTCCTGATGGACCAGAAGCCTTTTAGCAGCTGCTAAGAGGCAAGCTATATTCCTTCTGATTTGCTGCTGCATTTAAATTTCTGCCTAGAAGTGTCCCCATATGCTTCCTTTGTCTTTTTAACAAAGCAAATAATCAAGAGATTGTATTGTTGCTTTAGAAATCACCTCAGTAAGGAAGCGCTGACAGAATTATGTCCTTTGTTCAAGTGGCCAATAGCTTTGATATATTGCATTGAAAGCGACATTTCTGGTGGTGATTAGAGAGATCTGTGACTGAGGAAGAGTAGAATCAGCACACTGTGTCACCAACTGCTTTTGAAAATACACGTAAATATTATTAAGACTTCAAGCTTCTCCTTCAGTGTCCTTAGCATTGGTGTGGCAACTGTCTATCTAGGAGTGGTAGCAATTTTCCTGGTTTCCTGGTACAATTGCCCTCATTTATGCATGGATTTTGGCAGCTGACACCTCAGCTGTAAATTCTGTGAAAGGAATAATGATAAGCTATTTTAGTCCTCTCTGAGGCCATAAACCATCTATTGTGACACTGTCTTATTTCCTAATGTGAGGAGTTATATAGTACTCTTTGAAAGTCTGATGCCAAGATACACAGTTTTTATCAGCACAGTGATTTCTCCCTAATTAGGGATATAAAAGGCAGCTCTTAAAGGCAGGAAGGTGACACCCATCTAATTGAATCATAAATACTCAGTCTGCCTGAAATTTCTCACGTGTAATCCTGTAACAGAGGTGAGTGTTTTCTCTGTGAAGCATTTGGGAATCATATAGCATTAATGAACACAACAGTTTGAAATAATACTTCTTGTAAAGTAACAGATCATATATCATATGTTTATCTGACTTTGCTGTGATAGCAAATCCAGGTTTATTTGTGTACTTTTTTTACAATAATTTGATTTTTTTGAATAATGTGATGAATTCACGAAATTTACAGTTTGTAGATAGCAGACCATAGAATATTGAGAGAGTAGCTATAAAAATATATCCCTGAAGAAGCTGATTATGTGGCTTTTGAAGGTGTTCTGACTGCTTAAAATGTATACAGAAAGTTTGAGATGGGGAGAATATTTCTCCAAGAGAGTATTTAAAACAGAGATGAGCTGAAATTAGATCATCTAACTTCAGTGGGAACCTCAGTGCCTGGGAGGGAACATTTTTATGTATTGTTTTTAGCATTAAAAATAAGATATTGTCATTCATAGGCTTATACAGTCATTTTAACAGTAACATAGAGTGACTTTGAATAAGAAATGATGAAAAATAACCAATCCCAACATAGTATAGAATTTAACAGTTTATGAAACCCCCACAAGATATTAGGGAAGTCAACAAGAAACCTCCTTTATTTTAACACTGCTATTAGAAAACATGAGAAGTAATTTGGTTTGTATACCAACGTTCAGTTTTAAGTCTAATATTTCTTGTATTTATGAGCACAACTTATCTCAATGCTACAAACTTTTAAACAGGATTTATTTAGCAAATAAAAGTAATCCTATGGGATTTATTAAAAAAGCTGACATGGAGAAGCATTTGGGACATCAGAGTAGAACATTTTCATTATGTAATAACTGAAACATCTACATTTGTTGGTAAGAGTAAACAATATTTTGGATATCGAAAGATAAGGAGGCTTTGAAAGATAGGTTTGGATCATTTTTTTACAAACATTCACTTGTCTTTTTGCACCCAAAATGTTCCATACGTCATATTTGAAATAGTGTGACAGAACTCCTTTTTTGCTTTGTGTATCACTGAAAGTACTCCCACAAAAAAATCCAGAGCATTCAAAAACTTACTGACAATTCACTTACCAGTAAAATTTTCTACCGCACACTTTTAGTTTGCACAAAACCATAATGCATGGGAACAGAAAAGTCTATATGCGTTTTGTTTCATCTGAGATCTGTTGTGCTTGCTGTTCTATAAAAAGCAGAGTACAGACTAAAGAGTAGATAAATTATGTTGTACCTTACATATTTATTTATGTAATCACACATATATAAATATATATAGGCTTATTTCAGATTGTGTATATACACACATCACACATATTTATGTAACGTGAGGAATTTAACACCCTGTCAGTCACGATTGAAATTCTGCATAAATAAGTAGGAGATTTTAAGCAGCTTTGGACATTATTGTTTACAGTGCACAAAATTAATTTTAGTAACTTAAATCAGTATGCTATGTGAAATAAAAAGCACTTTCTTTAGCTTTTAACAATAAAATTTAATTCAGAGAATCCCAAAGATAGAAGTGGATAAAAGCTTTAGCACATATATAATAGCCTATGAGCTATAGTGATGTTATACTAAATTTTGTAGTCCACTTTAGTCTCTTTACTTTATGTCTACTGATATATTTTTCTCATTGTTTGTTTAAATTCATCGTCTTCTTAAAGTTTCTTTGGACGAATGTCACAGCATGTCATTAAATTGTGATTTCTGCAAGTACTGTGACTGGATTAACATTATGCATTGACTTCTTCAGGTCAAAAGATACAAACAGCAAAGGTCAAAGTTTAATAATACTACATGAGATCTTTCCTATGGAAGTCAAGTCAGGACTAGCAACATTACCTTATCTCCTCTGGCATTCAATGCAAGTTAATTAGGAAACATTCACCTTCAGTACCTATCATCAAAGTCTTTTCTTCTTCTTTTATTTCTAGAGAAGGCCCTTAGGGTCTAACTAAAATTGCTGAGTTGCTATACAATCATGACAATAAACAAAAAGTAAAAGAGGTGTGCTCAACTTTCTAGTGAACCAGGGTATATTAAAAAATTCCTGGCAACTGAATACTTTAATTGGGGATTATACAGTTGTGCTGTGCTGCCAAAGCAAAACCTGAAAAAAAAATCGTACTATGTAGAACATGAACAGCTATATTTATATATTGTGAAAGGTGATTTTAAAATTGGTGCTGCTGTTGGGACATTTCTTAATTTGGAAGGGACTTTTCCTGATAGGTCCTGAAGTTGGAGACAGATACAAAAGAAGAAAAGGATTGAGTTAATGAAATACAAAGCAAAGTAAGTTGCACATAGAAATCTTGTATTCAAAGTTACATGTGTCACTACAGTTTAAACACTAAAAATTAAAAGCGCGGATCTGTTTGAGTCAGAGGTGATAGTTACTAACCATGAACCACAGGAAGAAAAGCATTCAGGGGAAAGACTTATGCAAATCATACACTTTTGGCAGTAATCTCACTTGATATTAGCCATCTATAAATTTAGACATCTCATTCAAGCAGGCTATGCCAGGATCCTTCTATAGTTAATGAAAAGAGAAATATACTCCCAAGAATCATCCTATCCTAGGATGGTTGAGATCAATCACCATGGGTACCTGGTGCATCTGAATACATTGATTTCTGACAGTAGATATAAACCCTACCCTTAGAAATTTAATTTGCCATTCAACCCAAAGTCATAGGCACTACAAGTATGAAGGAAGGATTTTTTTCTAATTTTGTGTTAAAAGAGCTCCTACTATGAAATGCCATTAAACAAAAAAGGCATACATAGCTATTCCTGCTTCATAAAATAATTGTGATTTATAAAGAAAAATCTAAAAGAATCTAGTTGAAATCTAAATAAATTAATGCTGAAGAGTGTTTCAGTAAGTATTCAGATGTTCAAGATAAAATCCAAAAACAAACAAAAAAATTCAACCATTTTCCATACAAATGTGAACTTGTGTTATTAAATCTAGCCAGAATTGATGGACCAAACTACTTGTCTTCATGCATCTCAAGGATTTGGGATACGAACAGAAATCCCTGAAGAATTTGAGGTCAGTTGATTGGCTCAGGACATGCCTGCATGGAGAGCACTGAGTTCGGCATAAAGCTTATTCAGAGGAGGCACTTTACATATTAGATCAATATCATGCATCTAGGGAACGGAAGATAAGGTTGCTGTGCACTTTTGATTCCCCTTGGAGAGAGGAGTCCTGGAGTTTAGTCTCAGACCCTGAAAATGCTTAGACCCTTCTATGGAAATGCCTTAATCCACCCCCACCCCCAGGCTAAGCAAGATCAGCCTGGAAGCACTCTTTTTCCAGCTGAAGCTGTGACTCTGAAATCATTCACATACATCGAGAAAAAATGAGATCAAACTCTTTTGTTAGTCTTCATCTGGGAAGGAGGAGCCTGTGATTTGGTTCCAACGCTAACAGCGTTGCGGTGTTGTGTGCCGCAAGTCTGATCCAAAATGCTTTAGTTCTTGCAACAAGGCTTGCAGTCAAAGCTCTGCTCTCTCATAGTCAAATGTTTCGACTGCCGGGCTGCTGATATGGACTTTATTTTACTTACTCTGCTTTGTGTTGTGGACAAATTTTAAACTCTTGGTTTGTAATCACATTTGGAAACCAGAAGAGAAGAGGTGTGATGTATGCAGAGGTGGAAGTTTGCAGCTGAGAGGAGAATGCTTACAGTTATTGTGTTTGCTTCAAGTTTTTTCTCAGTGGTTGTCCTCTCATGTGATTTTAATTCCATGCTACTGTATTTAGTGTTGCCATGAGAGCACACAGCCTTACAGCCAGGCTGACAAACAGTCGTCTTGCCTTAGTGGAATTGTTGAAGCCTCATGCTGTTCACAGCAGGAAGTACATTAAATACATTTGTTCCACTTCATTCACATTAGATGGGCAAGCAGCCGTTCAGACTTCTTCTTGACATTTCTACATCAAGGCTGGGAAAGCAAAGGACTCGGGTTTATATTGGAGGTTTGCTTACCATTTTCTTCATACCTACTCAATGGAATCGATCACTCATATCATCCACATGATAGAGGGTAGCACTATCTGGGAATATTTTACAGCTGAGTAAACTGGATGATGGTATGGTCATGGTATGATAACGCAGAAAGCCAATGTTAGAGGTCAAACAGAACAGATTAATTCTTTAGTCTTCTGGAGATTTCTTTAAAAACTTAATTCATAGAATCGTAGAATCATAGAATGGTTTAGGTTGGAAAGGACCTTGAAGATCATCGAGTTCCAACCCCCCTGCCATAGGCAGGGACACCTCCCACTAGACCAGGTTGCCCAAGGCCACGTCCAGCCTGGCCTTGAACACCTCCAGGGATGGGGCCTCAACAACTTCTCTGGGCAACCTGTTCCAGTGCCTTACCACCCTCAAAGTGAAAAACTTCTTCCTAATGTTCAATCTAAACCTGCCCTCTTCCAGTTTGAAGCCATTCCCCAACTTGCTGTCACTACAGTTAGTTAAACTTTGGAAATCCTTAGACCATGTTCTGGAAATCGGTACCCACTCGGGCTTGTCCAGCTTGCTCGGAGTCATAAAGTCCATATTGATGTTTACTATCAATAGCCTGAAAAGAGGCAGAAAGTCAGCTCTGCAATGCTATATTATAAATACATGCTTTGCATTACGTGTCCCAGTAGGCATACGGTATCAGCTAACTTTCGGTGTGCGTACTGAGCCAAATTTCCAGCTGATGATAATTAAATATTCTATTAGTAACATGGTTTGCAGAGGGGCATCCTTATCTCACAAGGCTATCTGGAAACTCCTTATTTCCACTGGCCTCCAAGACAGGCAATCAAATGTGTCTTTTTCTTTTCAACAATAGGTGTGCCATAACCTTAAACTGAATGAGTGGTTGGTTGATCTTGGTAGTTAATATCTGCCAGTCTGTTTGTCCAGTTGTAATTACAACCTGAACACTACAGGCAGAGCACGCCCAGTGTTAGATGACTGGGGTCATGACTGGGGTCATGATTTGGCCAAGTATCCTTCATCATTCTCTGAAGGTGACTAAAATAATAAAATAGTTATTCTTTTTTCCTCTCTACAGCCATCTTCAACTACTTTCTGCCTTTTGTATTTTTACAGTGCCTGTGGGTCTGATGCCTCTGGCACTTCTGTGCAGCTTTTAGCTTCTTTTGTCCTCTCATTAGGTAAAATTTCTATGTGACCCCTCCCCTTTCCCCAGTCTGTGGCAGGTAGCCAGATTGGCAACTAATCAAGGGAAAATGTGGAAGACAGCCAACTTATGACACATGTTATACTCCCAGTTTTCTTTGCTTACAGTTTCTTATTATCACCAGTTCAAAAGAGTGAAAAATGTTCAATTTATGATGATAGCCTTAAAGATTTTGGAAAGTCCCTGTTTTCTGTCTATCACAGAAATAAATTAATGTCATATCTTACAGTAGGACATTCTATAGAGGCAACGGGGCGCATTTATGATTTGCTTTTCTAGCATTATCTGTTACTGGCAGTTTATTATATGTGTGTGTATGCAGGTACACACTCACACATTATATTTATATGAACTACAGATGTTGGATTAATCTCATCTTCACTTATCTGCTTAATAACTAGGTATATTGGTCATTTAATAGGTAAGGGGGACAGACCATGACCTCCAGATAGTACTTTGTCACATCTCTTTTAGATGACTCCTTTATAATAGAGGACTCAGCTGGTGGAACAGCAGATCTCCAAGCCTTCACTACTACAGGTTCTTAAATGGTTAGCTTATATATGCATTATTACAGTTCTATGTGAATTATAGTAATATTTCTAGGAGAGTATTGAAATATAGAAAACAGCTTTTGAGTTTTGTACTCAAAGCACATAAAATAGTTGATAAGACAAGGTATGAAAATTGACACTTTCTGTTAAATCTAGAATGAGTTAAATGAGATGGTGTTCTTACGTGTGCTGATGTTATTTTCCAGAACCTAATAGATCATTGTTTTATGACAGTTCACTTGAGAGTACATTGAGTTATATTTTTATGTCTTTTGTCTTTGTACTGCAGATCTTATATTTATTATAGACTGCTTGAAAATTTAATGAATGCCCAGCAAACCATTAACTATTTGTTCTTGTTTGCATGTGATCATAGGGAATTAATTTAGTGACCTAGTGAATGCTTTGTGTGTTTAAGATTTGGATAATCAAATTGTGTAGGACATCTTGATGTATTCAATTTTCCTAAGGTTTCTCCAGATCATCTTTCTTCCTCTGAAGCTTCTTATATTGAGACTTTGCCACTTTGCTCATCAGTCTTCGAAGACCCAAAGGATACTGAACAACAGAGTAACCAGTGTACCCCATTGGGCTTTAATGATGTTGATTCTCCTTTTGAATGTGTAAATCAACAAGGGATTAACTCAGTTATTATCTCACATTACTGTCTGTCAGGCAACTCTTTTCTCTTCCCTTTGACACGAATGGGGTCAGAAGTCCAAAAGAGAGAATTCGAGAACTTTTAACATACAGCAAAGCATATTTTCTGTCATTAGAGCTCTGCTTTTGTGGTCTGATAAGTCTGGCTGTTGTTCTATTTTCACTTCTGCTCTGTCTTCTCTGCTGAATCCCATCCCCAACATTAGCTCCTGTAAAGGGAACATGGAAGATCTCTAGCATATTTTTCTTTTCAGACCTCAATGGGCTAAATGTGTTCTTATTGTATATGGGCAGAAAAGGCTGCAAGAAATTGCTTCTGCCAGTTAAGCAAACTCAACATAACTAGCATTGTGACTGAATAGTAAAAGTGTAAGAATCTAAACTCGTAGTTGGGGCAGTGTCTTTCTTAGCCTGTCTTGTGATATGGTCAAGATGTCTCCAATCCAGAAAAGTCTGTGTATACATAGAGGCAGAACACATTTAATAACTATCCACAAGAATGTATAAGATCATAATTTTCTTTAAAAAACGTGGTACAAGATGTGCCAGAAATGATATAGGAATACCAACAGCCACCAGGAAAACAAAGTATCTTACATTTTTTGGTTATGCTATTCCTCTTCTATGCACCATTTGTAGTAATGATAGTTATAATAATAGTGCCTTCCTTCTTCATTTATTCTTCAATGAAACCAAACAAATTTGCTACTTCATAAAAATTCAGATTTGTAATTCACTTGATAAAGTGAATCTAACAGCCTTACCTCTGTGCCTGGTAAGATCATGAAGCAGATCCTACTGGAAGATATGTAGAAACATACAGTAGACAGAAGTCATTAGAGACAACCAACATGGCTTCATCAAGGGCAAATCGTGCCTTGCTAATCTAGCGGTGTTCTATGATGGAGTGACTGCATCAGTGGACAAAGGAAGTGGAGGTTTAGATTGGATATTAGGAAGAAATTTCTTCACCAAAAGGGTTGTCAAGCATTGGAACAGGCTGCCCAGGAAAGTGGCTGAGTCACTATCCCTTGGAGGTATTTCAAAACCATGAAGATGTGGCACTTTGGGACATGGTTTAGTGGTGGACTTGGCAGTGCTAGGTTAACAGTTGAACTTGATGATCTTAAAAGATCTTTTCTAACCTAAACGATTCTATAATTCTGTGCTACAGATGTCATCTACCTAGACTTTTTCAAGGCTTTTGACTCAGTCCCCCTCAACATTCTTACCTCTAAATTGGAGAGATGTGGGTTTGATGGATGGACTGTTGAATGGATAAGAAATTAGTTGGGTGGCCACATCCAAATAGTTACACTCAATGTTTCAATGTCCAAACAGAAACCACTGATGAGTGGTGTTCCTCAAGAGTCCATACTGGGACCAATACTATTTATATTTTCATCAATGTCATAGTGGGATTTAGTGCACCATCAGTAAGTTCACAGATGACACCAAGCTGAGTGGTACAGTTGATAGGCTTGAGGGAAGGGATGCCATCCAGAAGGACCTTCTCAGCCTTGAGGAGTGGGCCTCTGCAAACCTCATGGCCCACTAAATTCAAGAAGGCCAAGTGCAAGGTCTTGCACCTGAGTTGGGGCAATCCTCAATACCAGTACAGACTGGGGGATGAATAGTATCTCCCCCCTGCACAGAAGGACTTGGGGATATTGGTGGGTGAAAAATTGGACATGAACCAGCAATGTGTGCTTTGCAGCCCAGAAAGCCAATCATATTTTGGGCTGCATAAAAAGCAGCATGGCCAGCAGGTTAAAGGAGGTGATTCTCTCCCTCTTCTCCGCTTTTGTGAGACCCCACGTGGAGTACTGCGTCCAGCTCTGGAGCCCTCAGCACAAGACAGACATGGACCTGTTGGAGTGGGTCCAGAGGAGGGTCATAAAAAGGATAAGAGGGCTGGAACACCTCTCCTGTGAAGAAAGGCTGAGAGAGTTGGGGTTGTTCAGCCTGGAGAAGAGAAGGCTCCGGGGAAACCTTATTGCGGCCTCTCAACATATGAAGAGGCTTATAAGAAAGACGGAGAGAGACTTTTTACCCGTACCTGTAGTGATAGGACAAGAGGCAAGTTTTAAACTGAAAGAAGGTATTAGATTGGGCAGAAGGAAGAAAGTTTTTACACTGAGGCTGGTGAGACACTGGAACAGGTTGCCGAGAGAAGTTGTGGATGCCCCATCACTGGATGTGCTTAATGTCAGGTTGGACAGTGCTTTGTGTAACTTGATTGAGTGGAAGATGTCCTTGCCCACAGCAGGGGGCTTGGACTAGATGATCTTTAAAGGTCCTTTCTGACCCGAACCATTCTGTGATTCTATGAAAAAATACTCTCAGAAAATGCACAATTTGGATTTATTTTGATCTTTAGAATATTGTTATATCCTTTTTCTCAAAGTCTAATAGCTTTTACTGCATAAGGATCTCACACATTTTCAGCATGCATTTACTTTTATGAAGGTCCAGGAATTCTGTCTTTGCTATTCAGTCTCCCCAATTTCCTCACCATCTTCCTATCATCTCTCATTACCAAGCAACAAAATGTTTGTTTATCATTCAAAAGCCTTACTGGTACTACTTGACAACCAGTGGAAATCTCAGCTGGGGAGAAAACCTAATTGACATCACTATGACTTTGGACTTTAAAATCTTAGAGAACAGGGTCATGATTTAAGTGGATGATGTTACAAGCTATCATAAAGAAAATATTCATAGAATAAGCTATTGCGATTTTGTGGTTGTGTTTCTTGATATGAGTGTAGGTGTGAGGAACACACTGGAAGAGAAAAATTGAAAATATTCTTCTCAGAAAACCTCTGGTTTTGCAAATGTACTTATTACACTCAGACCCGTTCTACAGACTGCTTTTTCTGCAAGGTCCAGTAGTAAACTAATTTTTCAATTAAAATGTGAAAAACATATTTAGAAATGGCTACATGCTCTATCTTTATGTAGTCTGATTTCTAAAATGCTGATCAGCTTCTCCTACCATTTCTGTTTGTAGGTTCATTTGTTATCTCGTGTATCAATCACTGACTGTGAGCTCCTTCATGCTCGGTCTCCTTGTGAGGTACCTTGTGTGTGGTATATTTAAATATTACTGCCAAGCTTTCCCATTTATCTGCCTGCCTCTGTTTCATCAGTTCGTTGAGAATTTGTTACTGATGCCATTTCCTGGGCCTCTTACATAAAAAATAATCTCATTCTTTTTAAAAATAGAACATTTAGAAGATTCTGAGTTGGTTTCATGCTCTGTGGGAGGTCTTGCCAGTAGGAAAATGGTATGTGAAAATCAGATGGTTGCTGCAGGTAATACCATCGCGTTTGGGTGTGTCCCCAAATTCCAAAGTGTTTGTTTCTTCAGCTATTAGTCTTTATATTTTTATTTACATTGGTAAATGAGGCAATTATCTGTGTTATGGAACAGTTTGAGCAAGTGATTGAAGCTTGATGTACTTGTAGCAGGAAAAAATCTTTTGGCCCTGTCTTCTGAATCTGAACATAGGAAAAGCTCCTCTGACACCTGTGATGGTTCCAGTGATATCAAGGTCTGTAGGTTACATCCTTAGAGTCCGTGCAATGATTATAACAGTACTACTTCTACTAATAAATGTTTTCACTTATATGTTAGTTCACATATATATGAATTTGGTGTTTTGGAAAGGTAACAATGTTTCTCAGCAAATCAACAAGGTAAATGACGTGCTTCCAAGAGAAGGTCACTTATAATAGTCAACCTCACACATTAGCCTTTCTCCTGAAATGCCAGTTATAGCTGGGAGACAGCATTAGACTGTTCATTACCATCTTGTACGTAATAGTTAACTAATTGTTGAAAAATACATCTTCAGTTCAAAGGCACACATCTTGAATGAGTTGAGTACAGCACAGCTTCGTGCACTCAGATATCTCTACTCTCCGTGATTCAGGCATGCTCTGTCGCTCATCTAGTTATTACTGAACCATTATGAACTGCAACCTGAATTAAGCACAATCAGAATTAGCTCAGTTCTTCAGGCTGTAAAGTATGCTGCAGGCTGTCCTTGCAGCAGGGATGGGACTGACAAGAAAAGAAACGAGTAAGTGACCAGAGACGGGGTATCACTGTAGCCATCTTGCTGCCACCCTCAAACTTGCAGCTGGGGCTGTAGTCTCCTTCCTTTCCTGTGCTACTTTGCTGACATTTGAGTTTTACTTATTCATGGAGCAGAGACGTTAGATGTGCGTTCCAGACCTGCTAGGCAGGTGCTGCTTGTCATGGTACTGTGTCTAGAGAAACTGAAGCATAGATGCACTTTAACATAAAGGGTTTGTTAAAATACAAAGCTCTATCCCAAATTCGCGTGTGTCATAAATTAATTGAATGTGAATCATATATAGTGTTGTTCATAGCAGTTATTGATCTGGATTCCCACTGTGTTACTCTACTGAAATTACTAGGTGAAGCTGTGTAAAATGAGAATAGATCAGTGATGAATCATCAATGTACGGCATTGCCTTTGCAGATTAAAAAAAAAAAAGTGTGTTTTTCTTACAAAATAGAACTAGATTTGGTATATGTTGCATTGAGTCTGTCCTTTTACCAGTTATGTTTGCAGTATCCTTTAAAAAATCATTGTAAGTTGCTAGACAGAAATGGGCTGTTGAGACAAATGGAAATAGAAACATTATTTGCTTGAGATAATGTGTGTGGCAATTTGGCTGCAACTAGTAATTTTGATTCTGAGGTGAATTTGCTGTTTAATTGAAAAAGTTATGACAACAGTGCTAAGAAGATGAAAGCTGCTAAGGTTACAATATATGAATTTTAAAAGTAATCTGTTTTGACCACATCAAATAAAAAGCTATTGGCATTTGCACAATAGGTACCTGCTCCAGAACTGAGCTCTGACTGTAATCTTGACCCCTGCTTCTACAGCATTCAGCAAAAATAAATGACTTGGCAAATTAAATTCATTGTGCTCAATGCAAGCTCAGTTGCTTGCATAGCTTCAAGTATGTGTAAATAGCAGTAGAATTGTGCTACCTAGTTTCAGATGTTAAAGTTCTTTTTGATAATATCATAATATAAACTTTTTGTAATGGACAGTTTTTCTGAGCTTTTCTTTTTTTCCCATTAACATGCATATATGAGAGAGATTACAGAAGTTGACCTTTACTGCTATTAAACAGTAGATGCCCATTCCTTCTCAAATCTAATGGAGCTCTTGTTCTTAACTGGTCTACCTACAACTCACCCACTTCACGTTTGGTAGGGTGGAGTCTCTTTTGTTAAATATAGACTCAGCAGCTCAGTCACTTAACGCTGGCTGTGATACTGAAATGCAAGTAAGCATTGTGTAGGGACGTATGTGTTGTCTGGGTATAAGCCAGATCAGGTCCAGAGGAAATCTGGCCATGTTTTTCTGTTGTTATGTCCAAGGGTAATTGGCTGTGTCAGCCATCAGGGCTCATTACTTTGGACTCAGCGTTGCACTAGCATGTTTAGACTGTACCAGAACAGGTTGATAAGCTTACAAAGCACTGTTTTGCACTTTCTGCGCTGCCACAACAGATTTCTGCTGGCTCTGGCTATGGCGTAATGTTCACGTCATAGCCTTGTTTGTACTGTGCATGGAAAGAAGGAAAGCAAAAACTTTTAGGAATAAATGGTTTAACACCACTAGAAAAGATCAAGCATGAGTTCAGTTGTAACGACCACTTCTCCTAGTTCCAGTGTCATAGTGGCAGGTCTTGTTTTCTTCTATTATTTCTCTCCTCCTGAGAATATATACATATATATATATATGTATCTCTCACTGGAAGCATATATCACTGAAAATCACTTTAGTATTAAGGCTTATTGAGGTGTCAGCACAGAAGAGTCTGGTTTTTTGTGTTTGTCCTAACTATCCTGCCTTACGCATTCTTTGCACTGGCAGCCCATACTGATTGTGGCACGTTGCATATCTTACAACCAACCTACTGTTTTGCCAAGTCCCTCTAAAGCAGATTGTAAGGATATAATTTTAAAAACAAAAACCTCCCTGGAAATAAATAGTTTTTGCACTATCTCATTGCTTTTCTGATACACATTCAAAAATAGACCTATTTCTAACAGTATGAGAAGTGTGTAGACCTATTTCTAACAATGTGAGAAGTGTGTTTGTTTTCCTGCTTGATGACCGACTAGTGCTGCAGTTGATATACGCTCCTGACTGTGTAAGTGCAAACGCAAGACAAAGATTTCATTTCTGTGCCAAGAAACCGGGGACTAAAGCTCCTCACCTTTCTCCTCTGATTATTGTAACTTCATGCCAGTGAAATCTGTGGGTCTGAACAAAAAAACCTCTTTTTAAACTTCCTCTTATTTCTGTAAGAGGAACCATTAAATTTGCGGTAGTCTCTCTCCAGAGTGATTACTAGATTAAAGATCTGCTGTAAGTGAGCCTGCAGTCATTGAGCAGAGTGTTTTCCAGCCGTGACCTGAGAAAGACAATGCTTTCCCTGTTCGTAGCTTGGCTTTGCTACTTCCCCTGGGGAGCTACTAACACAGCTTACAGGAAATGAACTTACAAAACATTTGTAAGGATTTGTTTCCTAGGATGGGTAACCATGCAGAATGTGTCTTTCATTGAAGATGCATGCCTCAAAAAGTGTGAAAAACTCACTGTGGAATACAAGGCAAGCTAACTGAGGGTTTAGGCATTTTTATGTTTCGCTGTGACTACAGGAGCAGACAGAACATGAGGATTCTCCTTCAGCAGCAGTAAAGCAAGCATTAGGATAACACTACAAGAAACCAACAACATTTTCTTTTACGTCTTCCATCTAGTTTAAGGCAGGTCATCTATGTTCCCTGTGTAGTCAGTGAGTAGAAGGGAATGCTTCCAGATCTCCTCAGATTTTACTCACTGCAGTGGATGAGCCATTCCACCGCTCTTTTCGTATGCTCGTTAAGCTGGGAAACCTCCTGGAATTGCCTATCCTTGTCCTTGAAAACTGAGAGCACGCAGGCTGTGAATGTGAGTAACTCTCACTTAAGTGCTTAAAATGAGGTAGGGTCAACTCCAGATATAATTCTGGAACTACCAGGACATCAGTATAGAGAGAACAGGATTATAAAACCAAGATTAGACTTGGGACAACGTGCGAAACTTTAAAAATACTTGTTTAAGAAATGACATGTATTAGATTTGATAATATTTTTAACTGCCTTGATCTAATCATTGACGCATTTGTAACCATTTGATCTTAGTAGACATTCTGTATTTTTAACCTCTGGAAGTTGAATGAGCCTTTGTCCATCTTGAGAATTTTAGAAGACCGTTGTATGTCTGAAATGGCACGTTTCTTTGCGGATCTAATATCCAGTTCTGCAGTATCCCTGTAAGCAGAACTCTCATCAAAGTTAATAGTAGTTATACAAGAAGGTCCAGAGAGTGTATTCTATTCACCTATTAAAAATGTTTCAGATAAGAGCTTCACAGTCCCAAATATAAATGCAACTACTGACAATCCAGTCCCTATAGGCAAATAATGTGAGATTGATGTGTATCTGTCTGTGCACACAAAGACGCACACATTTAAATACACATGATGTTGAATAAAAAAAAATAAATTGGAATGAAAAGCCTTTTCATCTAACTGAGCTAGACATTTGCCAAGTTTGCCTTTCATTCTGGAAAGGTTGATGACCTTGATAATGCTCAAGCAGATCTGTGAATCTTCACTAGTATTCAGTAAATACATTCAGTTCTATCAATTTGTTACAACCCATGATTTTATTTTTAGCAGCTAAGTAGAGCGGCAGCTGCATTTGTTTTCATCAATGTGGAATATTAAGGGAGGTTTTTTGTTTGCTTGGTTTTTTGATAATTTATTTTGTCAGTTGGGAAATACAGGAAATATCTTGAAAACAGAAGAGAAAATACTTTTATCCAAAACTTCTAATTTATGCAATTTATGTATACAATTCCAAAATACTTAGGAATGGCTGCCTTCTCAGATAAAAGTTTGGGTCAGTAATAACTGAGTAACTACTTTATATTACTTCTGGTTAGTTTTAATTAAAATCCTATTTTACATTGTTTAGCTTTCTATAAAAAGAAATAAGCAATCTACCACAGAGGAGATTGTTACCACACACTGTGTTGTCAGATTGTCCTCAAGTACTTCAGAAAAACATAAATATTTTGTCTGTCTGGTTATCCTACAAGCCTCTCCAAAACCTTCATAATACAATGTCTTCACAATATTTGGCTTTATTGAGCTCAGTTTTAGTGAAACAGGTTCTTCAATTCCAAAACCTTTGTAATAGAAGTCATAGATTTTGCATATAATCTTAAGAAAATTTGGCTGAATCATGGAAATGATGGGCCCAATGGGTTTATGTCTCCTCCTTTGGGTAAGTTGTACCTTTTCTGTATGCTAGGCATAGCTCTGTAGAACTATAAACTTTCCCAGTAATTTCCTTTGCATTTTTTTCTGTGCTTGATGAAGGGGAAGTATTCATAGTGCCACTGATAGAGTACTGATTAATTGCTGTGGTCTTTGTCAACTTAATTTGAGTTGACCATATGCTGTATGGTATTTTCAAGCACATTTGTGATATTGTAACCTCATGATTATAATAAATTCTCACTAGGCAACGTAAGAAAATAGTGATAAAATAGAAGGAGAATTTGTGTAGGTCTTCAGATTACGTCCCAGCCATTGGGGAAGGTAGGTATGATTTCTTCTGCACGATGGGAAAACCGAGGCACTGGCTGTGTATGCTTAGTCATATATGTTTGAAACAGGAATGTAAGGGATAGCAAAGGGGAGCTGATATACATCCAGGATGAAGCTGGGCTATGTTCTTAAGCCTGTTTACTTTGTGAAATTGCTGTGGGTAGAAAAACAGGAAAAGGGAGGAAAAAATGAGGATAAAAAATAGGTCCGTTAAGTGGGATAGCACTTAACCTCCTTTGCTTTTTGCTCTTCTTTCTTATAAACTGTGGAACTTAAATATTAAGATAAAAGACTATTCACATTCCAGTTTACATGAAATAAGATTGATTTTGTTTTAAATGCTAGATGTGGGGGAAGTAAAATTAAGTATTTGCCCCTTTGGTTAGCTGGAAAACATTTACAAAAGCAATTCCAGTTATATATCATGTTTCAGTCTGGTATTAGCAACAGGAATCTGTACGAACATTCAAGTTAAGATTTCATTATCTATATTCACCTTTGTCTGTTTGCACCAAAGTGAAAAATGCAAGGAATTTTCTGGCTTGTGCACAGGACCCAGCTCAAATAAGTTTAATGAGATAATACATTTGGGTTTGCACACAGATTCAATACCTGCTGACGCACAAAGTTGAAAATGCAGGAGGCAAGAAAAAGAGCACAGTGCTTATATAACAATTGCCGTCCCAAAATATGTAAACCAATACTTGAAAATAAGCCAAAAATACCTAGAAAAATTATAAACCTTAAAAAAAAAAGCTTTATTTCACTTACTGAGAAGAGCAAAGTGCTCTCCATTGAATAACGTGGATTTTATGCTCTCTTTTACCTTCAACATAAGGTAAAGAAACACTTATGGGCATTATTCCTCTTTCACCAGAACCAGCATTCTACTTTGGAAATGATGAATACTATGTTGACGAGAGTGCTGGCTATGTTGAGGTACGTGTCTGGAGGACTGGAACTGATCTGTCTAAAGCTGCGTCTGTTACAGTGAGGTCTCGCAAATCTGAACCAATAACTGCAGAGGGTAAGTTGTTGTTTTGCTCTAGTTTCATGATCATCTCAACAACAAATGCTAGTACATTTGGTCTTGATATGGATTCAGCTACCTAAGATGAAATTTGTATGTCTTTTGCTCTTAGCATCTTTCTTCTTAGAACAAATTAAGTAGTTACAGGATTGCTCTCAAAGAAACAGGAGTAGGAGCAACTGTGAAGTCCAGCACTAAGAGAAATGCCTTCGGATACTCATATAAAACACTGTCCCACGGAGGCAGCTGACTACTGCCTTAACAGCATACTCCGGGCACAGAGTTATAATCACCGGCGGCATGCAGAGTTTGCTCCTCTCTTTTTTACTGTAGACAATGAGAAATTATTATCAGCAAGAGGATTACTACAGCTGCGTAATTTGGTGATGCTTTGACAGAACCTTTGTCTGCAGAATCAAGTGTTAGTGTACTCTTTTTCTTTTTTTTTTTTTCACAAACCACAGTGCTTAAAACTAAGACATTCATATAGAGACAGCATAAAAATTGTCTTCCTTAGATGATTATCCTGAGTGTAACTGGACAGTAGAGTTTATATTCTCTATTAATTTTCAGTGAGGCAAAGTTGTGTAAAACTTTACTGTTATATCAGGAATATCTAAGCATCATCTATATATAAAACATATATGATAAACATCGTATTTCTCATGAAAAAGAAAATTATGAAGTTTGAAAAAAATATATGGTTACTTAATTTCCGAACTTGCTTTATATGATCTGATGTCTGCTTCATCCTGAATATTTAAGTTATTTTACTTCTGTGGGGAAAAAAAAAATTTCCTTACAGTAAGAATCTTAGATCATTGTACCAGCACCTCTAGGATTCAAAACTGAGAATGGCACAGCTTTTGGGCTTTCTAGTCTCTTTGCAGCAGCCTGAAGGCTCTGACATGGCTGGCTGCCTGTAAAGCCATGAACCTGGTTCACGGTCTTACACAGTGCAGTGATGGATCTGCTGCCCTGAGCTGCCAGTCCTAACAACCTGCCTTAGAGGCTTAGTTCTGGGGTAGAGCAGCGGGGACTCTAACCAAGTAACCATCTGATAATGGCGTTTAATATTGCCAGATTTTGTCAAATTCACAGAATTCCAAACCCTATTTCAATTTAAATGAAATGGTTTCCCCCAAAGCTTTATTTCAACAGCTCTGCTGCTTATTCCCCCCCAAAAGTGAACATTTAAACTCAGTCCTTTACCAAAGGTACCTTTAATGCTTTGGTTCCAAGACACATGACATCACAGTGTCACGTTTCAGTCAGTATCTTGTTTTGTTTGCTTCCTTCTTATTGTTTTTTTATGGCTTGGCTTTCTTTGCTTAAAACAAACACATAAAAGCAAGCCAGACCCAGATCAGTCTGCCTCTAACAATAAGGTCCCAGACCCCACTGACATGGTCTGAGACGAATTTTATCCTTTTGGTTTCCATTCATTCTGTTTTACACAACTCCTCTGAACAGCAGTTCTTCCTTGCAGTCACCTCACTGGCCTTTTTTCCTTCCCTTTTTACATAATAGTCTCAAAACTTCCGACTTCATTACAGAATAATATGAACTTTCTTTCCAAAAAACTTTGCTTCATGTCCAGAGTCTCTCTCAAAGCTTTATGCTTAGTTTCATTTCTCACTTACAACAAACTTTATTAGTTTTAGTGGAATAACTGTTGGTTTACAACAGACCAGAATCAGCCCCGTTTTGTGACTTGTATCGCTAAACAAAAAGTGACACTCAATATTGACTTGTTTCATTGTATCATTCAACTTCAATGGTCAAAAGATGTTTGCTTTACATGACTTCCAAAATTTAGTAAATTTTAAAATTGCATTTAAAAAAATAGATTTACCTAAATTAACTGCCTAATAATAGGTTTTTTTTTAATTTTATTGCATGTAATGCTGTTTATTAATTTGATTTTTTTTATCTCTTTTTCATTGGTAGCTGGAATAGATTATGTAGGCATCAGTCGTAATTTGGATTTTTCCCCTGGAGTCAATATGCAGACATTTCGCGTGGTAATTCTGGATGACCTTGGACAGCCAGTGTTAGAAGGGACTGAGAAGTTTGAGCTTGTGCTAAGGATGCCCATGAATGCTGCTCTTGGAGAACCCAGCAAGGCCACCATCTACATCAATGACTCAGTCTCTGACTGTGAGTAATAATTTTTTGTACCTTTTCAGGTTTATGCAGGAGATGGATGACTGCAATAGACAGCACTTCTCCTTTTTAATCACATGTGGTTTAGCTATAGTCAATTTGTTAAATCATTTGCTGCCTAGCTGCTTATGTTATATATCTGGTGCAATGTAACATCACTAAATTTGAAATAGTGGAGGGAAGATACGGTAACTTTTGCATTTATACTTTATACGTGCTTTTTGTTTTTCTGCCCAGTGCCTAAGATGCAGTTTAAAGAATCTGTATATGTAGGCAATGAAAATGAAGGACAGATTTCTGCCATGATATACAGGAGTGGGGATATCCGATACACATCCACTGTGAGATGCTATACAAGGCAAGGTTCAGCTCAGGTAATGATGGACTTTGAAGAGCGTCCTAATACTGACAGTTCCATCGTCACATTCCTTCCTGGTAAGCTCTTGATCTTGATTTAGAAGCCTTTAGTCTACTGTGTTTTGTTTTGTTTTGTTTTGCCTTGCTTTGCTTTGGTTGTTCTGTTTTAATTGTGTCTTCTCATAAAGTAATGCCAAAAAGACTGCTGCGGAAAACCTTTTTTTTTTTTCCATACGCAGCGGGTAGAGTGCACACAGATGATGTCTCTTTTTTCCTTCACTTCTAATATAGAGGGATAATCAGTCACAGAATCACAGCATGGTAGGGGTTGGAATGGACCTTCGGAGATCATCTAGTCCAACCCCCCTGCCAAAGCAGGTTCACGTAGAGCAGGTTGCACAGGAATGCTTCCAGGCGGGTTTTTAATATCTCCAGAGAAGGAGACTCCACAATGTCTCTGGGCAGCCTGTTTCCCAGTTGCCAATAGCAATTAAAGGGACATATCTTCACATAGGTCCAGCCTGAGTGCCAGAGTCTCTTTGATCCATGGTAGCAAAAGCAGGTTCAGAGTAACACAGTAACAGAAGCATGGACCTGCTATCTGAAGGGGCATTTCAGAAGCTCTGCTCTTTGTTAGGCAGATTTCTGATAAATACATTTGCCTTGCACTGAAATGAGTAATGGACCTTTCAACAGGTATATAACTCTAATTTCTCTTTGAATTTTTTTTCCCAGGGAGGCGTTCCTAAGGTAGTTCACCAGTATCATGTACTTAATATATCAGAGATGACAAACAAATAAATCAGGTGTTACTACCTTCAAAGAATATTGCCTGATTCACTCTATTTGTGCAGAAGACAGTTTAATCTTTTAGTCTTTTAAGTTTACACACACAATATTTTTTACAGCCCTTAAACAAGTTCTGTCATCAGTATGAAATCCTTGGTATGCCCTTATCACAGAAGTGACAAGCTTCATATTTCTATGGACATGTATCACATTTCTCCTGTAAAGTGAGTTATTCAGTCTATCTTTATTTAGAGATGGCCTCAGCTTTTAGTGCTGTCATGTACCCCATGCCTTTGCCATTGCTTCCATGCGACCAGGAAAGAGAATCCAACTTGTTAAGATTAATGGATCTGGGCTCCTTAGGAAGTGACTATCCTCTTTTTTTTTTTGAGTGTCACTCTACCATTTCTCCATGAAGACAAGTAGCAAAGAGATCTACTTAAATCATATCTTGTTTCCATAAGCTTCTTAGGCCTGTTCAAGATGCAGCAATTTCAGTCAAGTTTTCACATTTCCCATGTAACAATGAGCAGGATTAACATCTTGATTTTTTTTTTCTCCTCCTAATGGGTAATTTATTTTCTATAGGGGAAAAAAAAAACACCTCAGAAAATGAACGCAGTCAGCTTCCTTATCTGGTTCTTTATCTTGGGCCTTGATAATTTTTCCATACATAATTAAAAAATACTGTAAATTGACCTCATCTCTCTCATATCCCGTGCTGTTCCTTTTGTAAGGGATGTAGGAGTCGTTCTTGTGATGATGAGCCCACTGAATCTGACACTGGGAGCCAGACACTTTGCACACTGCTCATAACTCTTGCTGCTCTTTTGAAGGCCAAAGACAAGGTCTTTTTCCCAGAGTCTCAGAACATCTAGTAAGTCTAGGCATGTTGATTTGTGAGTGCTCAAACTGAGTATTTTGCAACTCCAAAGCATTTTTAAGGCAATATTCATTTTCATTTGGAACCAGTGGGAGTTTAAGACATTGAAATCAAATGGAAAAATATAAGTGAAGGTCCACACAGTTGGATAATGTCTCAGAAAGGCCTGAAATTCTTGAAACAAAAAACTCCAGGACAAAATTACCATTAGTATTAGTGAAAGTTTCTATTACCCTGCTTCCTCATGCAAGTATTTATTTTTAAAATACATGATGTGGGGGAGGTCATTGAAAATGAGTATTTTATTCTAAGGTAAAACAAAACGAACAATACATGTGAAGTGGCTATACCAAATAGAAACTTGTCTTAGAGAAGTCCCAAAATGGTAGATTTCACTTAAGTGGTGAGCTTCCAAAGAAAGGTAATGGTTACTAATACTGCTTTCATTATTGTCGTTACTCGTTAATTTATATGGCGTCAAGGTGGATGCCTTGGCCGGCAGAAGCAACATGTGGTTCTGTGAGCTAGGAGAAGTGCTGTAATAGAGCAAAGAACACCTAAGGTCTGCATGGTATTACCTTCAGAATGATTGCAGGTGAAACTGAGAAGCCTTGCACACTGGTGCTTATGGATGATACTTTCCATGAAGAAGAGGAAGAACTACGTCTGGTTCTTGGCACTCCAAGAAGTGATTCTTCCTTTGGTGCCTCTATTGGCGAACAAAATGAGACCCTGATAAAGATTCGGGATGATGCAGACAGTAAGAAATTATTTTGTTCTTATTGGCTTTTGGAAGCCCGTTTCTGTGCTCTAAAAACATTTTTCTTCTAATTACAGAGGCTATTATTAAGTTTGGTGAGACCAAATTTAGTGTGAGTGAACCAAAGGACATAAGGCAAGTAGCAGTTGTAAAAATCCCAGTGCTTCGTCTGGGAGACACTTCCAAGGTTTCTGTCGTGAGAGTTCATACAAAGGATGGATCTGCTACATCTGGAGAAGACTATCACCCTATATCAGAAGGTAGGACCATTCAGATGTTTGTCACATCCTGCTATTCATTTTTATTCATGACTGTGACATATGATAATGTTGGAAAAATGAAATAACTTTATGAATAGAATACTTTGCAACCACATCCATTAATGCATTTTGCTACTCAGATTCAGTATGGACATGATCCCATGTGGTATATGCAACTGCCAAATTGCTCTTGGAATACTAGATATCAGTGAAGATATTTACAAAAGAATTGTGACTCCTTTGAAAACACCTGTAGCTCAAGTAACTGTGGAAGAAATGTGTGAGTGTCACCTTAGTAACATTTGCAAAGTGTAATACCATTACTCTGCAGAAGCATCTACTCATAGGATATGATTGTGTAGTTGTTCCTTAAGCAATTCATTAAGCTAATGGCTTTTGCTCCATGTAGGAATTAATTTTTTTTTTTTTTTACTTTCATAATAATTAAGCTTTCTATATATATCTCTGCAATTCACTGCCTGCTGCTCCTCAGTAGAAATGAATGAGGAGAGAAGCTGTGCAACAGAATGAGAAATTTCTTGGCTGGTAAACTTCTTTCCATTAACAGCCCACCCACATGGTTTAGTGAATGACTAATAGTTTGTAGCACCATGAATTTTTTTTCTTCTGAAGTATATGATAATACATGATACTAATCTGTGCTTTAAGATTTATCATTCATTTCTGGAGTCTTTTCACAGTTTTGGAGTGTTGTCACAGTTTTTGATAAACCATTTTGGTATCCAGTCCAGCTGAAAGATAGGACTTTTTTTTGAACATCCAGCAACAACATTGGGCCATCTCCAAATTCCACAGAAAAAGAGGCATTCACTACTAGTGATATTTGAAGAGAAAAATTTTTAGCAGTAAGAAAACTATCAGCCCAGAGATTGCTAATTCCAGTCACTTTGCCTCCTGCATTTTAGAGTTTCGCTCTTTCCTCCTGAAAACCACATGAATTTTTAGTGTCAGTTAATACTTATCCCATAGTCATTACCTATATGCATTGCCTTGCTTACCCTCTCGCTGCTGTGCAGCAACAGTGCATGAGTTTGCAAGGGAAACACGCTACTGCAGAACAAGAGGCTCTGGGCCTCTGCCCAGAAGCCTTTGAGACAGGTCTGTGATCTGCAGGATTTCCCCACAGGTTTCAGAACATCTGTGAATTTAGGGAGCCTGACGGTTCAGCCATGGGCACAAACCCACATCCTTAAGTGGGTTATCTGAAGGAAGTGTGACAAACTGGAATTCAGTAAAATTCTTAGCTCTCACACAGCATGGTTATTAGCACAAAGAGTATTTTCATGGCTTAATAACACTTAAGGCTGGAAGGATCATTAGAACACTTAATCACACTCACGGTGGATTGCAAGATTCTCCCGGTTTCCCGCAGTTACTTCTGTATTGGGCCAAATAACCTTTGGTTGGAGAAAGTATATCCTTCATAAAGGGCATCCAGTCTTGGTTTGAAGGCACTGGAGAGGACAAGTGTTTCTCAGTGTTTTGCTTCACTGATCAGCCCCTATTGCTTGTTATAATCTGTGCCTTATTTCCTATATATACTTCAGCTCTCATTCACTACTGCTTATTGTGCCTGTCCCTTTAGAGTGCAGAGCTCTTTAGCACCTGGTATTTTTTGTCTACGATGGTGTTTCAATATACTAATCAGAACATCCTTTTCTACAAGTCTTTTTTTTTCTTCTAGTCCTCTGTTTCTGTTGATTATTTCTGTGCTATCTTCAGTTAATTTGACATCCTTTAAAAAATAAAGACAGTAGAAATGCACCTACTGTTTTAGTATCGCTCTCATCCATTCCATACGCAAATGTTAAATAGTTTCTGTACCTCTGCATCCTTTAGCAGTTAACACATCCAAGAATCCCAGAACTCTTCTAACTCCATCAGCTGAGGTTGAACTTCTGACAATGACCTCAGAAGCTTTTTCAGAGACAGTGTTTTAAAAATACAAAACCATTTTGCATAACTCTGGCTTTGTGCCTTATTTTTGGTATATACCATTGTATTAAAATGCATTTTTTTTGAGAAATCACTGACAATACTTTTTATTTAGAATTCTTCAGTCTTTTAGTCATTCACATGTTACCAACATTTATGTGATAATTAGTCCCAGCTCATTTTCAAAATAATAAGTTCTATTAGACTAAATCCTGGTCCTTGCAAATGTCTTTTGATGGTGATAATGCCTTATTTTCAGCGATTTCTGCATGTGTCCACTGCTATTCATTATTACTATTTTTAGCATCAAATAGGTTAAACTAAATATATGAACATCTGTAATTGGAAAACTCAGTATTAACTGCTATCTCTCATGGCTGGCCTAGAATTACAGCTTGTTAGGAGCAGCAGATTTATTTTTAAGTGTCTCATTATGTTTTTAGAAATTGAGTTTAAGGAGGGTGAAACACAGCACTTTGTGGAGATTGAAGTTCTCTTTGATGGAGTAAGGGAGATGAGAGAAGCCTTCACTGTTCACCTGAAGCCTGATGAGAACATGGTTGCAGAAATACAGGTAACAAACTCATGCAAAGTCCTCAACAACAAAATCTGGTAAACAGACCTTCTTGCTTTCTGGCTCATAGCTTTAAGCTTCTTTTATGCTTTATACACACTATCTTGGACAAAGAGGATCATCCCATCTGACACAGTACCACCTACCCAAAACAGTTTGTTGCCAAGGCAGTAAGGTTCATGGGGTGTCGTGGTTTAAGCTGAACCAGCAACTAGAACCACGCAGACGCTTGCCCACAGCATGGGGTCATAGAGACAATGGGAGCTTATGCAGAACTGAAATCTTCAAGATATCATTCCAGACACATTCTCTTCATAGAATCAGTTCTAAAAACTGATGTCCTCTTGGAAACACTGGCTGGCAATACAGTATAGCCTCTATGCTGTATAAAGAGCAATCAGGTGAACTATAACTTCTGCTGTCAAAACCATGCTGATATTATTCTTGTGTGAGTTTCAGTAGCCACAGATTCTTGTTATTTGGCATTATGTCATGCATACTTTTAATATAAACAGTATATTCTTCTGATTCTGCATAAAATGTTCTTCAAACTCTTTGGCCCCTTCATCGGGGAACTGGGATTGCTTAGTCTGGAGAAAAGGAGGCTGAGGGGAGACCTTATCATGCTCTACAACTACTTGAAAGGAGGTTGTAGCGAGGTGGGCGTCAGTCTCTTCTCCCAAGTAACAAGTGATAGGACAAGAGGAAATGGCCTCAAGTTACACCAGGGGAGGTTTAGATTGGATATTAGAAAAAATTTCTTCACAGAAAGGGTTATCAGACATTGGAACAGGCTGCCCAGGAAAGTGGTTGAATCACCATTGCTGGAGGTATTTAAAAGACGTGTAGACGTGGTGCTTAGGGACATGGTTTAGTGGTGGTTTTAGCAGTGTCAGGTAGATAGTTGGACTCGATCTTAAAGGTCCCTTCCAACCTAGATGATTTTATGATTTTATGATTCTGTCAGTATCACACCATATATAGTCTGGCTCCGGGCAGCCAGAAAGCAGAGACACAGCCTTTGCTGATGACAAACACCCCATTTCTATCAGGCATTAAAGCATACAGTGCACATTGGAGTTCTACCAGAATACTGAAGTGATTGAAGAAAGCTGGGACACAAGGTGTCAAAGGGTCTGGTGTCTTCAGTGTTCTGAAAAGGAAAAAAAAAGTCATTTTAGCTCTTGCTTTTCTAGTCTGTAATGTACTTTCTAATGCCTCAATCCTTCCTCAATAGCTCACCCAACTCAGGTTTCAGAACTTGTTTTGGGACAATGTTTCAGAGGCTGGATGTATTCAAGGTCCAGCTTGAATCCCCTTGTTTATTTAAATGTTGACAGACAACTTTTCTGCCTTTTTATTGTCAGACAGCCAAGGCCATTGTTTACATTGAAGAAATGAACAGCATGGCAGATGTCACCTTTCCCTCAGTCCCTCAAGTTGCATCCCTTTTGATATATGATGATACTTCTCGAGCCAAAGACAGAAGCAGTCCCATAGCTGGCTATCCTGTCATCTGTATCACAGTGAGTATCTCCGTGGAAAGATGAAACAAAATCAGTAGAAGAATGTTGTTCAAAGGAGCAATTGGATTGTATCAATTCATATTGTTGTGAGTCACACATGAGTTCAAGCTAGAACTGTCCTAAGAGCTAATCTAATTTGTCTGGATAACAAATCAGTTTTCAGGAGGACAAAAAGTATAGAAAAATGTTTCACGTGTTCATCACTAAGAACAGTTTAACACTCACACAATACGATTGCATGACCTTACTGTTTCCTGCACTGTCTTGCCTTAATTTGCAGCGTTAAAATCACTGGAGACAACAGATGAGCCATTGTTTTCAATGAATGTCACAGAATGAAAAATGAGTCCTGTTTGTTGAAGCCCTAAAGGCTTCTTTCATTGTAATTTTGCAACTGAAAGGTTTGCGTGAATATTCATATGCATTGAGGAAGGTTTTGGTCCACCTGCATCTTCAGTTTATTTCTCACACCATTCATTATGCACAGGAATGGATCATGTCTTGAATGGTTCTCCTAAATACAAAACCAAAAGAAATCTTGAAATGGAAAGTATACCTGCAGAATTAGATCAAAGGGTGAAATTCAACTTAAAGTAGCATGTGGAAGTGTAGTTTGTGACTTCATAACTATGGTAGGTTTTCACTGGTAAACCATAATTTAAAATAATATTTTTTATTTCAATAAGCATAATTAGACCTGCCTTTTAAATCTACCATAGCAATACTAAAAGCATCACTGTCAAAATAAGGTAATTTCTTAAGAGATTTACTGGGGTTGTCAGTTCTGTGTTGTTGAATTTTGTGACTCTTGATAAATTAAAATTCCTTTGCCATGAAGCAAATAAATTTTAAACACATCTGCCTTGTTCTGCAGGCTTGCAATCCTAAATATGAAGACTTTGAAAAGACTGGTTCGATATGTGCCAGTGAGAACATCAATAATACTCTGACACGGTACCGGTGGCTAGTGAGTGCACCCACTGGTCCTGATGGTGTGACTAGCCCCATGAAGGAGGTTGACTTCGATACCTTCTTCACTTCCTCCAAGATGATTACGCTTGACTCCATTTACTTTCAAGCGGGTTCTCGTGTCCAGTGTGCAGCTCGTGCCGTGAATTCAGATGGGAATGAGGGTCTTGAGCTTATGAGCCCTATTGTAATTATAAGCACATCAGAAGGTAAGACATGATCACTTATTGCAAAACCCTCAGACCTCTTTTGGATCCCAAATTCCATCCTAACAAAATCTGGTGACATGATCAAGTGTTTTAACATTACAGTCTCAGTTTTTCTTCTGTTGTTCACAGAGGGGATGCAAAAACACTCTTCGTAACACAGAAGAGAATTGTATAAAGAAAATGGTTTTCTTCTTTGCTAGTTCTCCAGATCTTGAAATAGTTATCCACACAGCAAACTTGTACGTTCAGGAGAACAGTGTATGATGTGCGTTGGAATTAATGAAACCTGGTTTCTGTTGGCTTTTGAATTCAACCATAGTAATGCTGCAGTACAATCTCAGCTCCTATTAGACATTGGAGAATCCACATGGGAGTGCTATTATGAATGCCTACCCAGAAGAAAAGCTTCGTTTAGCATTCAGTCCTCACTGGACACCTGAGAATCAGTTTCTTCCTTGACTAAGGACTAAAGCAACGGGTATCCAATTTCAAGACATAGACAAATATTTTTTTTGTGGTTAAGATATTAATAATATTCATGCTGCTTCTTTCTCTGATGCTCTCTTTGTCTATCTCTGGTTCTCTGATACCTAATCAATACTGAACTGATGCTGCATTCTCTCAGCCAGCAGTTACTGTAGTCTACCTCCTTTGCCCAGCCAACTCTTTTAATGAACCTTGTACTGAATAACATTTGGAAGCAGAGGTGGAGAACTGACACGCGCATATGTACAGTCTGATAGCATATGCTATTTTGTTGTAGAAATCACAGATACTTTTGTTTATTGTATAATATGGAGAATGGGTAGTTATCAGCAAAAGGTAGATTACAAAACATTGTACTTTATTACCCTTCTGCATCCATTTTGCATTCTTTGTGTCATCTCTGCTGCTTTTGTAGGTACATTAACTCTTCTGTTTTTTGTGAGATCTTAGAGTAGATAATAAATTACATGATTGTTCATTTGCAATAACATTTTAATTTCCTTGGCCTTTCCAAATAAGTATTTTAGTTAAACCATTTTATTTTCTACCAAGTTAGGTCTTTAAGAAGCTTAATGAATGGAATTTCTGTTTACCCCTGTCCTTTATTCCACATTTTGACTGTAGGCTCACCTCACCTTTGTTTGCGCTGTCAGGAATCCTACACCCTAAAGAGGACTCTGTCTAAGGGTATTGTCTACAAGGTGCAGTGTAGTGCTTGTTAAAAGCAGACAGCCTTGTGCTGAGTGAGTTGGTTTGGTTATGTGAAACAGACTGGCTATGTTAGTGTTATAATGCATTATTTGGATTACACTTGACAAATTAGCAGGGCTAATTAGCTGAGACTCAGGACTGATTGTCATGCATGTATTACTTCCAGTACCTGAGCTGACTTGTGATATGGAAGCCAATAATACTGAAGAACATGTACAACATAAAAGAAATTGTTCTATGCTATTTTGAAAGAAGTACAGTGATCAAAGTAACCTGCCAAAATCCTAAATATTTGCAACTTGGAAGATGCTTGACCTCCAGTGCGTAGACCAAATTTTCAAAAGTCAGTTGTGCAAAAAATTCTGTGTAGCCTCTTTAGCACATCTTACCTGCATTTGAGAAGAAAAAAGACAAAACTAGCATGTCGCGCCAGCAGTTTCCAATGTGGAGCTATTGAGCCAGATGAGGTTCACCAGAACCAGTAAGTTCTCATAGAGGAGCTCCCTGCCTCCTCTTTTCTTGTGATCCCTCAGAAATGAGAAAAGAACGGAACATTGGCAAAGGGGTCTGTTCTGATTTTCCACTTCTGCTGATTTCTTTCTTAGAGGGACTTGTGATCCTTTAGCCATCACATGACAACGTGCTATGATTCTTGTGACCAGAATGCAGACACTTCTGCATTGAACCATGCAACTGGAAGTTGCATGTATCTCAGATTACATGATTAAAAAAACTGATCTTCAGATCTTACAAACGAGAACTAATACTGGAACAGGTTGAACTAACCCTGGAATGTGTTGCCAGAAGAAGTTACAGATTTTCCATCCCTGGATAAATTCAAAACTAAACAGCTGAACAAGGCCCTGAGCAACCTGATGTAACTTTGAAGCTGGCTCTGCTTTCACCATGGTATTTCTAGAGATCCTTTCCAATTAAAATTAGTTCATGACACAATTATTCTAATTACATGTTGGTCACTATTGGAATAGGAGGCTCATAGAGTCCTATCAAGGCATATATAGGTCCACACTGCAATCCAATGCCAAAACCAACTGAACACTGTTCGGGTATCCTCTGTAAAGTTATGTATGTGTTTGAAGGGGTGGAAAGAATTATAGCACATACCTCTGAGGACCTCTGTAAGATTGACACATGCAACTGAAAACGTACAGGTACGGTATCATCATCTGGTTTTGAAAATGTTGATCAAGTCATGATTTCTGTTTGAATCCTTTTTTGCGTAAATTCCTGTTCAAACCTCTGGTAAATGCTGCCCAAAGCACCTACCTGTCATTCCAGGAAATTCTCCTTGATTTGGAAATTTATATAGTGAAAAAAATTGCATCTAAAAATAGTGCAAGGGAAAGTATAGATTATTTACTCTGGACATAAAGTAAAGTTCTTTCTCTTTTTTCCATTAGGTCTTTGTCAACCTCGTATGTCAGGAGTAGTTGGAGCAGAACCATTCTCTGCCAAATTGCGCTATACTGGCCCAGAAGATCCTGATTATGCCAATCTCATCAAATTGACAGTCACAATGCCACATATTGATGGTAGGATAAAATAAGCTGTGCAGTTGAGAGAACTCCTACAACAAGCTGTTATTTGAGCTATTTTATTGGTCATGTTATTTTAAATATCCAAAACCATAATACAGTCATACATAAGGCCAAATGCAAGGTCTTACATCTANTGAAAAATATGATAAGTGTACAAGTGCAGTTTGCAACAAGGTGCATAAGATACTGTATTGATACATAGTCTTTGGTGCAAAGATTAAGTGATTCCACATTAATTGCACAGTTTACATAAACTGAGCTAGACCTATACTTTGTAAAACTCCTTTGAAGCCCATAGAGATATACGAAGGAAGAATTTATTTATTAAAACAATATAAAGCCATTTAATTACTATCTGCTTCTGAAAAATTCACACAAAATCCTGATTGAAAAATATGTTGGAGATTTAGAAATATTTTATTTGGCATTTCATAGTATAAAGGCGTAATTATTGTGGATAACATTCTCATACACACTTAGCATATCACCTTTCTGTGAATTGTAAAGTGCATTAATTACTGTAAGTACAAAATACAGAAGTTGTAAGTAACATGCTTACTGTTTAACAAACTTCGACTAAATTAAAGAACTCTGACCACTGAAAGTTAATGATAGTGATAGAAATGAATGTTTTTTAGGTATGCTGCCTGTTATTTCTACGAGAGAGCTCTCCAACTTTGAGCTGACACTTAGCCCTGATGGAACTAGAGTTGGAAACCATAAATGCTCCAACCTGTTGGATTACACAGAAGTGAAGACACACCATGGTTTCTTGACTGATGCTACCAAAAATCCAGATGTGATTGGAGAGACCATTCCCTATCAATACAGCCCAACAATTAGAGGCTTCAATACCTTACGCTTCTACCGGAATCTGGATCTGGAAGCCTGTCTATGGGAGTTTGTTAGCTATTATGACATGTCTGAGCTCCTCACAGATTGTGGAGGCACCATTGGGACAGATGGACAGGTACGATACCGTAACTTCATTTTGTACTGTGTTCTTAAAATGAAAGCTTTCCCCTGTAATGCATCTATGCTAGAAATAAGTGGTTTTAGAATTAATGTAGTTGAAAAGTGTTGTTTTTTTCTTGACAAATAATAGGCTTCCCCTAAGGCCAGCTTATTCCTTAAAGCTATCCATGTCCATTAAGTACTACAAGGCTGCATGTGAAATCCTTATCGGGTTGAAATTAAGGGAATAATTTCATTTGAATTAAAATTGCTATGATTTTCACCCAATGCAGTTTTGAAGTATTTTAGGACAAACCAATCACACTTCTACTATGTAGTGAGCCACCTTAGTCTTTTCTTAGAGTGAAAGCCTTCTAAAGGATTGCTTTTAGCACATTGATAATACTGGGCTGTTTAGTATTAATCATAGTGTATCTTAAAATAGAGTTTAAAAAAATTGTGAAGAGCCTTCCTGCTGATAACAATGGGCTGCACTGTCCTACCAGCTGCTTGGCTCTGCTGCTCTCTCCCTCACTGTGTAACAAGACCCGCCACTGCAGACAGCACAGTGGGCTCGCATTACCCAGCAGAAAATTCCTTGGTCAGGAAGCAAAGAGAAGCTGCCAATACGGGATTGCTGAAGAGCAGAGCTGTGAAAGTGGTTGGGGGTTAAAACAAAGAGGTCGGAGAGTTCTTCGGGTGCCCTTTGGAAAATTATTTCTAGAAATCCGTAATAATGTGGAAGAAAAAGCATGCAGCGTTTCTTCTGGTGCAATGACAGTGAAGTTAAACTCTAGGTCTTCCTTGTATAATTCCTACATAAGCCTGCCTGATCCCACTCAGGCTCTGGAGTACAAAAGCTGTAGCTATGAAGACCAATCTTTCATGACACAGAAAAGTCCCTTCAGGGAATAATCCCATAGGCTGGAAGAAGGACTGGAAATGCAGTACCTCATTTCAGAGGAGTCCCTCCACAGCATGATAACTGGGTGGTGAAGCTGACTCCCGTCCCTGGCTCGCTAGCCTTACCTGTTGAGCCTCTGTGGAAAGGATGAGGCCACTGTGTGAAATGGCCATAATTGCTCTGCTTTTTAACAGCTGTTCATTTTGCCAGGGACCCATCTGCTTATTAGACCTCAGTAGTCTTGTGTGCACGAATTCTTACTTTGTCAGTCCCAAATGACACGGGGCCTTAACAGATGAGAAAAAAGTGTGTTGTTGCTCAAAAAAACTTATAGGCACGTGCAAAAACAAAGATATTTTACCACCAAAAACATGGGTGCCCATGGACATATAGATACCTAATCAGATAAGCTGATGTTTATTTCTTTATATATATATATATATACACACACTTAAATGCCTAACGTCCACTTTACTCTGTGGGTTTTCACGGGTGATCATACAGTCAATTTACTGGACAAGAAATTGCACCGGGCTCTCTTTAGCCCTTGGTTAACTTCCTGACATTCTGGCCATTTTAACTAGTGATTATATGCTCTGTAAAGTATAAGACCAGAATAAAATGGAGCTTCTGTCCTTCTTAGATGCAAAGACCTTGATGGATATGTCATCTCAGTACTCTGTCATCTGTCCTGGTTCCTTGCCTGTTACAGGGACCAGTTCAAGGTCTCTGCCTTGATGTTGGAAGCTCGCTGTCAGTGCATCTGCTTGAGGTTGCCCCTCTGCTACAAGCAGATCCTCCTACAGGTACATTCCACTGGAACCATGAACCTGTCAGAGGGAAGGGGAAAGCATGCGAGTGTGGGATGTAAATCTTACACATTCCCACAAGATAAAAACGACAGCAGTCTTCACTGTTCTTAGAATGATTTCATTTCTTCAACTCATCATTCCTTTGACTGTATCTTTATGCCCATGCAATATGCAACCATATATTATTTCCCACACAACACAATCATAAGTGCACAAGCACACACAGCTGCCAAGCAGCTGTCCTCTGAGCCTGTGACCTACAGAAGCCACTTCTCCCCCAGCAAAGATGAAGAAAGAGCTGGTTTGAATCCTTTGCTTTTTAAATACTTCTGTGTCCTTTAGGGAAAAGGCTGAATAGCTGGTATAGACAAATGTGTGTCTAAATAAAACCTATATATTTCTACGTGGACATAAACAGAAGAGAAAATAAACAGCATTCCTATATTATAGTAAATGAAAAGAACCTGTATCTTCAGTTGTGGAGTACATACATAAATGGTAATGTGGCCAAGGAAGAGAGCTGTACTTGCTTTAAGCTCCAGAACCCTTATGTACTTTGGATAAGATCCCTCATTTGAAAGCAGAGAGGGATGAACACGAGCTATAAGAGCCATGAAACTGCAGCTGAAGTCATCCTTTAGTGCCTTGTAGGTTCTGGCTAAAAGGTTACAGTGTGTTAAGTGAAATATCAAGCTGAATTACTTCTAGCAGTGAAGCATCGCCCCACAGCCAGTATGCGCTTCACTGCCCTCCCTGTTTCCCCCACCTCCATTTAATTCTTCTCCAAGTTTGGTCTTTATCTTCACATGACCCCCTCCAGCTGAGAGGGGAGGCAGTCAGTGCCCTACCTCTGTGGTTGTCACCATTGTTGGTTTTTTCTCCTTCAGTGAACAATTAATAATCCTCTACTGTGAGAGGAGAGCTGGCAGCTATGGTTTTCACCATGTATTTTAGCACACAAAGGAAACTTAAGTTCTATTATACAGACAGAACAGATAAATAACAAAAAAACCCTCTTACCACATCCTGCTACCACTGCAAATTTAATAGCTTGAATTTACCAGATATTTTGGCTAGGTCTTTAAGGGCTGTTTCTTGATTCTAGCTCTCCAGTACCTGTATGGTCAAACAAAGATAGCACTGTTGATTCAGACAGAGAGATTTCACAAACTCAACTGGCAATATCTTGCGTGATGTGGACCTGCACTTTATGGGAGCTCCTCCTAGGGTAGGCGAAGAAGATGAGCTTCAGTCAGGAAGAAGCGAGGTGGGAGACCTGCAGCTGGTGTAGTTCTTCTGGCAGTGCTCCTAGTGTTTGCTGCAGGCTGCAGCTGTCTTAGCCAGTTCCCATGAACTCATGAACTGTCATAGTACATAGAGAAGGTCTTGGTTTTCTTTTTTTTTTTTTCTCCTTTGAGGCCTTTTGCTTGTGACCCATTCTCTTTCTCAATTACTCTGTGCATGAGCAAACCCTGCGTGAGTTAGATGCAGCTCTCCTTTCAGGATACAGCTTGACGCTTTGTTCCTGGGGTCTGCCCGTATTCATCACATCTGAAAAATCAGGCATTTATGTTTCTAAATATGGATTTAAATGTGCAGCTTAAGGAACTTATATTTTAAAATAAAGACCTACTCCTCTTTAAATTGAGCTAATTCATTTGGATTATAGCTCTGTTCTGGTTAAAGTTAAGGTCAGCTTTGATGATTAGCAGCAACAGTTTTCTTGAACAACGTGCAGTCAGCCTAAAATTCAGTGTCTGTCTTTGGATACATATAGGCCTTAAAAAGGTGGAACTCACCTACCTGAGGTCTGTCTTCCTGTATTTTCAGGTAATTAATAAAGGTTGGGCTTTATTTCATGGGGACATTGTGAGAGTTAAGTACTACGGACATCTCATATTCTCAAGAGGCAGGTGCTAGAACAATGACAGATATTCTTGAAAGGAAGTTAAGTGAAACAGTGAAAACCAAGCAAGTGACTATCCTTTAATAAAGTATATATTGAAGTCTTGGCCTAGACTTATTTGATAGAGCATGAAATATCATTTGATCTCATTTCCTACTGTTATAACTGTTTGCTGTAGCCAGACGGTTTGGCATCGGAAGGCTTCTGTGTGGTTCTGGCCAAGTATTTATATGAGGATGTTGCTTTCCCTGGTTCCAGTCCACTGCCAGACTTGGCATAAGGACGCAAGGAAATTACCATTCAAACAAATTTTATTAACAACAATTAGTTAAGCAAGTCTTTGACAGAAACAAGATGAAGAACGTATGTTAAAATACTTGAACGTACAGATTGATACCTTGAAGCTACTGTTGTAATTGAGAGCTGANCACATGTTATGGCACTGAGGTGTTTGGATTTCCCACCTGAAAAGAGATTTTAAAATCACTAATGAGTTGCCACAGCTTCCATGAGACAGCTTGAAGAGGGTTTTTTATTACATAGAAACAGTGTATTTCCAGCTTTACTAGTTCATTTTTTTTTAGCAAAATCATACTTCAAGGGAAAAAAATCAGCTTTTCTGAAAATCTCATTAGGTGCTCTAAAATGCAAATAGACAGAAATGTCTGTTTTCAGATTTTTATGTTCAGTTCAGCCACCGCGATCAAGTTTAAGAAAACCCTGCAACTTGTATTCCCTTGACGTGGAAGCTCACGAACAGTCAAACCTTTTTTTTTCCTCCAGCTGCAAACACATGCATTTAGTCAGCCCTGTGAAGAAAAAAAAACTCTGCTATAAGGTTAATGCAGCAGCTGTGTAACAAAGTCAGAGGTTAAACATTTCAAGGAGCTGGCGTTTCAAGGCTGTTAGTGCATTCTCCTCTCCATTCGGGCTTCTTTAAACAAACCTGCTTTGCATTTCACCTGTGACCTACCTGGCTGCACGGCCTTCCTGGGGCCAAATCTTAGCTATACCGTATTGTTATTGTGTAAACAGAAGGTGAAACATTGTTAAGTTTGTGTGACTCAAATTCACAGGCATAACGAGTAAACGCAATAGAAAATGAGGCTTGGGGTATTTTGGAGAACAAAAATACAGTTTTCATGAAAAGTTTGTTTCGTTGGGAGATGCAATGTAGAACATGAACTTGTGTTATTTCTAATTCTGATTTTAGCAGTGCTAACAGTGCACACGCACACATTGCCAAGTTCTGCTCCCTGGAAATGTAAGCCAGATAAATAAAATACAGTGTAAATATAGAACAGAGTCCACACCCAACAGTCTTAACTGAAAATATTTTTTTTTAATATTCTCGCTTGTTACATGACAGAATCTCAACCTAATTATGGGGTTTTTTACTTAATGAAGTTTGACAGTTTGCATCAGAAAGGGGAACAAAAGAACACCTATAGAAACTCCCATTAATATTGCCTAAATCTTTAAATGGGAATTGTCAGTGTTCAAAAATAGACCTTATGCTCTGTGATAATTTGTCTTGCAAATAAAGTGTATGAACCTCTACTTCTTATATCGATAAATCATGTTCTTCCCTCACACACATGAATTTTGAGATGTACTATTGGAATGATATGTGAACTATATTTTTTCAGATACTAACTGTAAGAGTCTGTTCCCTGCTAGGAACAATTTTTGTCTTCCATCTTCTCAGGTTCTCCAGACCTTGCATTGCCACAGACTATTAGACACAATTTCCCCAATTCAGCTCAGGTGTGGCTCTAGTCTGTTTTTCTCTCCTGGTATCACAAGGCTAAAAGTCACATCTAGTGTGTGATAAATACTTGTTATTGTGTAAAACTAATGTTAATGAATATAAATTGTTCAATACAACTGCTAAAATCTCCTGTGCACAGGATGCGTAGACACATAATGCACCTGTTCTGTCTCTCCACAGCAGTTACGCTGATCCTACACTTATACAGCTCTAAGTTACCGTTTTGGTTTCATCAGTGTCACATGGAGATAAAATATGAACAGCTGGCTGCTTTCAATAGGCTTTGCAGGCAGTGCTGGGAAATAAAGATAACTCAATGGAAAGAATGTTTTCTCATGTTCGCCTAAATGGCATTATTAAGAGGGCTAGAGAAGTAAAACTCCTCCATCTGTGTTACACATTGCATCAATTCATTTGTTGGGGGATTCTGCTAACTTACGCAGACACAGTTTTCCTCTGCATTTAATTTCCTCTTTTTCCTTTTTTTTTTTTCATTTTTATTATATCAAAAAATCATCTCATATAGAGTGTCTTGAGATATTTCTGTTTTGCCTACTGAAGAGTAATTTTTCCCCTGTGGCATTTTCCTTTTCAGCAAGAAATGAGAGGGTCTTGTAATTTTTAATTTACTGTTAGGGGAGAGAACTATTTATTCAGTAACTCTCTGGCTATCAGTATTGCAGGTTTTCCTCCTCACCTGCAAGACCATGAGTGCCTGAAGAAGGATTTGCATGCATAAAAACTCTATCAGCTGGTTTAGCAAGAACTCCTTCTCTCCCTACGTGCCATGAATCACACATAAGGGCAGCTGTACTGATGCAAGCACACAGATATTCCTAAATACATGAATAAATTCCCAGGCTGAGGCAAGCAGCCCTACTGCCCAGACATCTTTTATGGGCTTTACTGGAAGAGAAGAACCTTCTAAATTCTAGGGTCCTAGAAATGGAGATAATTCTTTGGCATTATGGTTTAAGATTTTCCCACAGACCAGTGGTAATGTATGGCAAAAGAGTAGTGTTTCATCCCCAGAAGGAATCCTACTTCTAGGTTTCTACCAGTACAAACAAGTTGAGCTCACTAACACTGTTTTCCCGTTGAAGGGATGCAAGAAAACCCTAAAATGTGGTTTACAAGCCCCATTAATGGATTACTTTGTGTACAGTGTACACGAAGAGACGACGCTATCTTGTATTTGAAAATCAAGAGAAGCTTCGAAAGAAAGGGATTTTTTAAATTGAGGTGGCATAAGGTACTGAACTAGAAGGGGTTTTGTGGATCACTCAGTCCAGGCCACTGCCTTAACTCTCTATATAGTGTGGTTCCAACACTCATAAACTTAGTCTAAAAACTAATAGGATTTCATGGCCTCACTGTTCTTGTTGAATGCCACCACGCTGAGGGCTAGAAATCCTTCTGATTTCTAGGCTGTATTTGTCATGCCCATCTTATACCCATTTGTTTCCATGTCAGCACCATCTTTCATCATCAGTGACTCTTCTCCACTGTTCGTCTCCTGACGTGTATAGACGGCATTCTTACTGCCTCTCAGCCTTTGTTGTCCTAAGCTAAACAACCCGGCTATTTTAGCCTCTTCTCATCAGATAGTTTTGCCATTCCTGTGATTATGCTGATTTCTTTTTCTACAGTCTACAATGCAAATTAGGCTTTTTCAAGCATGGATGATCAAAGCTGTTCCAGATAAGCTGTCACTAGTGCTCTGTATTAATGGCATGCATGCTTCTAATTTCCACCCCATTCCTCACTTTATCTTAGGATCATATCACATGGAGAGGGTAGGAAGGTCATAGTTATGATGTGATCAACTCACATACCAAAATCTTTTTTCCCCTCTATTGTTTCTAACCAGTGTCTTTCATTTCTACCAGAAATCCCTGTCGCTGGTTTCTATTACCTTATACTTTATGCTATAAAATTTCATCTCACTTCTATTACACTAGTCCTCAAGGTCATTAAATTCTCCCTGGGTGATATTCCAGTCCTTCTCTACATTATCATTAAGCATTATGTGTGCTTCTTTTCAAGAGATTAATGGACATATGGTAAGTCTTCTTCCACGTACCTTTGTCTCTTCCTCATAAACAAACTGAATTTCAGATCTTTGACTTCACTGTCTAATTCTTACTGTACTGTATGCAGATGTAGAGCAAAAAGGTACAGAGAAAAGCTGACGTAGTTTGTCTGAGATGACTTTTCAAGGGTAACACATTTGTTGTGCTACCAAATATATTCAGTTCTTGATACTGTTCCAGGAAATGACAAATGTTCGAGGTTACTCTTGAATCAAAGGCAAACTATGATGCATTGCAGAGTTGCATCATAGCTATATTTTTTTTATAGAATTGAGAATTCTGTGTTGTTATTTGGAACAATTTAGCAAATCCATGTCTGAAATAATTGATCATATATCCATGCAGGTATCCCAAAGGTAAACTTGCAAATTAAATGAGACTAAAGAATAGTATTTTTGTCTAACTTCCATTTGTTATCCAATGCATATAGAGAAGAAAACGCTTTTTTGTTCCAAATAATTCTTGATTGTATTTATGTAAAACCAACAAAGAAGCATTAATATAAAATAATCTATAACTGTAGCATCTCGTATTATCTACCAGGCTGCTTTACTGCATGATACTATGTGTCTTTGCAGACTGTCTACTGCCTAAATGCTGGCACATTTTATGGAATGATGCAAACAATGTAAGTGGAAAGGGTTTTGGTAGCATAGAGTGTAGATCAAGGAGTGTCCCGCGTGAAAGTGGGTTGTGGCAACTGCAAACATTTGCCATAATGAACTCCTTAATTAGTTCAGAGTATTTAGCCAGTGCAGGCAGTAAATTTGTGGTTTCATAGTATTACTAAAAGTTTTGTCTGGCATTTGGAAATGTAGAGCAGCTGTAAGGTAATGGACATTCAGCCCCCTGACATGCCACTGCGTGAACCCAGAAACAGTTTGGGTTTTACACAGCTTGTAAAGTTCTTTGAATGTTGGGGTTTTTTAATAGTGCAAAACACTCTTTAAAAGCTTGTAAGGTAATCACTCCAGGGAAATGTTCGGATGTACAAAGTTACCTATGCAATTTCTATTGGAAGTAAATGGCTATTCAACACCATTTCTGCCTTTGAAAAGTTTCCCGCTGGGAGATGATCTCAATGCCTTTCCTTCTGCGCCTTTCTAAGAAAATCCAGAATGTTCCAAAAGGATCTGGATTGCACATTTCTAATCGGAGAGATGTGAATGAAAAAGTATTTTTAACAAAACATAAATACAAAGTCTTCATAAAGGTTTGGATCCATGTGTCGTGTAAGGTCTATATTAAGAGGTGACAGTTTACTGACGCTGTTCTTGCCTTTTTTCATCAAAAAGTACACAGACAATATGTAATTCTCTGACTGATAATTAAATACAGTGCTATTGTTTTGTACAATATATGCATAAAGGATCTACTTTTAAATCTATATCAACTTGCATACTATTTTTAGTTCTTCCAGACAGTGATAAACAGTGTGAGTTGCGTGTTTGCATGCAGTGTGTTAGCTACTGTCCATGCACAAAGAAATAGTTCCAGAGATGGATTAAGTACAGTCCAAGGACTCAGTCTTGCAATGACATCTTAGCAAATTCAGGGTCTTCCAGAAGAGCTTCTTACAGGATAGTGGCAAAAGAATGTAAGCAAAAGAGTTGGTTAAGGTGTAAGCATAGAGCAAATGCAAAATGATATTTGAAAATTTTCTAAAGCCTTCATTTGTAGTCGTGTTGTTTATTTATTAAAAAAATAAACAAAAATGCTGAGTCAAAATTGAAGGGTTTATGTTTATCAGAATGCATATTCAGTTTGAAATATAAAAATGCAACTTGAAGGGATGTAAGCTCAGCTGAAATCCACTGAAATGTGGTGTTTTGCTCTTCATCTGTAATTTGCAAAATGAGGGAAATTGATTCAGTCACAATATTTATTTAAAGTTCTGTCTTCTCTTTCTCTTGCTTTAGGGTTACCTGTACAGTGCTGCCTTTCATGACCACTAACCTAAATACATAATTTTCTTTTTTATAGGTTCTCAACCTAGTACAGTCCTATGTCACGCTGAGAGTCCCCTTGTACGTCTCTTATGTTTTCCACTCTCCGGTGGGTGTAGGAGGCTGGCAGCATTTCGACCTACAGTCAGAGCTCCGGCTGACTTTTGTGTATGACACTGCCATCCTGTGGAAGGATGGGATCGGTAGCCCACCTGATGCAGAGCTCCAAGGTGAGTGTTCGCATCGAACTCATGTTCTGTTATGAAGAGTATAATTTGCACACAGTAGGATGATTTTTCTATCGTTCTAATACTAAAATAAGAATAATAGTGTATCATTTATTATCAGTTGCTAACAGTCTGTCATTTCCTAGCACCTACAGTTCTCTGCTGGGGTGTTTATGAAATCCATGTAAAGTTGACATCAGTTCTTTTATTGCAAAGAAAGATCACTGTCTCATTATATTTGAAGTACATGTGCAAAAATCAGCACATTTATTTTTACTCAGAACCTCGAGGTTCACTATGTGTTTATATTCTGTTGCCACACAAGATATTTGCACTTCAATGAAAAAAAATTGAAACTTTTCTGCGATATCATTTTTTTCTGGCCATGAATGTACAGTTTCAGAAACTTTTGATATTTTGAAAACATTAATTGTGAAACATTCAAAAGATACAGAAATATATAACGTGTATAATAGCCTGTCCTATGTGTTGGAGTAGTAAACTGTAAAATATTCTTTAAATGTGATAGATACTGACAATAAATGTTTATGACTATAATTAGGCAACAAATCAAACTCTATCATTAGAGAATTTATCTTTGCAAAAAGTTAAATTATTTTTTAAAAAATGTGACATACAGATGTCTGTGAAAGGTTAAAATATATAGTTACACCTATATGCTGCTCTGTTCTATATATGCAAATTTACTTAGTATTTCCTAGCATTAAGCTGGGATATGTTCCATATCTGTCTCAACCTAAGGTAGAATACAGGCACCAGCTGTAATTATTTATGTACACTTACACAAGTTCAGGACTCCAGTGAACATAAAACCATTTTTTGTTTCTGCAAACTCACTATATGAGCTACAGAAGTCGTTGCTATGCGATTTCTGTCATGTTAAAAGCAGGAAATGAGGAGGGGAATCGACAGTGCATGAAGAATGAAGCACATGTCATGCGATGCCTAAAGAATGAGCCACAGGCCACAAATCATAAGATGTACTAATCACTGAATAACAACCAGATCTAATCCTCAGTCTCAGCGGTTATGTGGCGCATCTATGCCACCGGTTTCCTGTCCTTGATGCTTGAATTTTTTATTTCTCTGTTTAAGAAGCTGGTGGCCAGGTCTTTGGAGATGCTGAATGCTGGCAGCTCCCTTTCAAAACAGCCAGCACAAAATGCATGATAAACACAGTGAGGTAGTGGAGGGTAGACCCCCAACCTATCCCAGTCTGATTTGGGCAGTATTTTCTCACTCCACAGCCTTGCACAATGAGCAGCTGTTTTTCTGGGCAGGGAGGGATTAACTAGTTTCCAGTTTATTTCCGTACCTCTGGATACTAATAAATGTTCTACATAAATTCTACGTAAAACTGTAAAGCAGTCAAGGTCTTCTAAAGCCATAATTCATACATATATATATTTCTAATGTGCCAATAAATGTGATTGGTACAGATGATTTTGTACGGGTGGTATACATTCACATTGGTGAGTGTGGTAGGTTTCCGACACATTCGCGGAGGAACATTCCTGTTTCCTTCTTGCCCCTAGCAGGCAAAACGGTGGCACATCACCGGCTCTCTGTAAGGGAGCACTGAGGGAAACACTTGAACTGTGAAGCTTTGCAGAACTCTAGAGAAAAAGGGACTTGGCTGCAAGCTACAGCAATAAACCACTTCTGACATATACACAAGACCTTGTAACCTGAAATTAGGAAACATTAGGCCCATTTTTGGGGCCAGATTCATGCCAGAAATGGACATCAGTGTAAAGCCTGTCGGAATGAGTTTCACAGGTTCAAGCACCTACAAGCATATTGCCATGGAAGCCACAACCAACTGCTACAACTAAACGCTGGTGGGTGATGCCTTGGGATAACGGATAGGGAGGCACTGATAAAGAGTGGTAGGAGTAAGCTTGAGAACCTGGTGAAAACAAAAGTATTCTTCCTTCTACACACCTGTCTGGCAGCTGACCATGCTGTTGCCTGAACACAAGCACAGACTGCTGTGGACTTCCCTCAGTCTACTAAAGCAGCTGTGTGGATCCATGATAAACTTGTAAACCCATGATTTTGCAGGGAAGTTCTGTATGTGCTTTGGAAAGCTGAAGCATTGTGAAAACTTTAGGTCCCACTGTGTAGATTCTTGCTTGAAAAGAATCTTGAGTCAACCCAAAAGGTACCAGCAGGCCCTCTCCCAAACAGCTGACATGACAAGGGGAAATGAGAGTGGGACTAGTGTTTTGTAGGAGTGTGATTTATTTATCTCCAAGTGGAATAAACCTTGTGAATTGGCTTCTGCTGCCAGGTTCCCTGTACCCAACCAGCATGCGTATTAGTGAGGAGGGGCGCTTGGTTGTCAACTTCAAGACTGAAGCCCGGTTTCATGGTGTGTTTGTGATGTCCCATCCTGGTAAGCTTAATCTACACTTTAGCAGTACTATAAAAACAAAGACACCCCTCCCAAACTTTGTACTATTCATTTTTCTTATTTCTGCTACTGATATCTGATTTTTTTCTGTACTGTGCTCTTCAGATAAGAAGATTTTTACTCTGCTTGGGATTTTTTAGTGGTCATTGATGACTGTATTCAGACTGTCAAACTTAATGAAATATGCATGAATCTGATGGAAAGCCACTTGATCAAGAGCCTGATTTATGAAAGATTAAGATCTAGGCCATTCTGACCACTAGGGATCCATAAATACATGTTTTTAATCCCAAAGCTATGATTAGCTATTTACTGATGTTGCCCTAGGAACTTAGATAGCATTAAAATTTCTTTTCTAACTTGAAGCCTTTCTAGGTGATTTAGAGCTTTTTCAGAGAGTAAGAAAAAGTCTTGTATGAGCATTGTATCACTCTGTTAATAAAACATTCTGACTGCCATTCAATTAGTCATTGCTAAGGACCTGATCCTGCAATTTAATCTGTTTAAACCCCACTGCCTTTATTCAGAATAATCACAGGTGTAAGACTGTGTCTACAGACATAAATCTGAGCATGAATGCCGGCCATGGAAAAGATTATCTAACTAAATTAAATCTGCTGAACAATAATGAGAAGGGGGAAAAAAAAGCATTTTAAGAAATCTCTTTTAGTTTAACTCAGTTTTCTTAACCTATAAAACTCCTTCACAGTGCTTCTGCTTTTTCTCAGCTGTCCTCTAGCGTGTTAAGTTTTGTGTATCAGGCAGAGCTGAAAGAGTTACACTGCTAAGAGAAGCTTTTTGTGTTCCCTGGGCTGACATTCCAAGTTTAAAACAGGAGGGATTATAGATCTTTGCCATTCCACTCTCACTGTTTTGCCTGTCTATTAAATTTAATCTTCATGCAGTTCTGGTTGTGTAGCCCAAAAACAACTGTTTAATAGACAGTTGAACAAGAATCAAGGGGACCCAGCTGTGTTGACTGTAATTGGTTTTGTTAGTTTCGGTTAATAAAACCCAGTGCCCTGTAAAGGTATTAACATCAACCACGGCATCATGGTTTATGAATTATTTGGAAGGTTTTTCAGGCTCTAAGAGTTTGCAGTGAAATACTAAAGGTGACAAATCTGTCTCTTGGCATGTTTCTAGCTTCATCTCTAACTTCCATGGTTATGTCTGCTGATCACCTGGGCCTGACATTTAGTCTCAGCCTTATCCGAAGCGAGCCAACGTACAATCAGCCAGTACAGCAGTGGAGCTTTGTTTCCGATTTTGCGGTAAAACCTCAGCCTTCACTGTGTCTTCTCTTCTCCAGCCTGATAGTTAGGATGTTGGTGGAACAGCTCTCTCTCTCTCTTCAGGTTCGAGACTATTCTGGAACGTACACTGTGAAGCTGATAGCTTGTACCACTGCTCCACATCAGGAGTACAGCCTACCAGTTATCTGCAATCCTAGAGAGCCGATCACATTCGATCTGGATATCCGATTCCAGCAGGTACCACCCCAGTGATACCTTCTTCATGTTTCCTTTTTATTTGGATTCCCAAATTGCCTTTGTTGGTCTCGTAATGGTAGTGCTAGAAACTAAATTTACTTGCTTATCAACAAACCAATTCCTGAATTGGTGGGGCAACACATACTCCTCTCCTGCTATTTAACCAGTTTTACCCATCTGGGACCACAGATAGTTCTTTTGTCCTCAATGCATGGCCAATCTTTGATAGCCAGCCTGAAGCGCATTGACATTGGTTTGGGTGATAGATACTGTGATATGAGCTAACCTTTGGCTTCTTTACTTATCTGTTGGCTTTGGTATGAAATAGTTTTATCAGATCATTAGAAAAACATAAAACTATTATCTGAAGGTTTTCATCTGACACAAAGGTCAGAGCTAGGTCTCTGGTATTAAAAGTGGGACCTCCAGAGGAAGATTCATTCAGTCCTAAGGTAGGACTTCCTTCACTGACTATAGAGGAAGTGTAGATAGTCAACACTGGTAAAATGCTTAGCTTTAAGACTCACAAGAGTGAGACAAATCCCACCCATAGCAATATGGATCATATGGTAATGTGGGAACAGGCAAACAGCATACCTTTCACAAAGCCCAGCTGTAAAGCTCTGTAGCTGGGAACAAAATATGGAGAAATGGACTCTGCTGTAGAAAGCAATGATTGAAAAATACTTGGGGGTCATGTTGGGTAGTTAACAGAACATAAACTGGCAGTTTACAGTGTTGTCAAAAGGGCTAGCGTGACCTTGGGATATGTAAGGAGGAAGTTTTATCATTTCTGTTATTTGGAGCCAATACAACGAATACTGGGACAGTGTGGCTCTGGTTTCATGCTCATTAATAGTATAGATGTATGCTATTAAAGTATAAATCTGATCTGTATAAATCTTACAGTATAAATCAGTCAGGTATGCACAATTACTGAATTAGCAAGAGTACACAAAGGAATGTATGCAGTCTTTATGCTTTCATTTGGTGTTATGCCAGCTATGGGAGAACAGATGATTCCTGATATGGCAGTCCTGGTGAAGCAAAGAGATGATACATGAACTGACACGAAACCTGCCTTCTCAGAGTTAACCCAGCAAAACATTTCTTAAAAGTTTGAATGGAGGGACGGAGGTGGAGTTTACACTAGTTCAGCACTTTGGCTTGTGTCTGGCATTTCCAAATTTCTTGGAACTCCAAAGCAATTCACAGCAAGTCTGAACCCCAGCTTGTGTCTGGTCCTTATATGAACAAGAAGTTGTTGATAATTTGAAGAAAAAGACCTGCAAAAATCATTGCAAAATGGGCAAAGTAGCCTGGGGAGAGATCTAACTCCTACTGGAAGAAGCGTATGACTAAAAACGAAGAACTAGGACTAAGACTAAGAACTGCCTCAGAAAAAATAAATAGATACTATCGGGATCAGTATGTCAGATAAAGCTTTAATAATACAGTATATGGAAGTTTCAGGTACCTCAATTCAAAATAGGGATAAGGTGCAAAATTGTGATAGTGTCATAATCACCAAGGACAGTGGCCAGTTAGTCCCCTATCCCCAGCAATTTTCAAACCCAGACCAGCCCTTTTTCTTGAGATACTCATAGTAAAAGGAATTCAGGAAATTCTGTGGCCCATGATATTATTTCCTTTGATCATAGATTGAAAGACTATTTGGACTTAGAGCAGGTCCTAAAAAAGCAACAGTTAGCAGAAGTACTGTAGCACAAATTCACTGGGCAGTATCGAGCACTTTACCTCTAAGATTTCTAGGTATTCTGCAAAACTGAATGAGCATTAGTATCCATGTTTTAAATATAAGAAACAAAAGACAGATAAATGAGCATAAAAGGTCAGACTGTGACACTGGTCCTTAGACTAGGAAACACCTGATACCTTGCACAGGCCCACTGCATCCAGTTGTGGGGTCCCCAGTAGAAGAAAGACATGGACCTATTAGAAAGGGTCCAGAGGAGGGCCACAAAAATTATCAGAGGGCTGGAACACCTCTCCTGTGAAGAGGTGAGACCTCCTGAGAGAGGTGGGACTGTTCAGCATGGAGAAGAGAAGGCTCCAGGGAGACCTTATTGCAGCCTCTCAACATATAAAGGGGGCTTATAAGAAAGACGGAGAGAGACTTTTTACCAGTGCCTGTAGTGATAGGACAAGGGGCAACTGAAAGAGGGTAGATTTAGATTGGGCATAAAGAAGAAATTTTCCAGGTTGAGGGTGGTGAGACAGTGGAACAAATTGCCCAGAGAAGTTGTGGATACTCCATCCCTGGAAGTGTTCAAGGCCAGGTTGGATGGGGCTTTGAGCAGCCTGATCTAGTGGAAGATGTCCCTGCCCACAGCAGGGGGGTTGGGCTAGATGATCTTCAAAGTACGTTCCAACCCAAACCTTTCTATGATTCTATGAAGTCAGTGAGTGCAAGTGTCCCAAGTGGACCAAAATGACTGCCTGTAAAGTCTAATGATGAAATCATAGAGTCATAGAATCATAGAATGGTTTAGGTTGAAAGGGACCTTGAAGATCATTGAGTTCCAACCCCCCTGCCATAGGCAGTGACACCTCCCACTAGGCCAGGTTGCTCAAAGCCCTGTCCGGCCTGGCCTTAAACACTTCCAGGGGTAGGGCCTCGTCAGCTTCTCTGGGCAACCTGTTCCAGTGCCTTACCACCCTCAAAGTGAAAAATTTCTTCCTAATATCTAATGAAATGTACCCTCTTCCAGTTTTAAGCCATTCCCCCTTGTCCTATCACTACATGCCCTAGTAAAAAGTCCCTCCCCAGCTCTCCTGTAGGTCCCCTTTAGCTACTGGAAGGCTGCTATAAGGTCCCAGGTTCTCTTCTCCAGGCTGAACAACTCCAACTCTTTCAGCCTCTCCTCATAGGAGAGGTGCTTCAGCCCTCTGGTCATCTTTGTGGCGCTCCTGTGAATCCTTTCTAAACAGGTCCATGTCTTTCCTGTTTTGGGGGTTCCGGAGCTGGATGCAGTACTCCAGGTGGGGTCTCGCCAGAGCAGAGGAGAGGAGAAGAGTCACCTCTCTTGACCTGCTGGCCCCACTTCTGATGCAGCCCAGGATACAGTTGGCATTCTGGGCTGCAGTCATGCATTGCTGGCTCATGTTGAGCTTCTTGTTAACCAGCACCCCCAGGTCCTTCTCCTCAGGGCTGCTCTCGATCCATTCTCCGCCCAGCCTGTATTTGTGCTTGGGACTGCCCTGACCCAGATGCAGGATCTTGCACTTGGCCTTGTTGAACTTCATGAGGTTGATATAAGCCCACCTCTCCAGCCTGTCCAGGCCCCTCTGGAAAGCATCCCTCCCCTCCCAAATGATGGGACAGGAGTTGTTTCTCCCATTTCTTAGTCTATTGCCCCAGCTACTGTACTGAGTTATCTTCTTGGGCTTTTTAATATGAAGCTTTTAATTTTCTTGGAAACATTTTGTTCTGATTTCCTTCACAATTGTTTTCACTGTTCATGAGTGAGGGGCCATTTTAAGAATCAAACATCAAGCGGACAATATATCTGGTATCTCCCCCCTGGAGATTTTGGTTCAACATTTCCTTCTTTAACATGTATCTGCCCATCTCCTTTTTCCTCTCTCTGTGGCCCCTGAAAAGAGGAGCAGGTAGCCTGGAACATTAGTGAGTATTGTATTACCACTATCTCACTCTGGGATTTCCTGTACGTGAATAGCATTCAGCCTCCAAGCTCTGCTTTATCCCAGTCCTTTCAGTATCTCCTTTCTTTAAATGTGCATGACTATTTCCTAACAGAAGCACTTAGTAATAATAATAATAATAACGTTACTTGCTGCCCTGGGACCGACTGGTCTCAAAAGCTTCTTGAGGTATCAAGTACATCATGGGCTTTGGTCCCAGTGAGGTGAGGATGTCTACCATGAGCAATCTCCATTGTCCCCAAGTCATCCATATGCAGAGTTGATGGGCATGGCAAATAGGCAGAATAAATTGACAATATTCTTCTCACCCAGCAGATCCTCACAGATTATTTTTCTACGAACTCTTGTTTAAAATGCCTCAAATGGACATGAAAATAATTACATTTAAACTACTGTCATAAATTACAGCTATGGGTCAGCCACTGGCAGAACTGAGACTTACACGTAAAGCTGAAATAAAAACAGTAACTAAAAATAGGATGCCTAAGAGATATATTCACAGCTGTATGCATAGTATTTACCCAGGCCATTGCTCTGACCATCATTGTAAACTGTGTGGCTGAAGTCCAGTGCCTTTAGCTGAATACACACTTCTTGTTTCCTATTCAGTGGACATTTACTCTGCTCAGGAAGAGCTTGATGAGGCCATGCTTGATTCTCTTTCAGAACCACAGCTGGAAACCAGTTGTGTCAGTCAGGTATTTGAAGCTGTGGCACTGCAACCCAATAGCCTGAACCGCAGGCATTTAGAAAGAAGCATTCAAAGAGAGTGGAAATGATATTTTTAATTATTATTTCTATGAAAAGGCTATGGGAGTAGGGTTCCTCTTTCTAAAGGGTAGCAGTAGGTTTATAAAAATATTTCAGCTATACATTCTTCTTGCCAAATCCTTTTGCTTTGATAATTTTGGGGCTCTATTGTGAAAAAAGGATAAGAAGAAGAATAAATGTGTCAGCTGTATAACTTGCAGCAGTAGTTTCTGTTGATATTGTTATATCTCATTCCATCAGCCCATTGTCCATGAGCCAGCAAGAATGTTTTCTTTTCTGTTTTCCTGTCTTCCCTTCCACACATGTACACATATATATACATAAATATACACACACACACGTTAGCATTTTTTTATTTGTTTAGTGGCCTCTTGTTCTTTTGTCTTTTGTTTTTTGAATGTGTGTGTCTTCCAGATGGTTTCCTCAGGTACATTGCATCTTTTTGAACTTTGTGCTCTTCCCAATTCTGTTCACTATGTTTTTTCCCTTTTGTTATGCCATGTCCCTGTATAGTTTGCCTTCTAACTTACACTATATGGCCCAATGAGAACCTGCTGCTGATAGTACTGATTTATTTTATTCTTGTAATGTAATCAAGGAAGAAGCATAGATAACTGTATCAAATATATAAAGATAAATATTAGCATAAAAAGATGCTCAAATTGTGTGGTGCATTTTCATATGCATAATCTGATATCCTGCAGCACATCAGAAGAACACATACTTGCAAATAAATCCTCAGCCATGTGTACTTTCAAATAATTGGCAGAGTCTCAGAAGCAGAGGTGGGACTTGGGTGTAAGAATGAAAACGGGATAGAGAAAACAGGCTGTGGTGAGTCAGAGGGAGACAAGTTATTGAGGGAAATATTTTCCCCATGTTAACCCCACACATAAGTTGCCTTGGGCACCTCCTTGGCTGGGATTTGGAAAAATGTGGTGGGAAGAAACTAACCTAGAATCCTATCAAATAGCACAGAGGCAGATAACCCAGAGGTTGTATGCATGTAAAATATATGGCAATATATGTCTACTACAAAGAAATCTTTTTGGTTAAATTGTATTATTGCATGTAGATGTGCAGAGCTGATAAATAATGTACATTGGGAGAAGATCATGCTGTGTTTTAGGAGTCATTAAAGAACACTTGTTGAAGAGCCTTATGCTGTTGTGTTTTAGGTCAGTGATCCAGTGGCTGCTGAGTTCAGCTTGAACACCCAGATGTTCCTCCTCTCCAAAAAGACACTGTGGCTGTCTGATGGCTCAATGGGCTTTGGGCAAGAAAGTGATGTTGCTTTCTCAGAAGGTATAGTTGTGCACAGATTGTGCACATTTCATATATGTTCCACACTATCAGGATCCTATTTCAGTCAAAACAAGACAGGAGTAAGGGTTTGGGCTTGCTGCTTGTGTTCTTTTGCTTTTGCCTTTCCTACCTGGCAATTTACATTAGAGCTGTTGGCCAATCTGCACTAAACTATTATGTCTGAGGGTTACAGTACCATTGCCATTTCTCATAAGCTGAGTACTTTATAAATGTTGGCTCATATTAAGAACATTCCTAGTTGATAAGTATTACACATTTTTTTGTTGCGGGTTAGTGTACTGGGTCTGACTGGGATGGAGTTAATTTTCTTAATAGTAGCCAGTATGGTGCTGTGCTCTGCATGTGTGGCTAAAGTGGTGTTGATATCATGCCAATGTTTTGGCTATCGCTGAACAGTGCTTGCACAGCATCAAGGGTTTTTCCCTTCCCCCTGCCCTCGGATGAGTAGGCTGGGGGTGGGAAGATTGATTCAATTGATACATCTGTCAGTGGACCTAAGCAGTCACTTCATGTCTCTGCTTTCCTTGTGTGCCTCTTTTGCCTATTTAATAGAGTAACAGCACCTTGAATACATGACTGTCTTTTGTGCTGTATTTGCACAGTCTCTTGAGCAGCAAGTGCCTATTCTCTCTCTCTAAACGTCTACAGTTGCTCCAAATTGATGTAAAAACAACACAACATTTCTCCTTTCTGTCTTCAGATTGCCAACCTTCCTTAACCATTTTCTGTCATATGTATCTGACTGCTGCACATAGTATACTTTTCTTGCCTGCATAGCAATGGCCCAGGTTATTTGTACAGGCCTGGAATTTCTATTCTTAAACATTATCAGACAGCTGAATTACACAGTAGGGAGCCAAATCTCAGAAAATGTCCCTGTGACTTTTCATAATGTTCATTTCATTTGTACATTACGCCAGTCTGACCAAGTATAAGTAAACTCTTACCCAGCCTGAACAGGATTCTGCTGGCATAAAGAAGAACATCTCTTCAACAGAGCACATGGTCAGGAGGCCAAAACCTACACCCTAGTCTGGTGCACAGGAGTACATAATGTTTCTTTAACTCACTTTTTGAATGAAGAGACCAGTATAGCCCAGAGTTTAAAGCAGCCCTTGAACTGGTTCAGGTTATAGCAGCAGCAAATGGCCTCCTGCTGCTATTATGTGGCCCAGAATGCATGGAAGAGTGTCTATGGCCTTTGACAACCCCCTATGGTGGAAGCTGGGTATGCTCAAGTAGACTTTAGATGTAGCTGTAGGCAGATTGAGAATCTTCAGCTCGGACCTTTGACGTGACCAGAAACTGCAGTCACATTGCACTGCACTGAGCTTCTTGACTAGGCTTACTAACTTAGCCCAGTACTGTGCTAAATGTTCCAGTGTAATAGGATGTAAACTGTGTGCACTGTTTACAGGTGATATCATATATGGTCGGGTGATGGTGGATCCAGTACAGAATTTGGGTGATTCCTTCTACTGTAGCATCGAGAAGGTTTTCCTGTGCACAGGAGCTGATGGATATGTACCCAAATATAATCCATCCAACACTGAATATGGGTGCCTTGCTGATTCTCCGTCCCTTCTGTACAGATTTAAGATTGTGGTAAGTGTTCTAATTCTGGGAGGATGCACATATATATCTTTTATTTTTTCTCTAACTTCTTTTTTATCCAAAACCAACTGTTCTTTAAAATGTTCTCGATAGCACCAAATTTTTGACGAGCTCCAGGCTAATACAAACTGATGAAGGTGGTATCTTACCTTTCTCCCTCTTGGTTCTGTTCTTAATCTTTCTGGGGACTCTCATCATTTAGAGTTTGACCTAAGTTAGAATCCCAAGTTATATCCATTGACCACAAAGGGAGTCTTAGGAGACAAGCAAGTTAAAGATTGGGATTTGTTTCATCTTTAGCCATCCAAAATTTAGTATATAATGTAAAGTTAGTCATCCAGTTAGTTGCCTCCATAGTCAATAGGGAAAGAGAGAGACCTCTGAAGCTGGCTTAGAATATCTGAGACTATTTCCCTTCTGAAAATAATTATAGAGTAACCCTAGATGACAACTGACCTGATCTGCAACTTTTAGAGAGTTAACTTTAAATAAGATGACTATCTAATTATCTAAACAAATTTATATGAATGTCTGTTAATAGAAATGAAAGGTAGCTTCTTTAAACTGGGAAATAGACTCCTTACTTTTATTTCAGGCCACATTTATGTGTCTCTTTTTGTTTTAGAAATGCAGCTATGGTTGTTCTCCAGTGTTTCCCCCTTGTATTTCAACAAAAAAGTCTTCAGGCAAGAGATTAAATAGAATTTAATACAAGTCAGATGTGGCCACAATTGTTTTTCATGTCTTTTGTCTTGATATTACACTGGATTGTATAAAATAGTGCATGTAAATTATACAATTTATACATTGCCTATAAATATTAGAACTGTTTTTCCTAAAAGAAATGAATCTGTGTTTTACAAACTTTTTTTTCCCTCCATGACCATGTAGGACAAAGCTCAGCCGGAGACACAAGCCGCAAGCTTTGGAAATGTGCTTTTTAATGCAAAACTTGCAATAGATGATCCTGAAGCAATTCCATTAGTTAAACAGCCAGGCTCTGATGGTTTTAAAGTAGACTCAACTCCTCTATTTCAGGTATGATTCCTGTAGCTTATTAGCAAAAATACTGAACAAAAAGAAACACTTGCACAAGTGTTGTTAACAGTAATTCATATTGAAGCCAATAGAAAGATTTATTCTGATTCCAGTGACAGTCAAATAAGATTATAAATGCTTAAAAAATTCTAGATATAAAATATAGATTAAAAGATTCTTGTGGAGTTACTATGCTTTTCTCTTGTCTAATTTCACAGGCTAACCAGAAATTATACAAATTACTCTTAGGCATTTCTTCTAAGGACTTGTTAAGTTTCTTGTTACACAATGTTGTTTTATTGCTTCCTATCTTACTTGTCAAAGACAAAAAATAAGCATTTATAGTGAACTTCATCAGAATCTAATTGATACTCAGCATTTTCTGTGCAAGTTTCTCCTCACAAACTTGCACATTGTGAAATACCTAAGTACTGGGAAGCCTAGGAATTGACCTTTAAAGGGTGCAACTACTTCTTAATTCAATATAATCCTTCAGCTGTGTGCATTCGCCCCGTTGATCTATATAACCCAGCCAGGAGTTGTCTCTTCAGTATTTGTCTCTTTAGTGTTTGCAAAACTGCATGCAAAACTCAAGTGTAGAAATTAGTAGAAAAAATATTGAGGAGACTTTAATCCTGCTCCTGGCCACTTCAGTATTAAAGGTTCCATTGTAAGCAATGGAATATTTTAAGAGAACAGCCTACTTACCAGAATAAAAAGGGTTTCATAATCTGTCCCCATGAAAATGAAATCTCATTTTTTATATGAAGAATCCATTTCCAATAATGCAGTAATTTTTTGTCCCTATTCTATCAAAAGAATTAAAATACGAAGCAACAGTATGTCCTGAGAAAGACAGAAAAACAAGAGTAAGATGGAAAATGCGTTATTCCTTACAATAACAGAACTTGTATGCAACCACTGAAATTATCAGCCAGTAGCTTTAAGAAAGTATTCAGACAATCCTACAGGACCTTGTGGAGTCCAAATTTATCATGTATCCAAAAAAGACAAGGCAAATTCAGAGAAGATAGCATCATCTCACGCAAACTGCAGGGAATCCTGGGATCACAGAATGGATGAGGTTGTCAGGGACCTCTGGAGATTGTCTATTCCAACTCCCTGCTCAAAACAGGGTCACCTAGAACAGATTGCCCAGGACTGTGGCCAGTTAGATTTTGAATATCTCCTATGGTGGAGACTCCACAGCCTCACTGCTCCAATGTTTAACCATCCTCACAGTAAAAAATTGTTTTCTTATGTTAAGATGGAAATAGAGCCCCAGCCAGGGCCCAGCCAGATGGCAGGTTGGGCCTGGAAGGTCCTCTACTGCGGCCTGTCTGCAGCTGACGTTCTTCATATGGCCATTGGTACTAACAGTATAAAAAAAAAAAAGGCTATGCTTCTTCATCTGTAGCTGATAGCCATAGAGTCTGGCCATGGAGAGGAATAGAGACTGCCCCCTCTTAAAATTTTGGCAGAAAACATGACTCCTCTGTGGCACATTGGCACACAGTGAAGGTTATCTGTGCATGATTTTTAAAGTACTTGTCCAGGCAATCAATTCAGAATAGTGATTGATTTCCTCTGTGTATAGTGCTGTCCAGATTGTGTAGGTGTGTGTTTAAATACGAAAAATTGTCTTTCTAGGTGTCTTTGGGTAGGGAGTGGTATGTCCATACAATCTACACTGTACGTTCAAAAGAGAATGCTAACCGTGGAATCGGCAAAAGAAGTGTGGAGCATCAATACCACTCTCTCTTTAGTGCTGGGAGCCCAGGAGTATCCACACAGAGACGTCAGAAGAGGGGAGCTGAGCAGGCCCCAGAACTTGCAAAAGACATTGGAGTAGAAAACAACAGAGGAACAAACATACAGCACATCGCACTAGATCGCACCAGCAAGAAACAGGTTCCTCAAAGGGAGGTTGCAGTCAATGCCGTTCTCCCCAGGGAACTGAATAACCAAAGTGCAGGGGTCAGCGTAGTCACAATCATCAGTGGAGCTGCTGCCATTTTCCTTGCCATCGGCTTAATTGCAATCATCATTTTGCTGCTAAAACGGAAACAAAATTCTGAAAAGAAGGAAGCCACAAAGGAGTCACGCAGCAATGAACCAATGATGCTACCATATAATTACACCAGCGACAGCTCGGAGGTTTGATTCCAAGACCTCAGGATTCAAGCCAGAGTCTCCAGAGTGCCTCAGAAGAAAAAAACTTGAACTGCACTTTGTTCGCAGCAGGTCATGGTGACTCATGAGGAATAAAAAGTTCATATGCTTCTAGGTGTACTTGAAATTTTTTATCCTGAACTCTTGCTGCCATTATCAACAACAGAAGAGTCCGTACCGAATCTCCCACTTTGCACGACGGGTAATCCTGACGTCCGTATATCATGCACTAATCTTAAGCAGCAATTCAAAGAACTGCATTGTAAGGGAGAGGTTTTTGTTTTGTTTTTCTCTTTTCTGTCATTTAAAAAGGTAGAAGAAACTATCCAAAGGTGCTATATATCCTGTCTGCAATAAGAGAGGAAATCTGTTTCTTCGGAAACACAGAATACTTGAGAGGAGGAATCCTTACACTCTTCAGTTAAATTTTGTACTGTTTCCACAAAGAACTCAATGTCTACAATTAGTCCAAAAGGTGATGAAATGCCTCAGGCATGAATCCTCCCTCCTATAAGTTTTTGACTTCACTTAGCTATACCAGTGATTTATTTTATTTTTTTTTTACTTATGTGTAACTGAACTTTTTCAAAAGACAGTTAAATTAGGCAGCATAACATTATAATCAGTTGCATGTCACAGGATGCAATACATACTTTTTATTCAGCTATTTAATCTGAGAAGTTTTTTTTTCCTTATTTATGATTTTATAAAGCCAAAGAATACAACAAATCCAGAAAGAATTTTGTTTTTCGCAGAAACTGGACGCTTATGTCCTCTTAAGTTTGTAACGGATCATGGAAGTGTTGTGAGGTAAATTATATTTGTTAGTGCATATCCACTGCTGGGAAATGCAAACATAAGTATTTCAGTACCTAGAGAAGATGATAGAGTTAGATTCAAAATGCAGAGGACAAGGTTCTGCCTGAACTGAGCCTAGGAATCACGACACTGACTCCAGCATGTGATTCTCAGTTGCCATCTTAAATGGCAACAAAGTGAAGAAAAAAATTAACATTTGATTGAATCAAGTAGCATTTATTACTGTATAATCATAGCACATCTTGACAAACGTGCTGGGTCATTGTTGGGCATTTTTTAACAAGTGACTGCTTTTGCAAGAGTAATTCTGATTTTCTCTCAGTGTTCTTGATTTAGGTAACACAACAGAATGATGTTCCACGGAAGCAGTGGATCAGCAGTGTGCCATGTCAGTTCTTATCCAGACAGGACTTGTTCTGTCCCAAAGATCAAATCCCAAAGGTCAAATGCTTGGCCATGAAAAATACGTAACCTTCAGGACAGATTGTCCCATTTGTCACACTAGTGTTATATACAAATAAGTCATTTCAAGTCAGTGGAGTTAAACTATATAAACTATATAAAATCTGAATCAGGCTGTTGAGACTATTGCTAAAATACCTGTTCACTTCCAACATCTTGTGGTGGTGGGTGCAGGAAGCCCCCGAACTATCTTCATCTGTAGTACACTTGGCATTTGGTATTCTGGGGACCACGCTGCAGAGATCTGAGCTAGCTGAGCAGGATCTGACTTGAAAGCAGCCTGGCTGCAATCACACAATGCTGCCTCTGAACTAAAAAAATCTATCCAAAAGGCTTCCTGGCCTGGCTGCGGCGCTCTGTCAACACAGATAGACCTGACCTAGTAATTCTGCACAATTGGCCTCTGAGCCATAACGACTCAGAAAGGTTGAGGTCTGCTAGCCTGGGAATATCTGTGCTATGATTCATGGTACGGTGTGAATGTGCCCACAGAGGGCCTCACACTGTTATCTCTTGCTCTGGGTTTATATTGTTATGACTTCACTGATTTAATAAGATTTCATCAGTTTTTCACCCAATGAATCAGGTGAGAATCTGTCCTGCCTTTTCTAGGTTTTCTGAAGACTGTGATTCAGACTGCTTAATTGAAGGATGTTTGCAGCAACCTAAGGGTCAAACTCCATTACTAAAATCATACAGTCATCTTTTGTTTTAATTAATCTGAGTTCTGGCCTGAAACAATTACCCACAAGACGTGCCCAGTGCATTAGGCTTTTTCCCTAGTCACCTGACATTAATTTACTCTTTTAATGAAGTTCCTGGTTTTGTGATCCGTGTATTATGCGTGCAAGATTGATCAAAGACTTCACCCACAGATACTTTTTGTATTTAAGTTCACAACTAAGTTGCAAATGTAACCTAAGATCAAATTTGCCTTTGTACCTATATGTGAAATCATTATGATAACAAGAAATGCAGAATTTGTCTCCTAGAACCTGCATGTTTGGATAATAGCAGTCAGTGATTCTACAGTAAAATGGGACACATGTAAATAATAGAACATTTTAATATTTATAAAATGCCTGTTTTGTATAAGCAGAGAAGATCTTTTTTAAAAAAATATATATATAAAATACAGAAATTAGGTGTTTATCAGTAGAGCTATTTTTCTGCTTTTGAATTTTAACAGACTGAAATATCATTAAAGTTGCTTGCAGGCAAAATCTTTTTTTTAATTATTATTTCTTTTTATAAAATCACATCAAAACCCATGTGTTCTACAAGCCAAATATTTAGCCCAGTGAACAGCTTGATCACGGCTTTGAATAGCGTCTGATTACAACTCTGTAAAATGTTTAGGTTGATGGGGATTATCAGACTAATGTCTTTCTAACAATATATAAAATAATAGTGCAAACTGGTGATAACAAAAGAAAACACAAAGCAAGCACTGAAAAGCTGGACAAGCATGAGTAAGATTCATGAGTCAGATATCAAAGTCCTCTGCCTGGGAAAAAAAATCCCCATGGTTTCAGTAAGGCCTGCCGGATTTGTCCCCTTCTTAAGAAATTGGGTTTCTTACAATCCAGTGAACTATAAACGCATCTGTAACAGCATGCCTTTTTTATTATGGCTTCAAGGTTTTAGATTTCAGCAAGATGTTTTGGAGGCTTATTAACATTTTTCCTTCTACTTAACAAGTGGCCTCGTTTATACTAACCTGCATAAGTGCCTCATTCCCAGTTATGTGCACAAATATGTTAATATTTATCTATCCATGCAATAAACTGAGTATATTTTATATATATATTTAATCTATTTCCAGATTATGTATTCAATCCTCTTTTCCCTGGAGATGCTTATTCTGCTATCCGTAATACCATTTGTTAAACCCTTTATACAATAATTACTGTGTTTAAATTTGTTATCAAGCTGTCAAAAATCTTTCGGTGCATATTTATTTGGAACAATTTTTTGCTTATGTCTATGTCTGTGATATTTGGCATTTGTATCAGGAAAAAAAATAAAACTACTTCTGGTTTGGTTACTGATCTAAAGTTTGTGTATAAATATCACTCTGTGGAGAGGGGTCAGTAATTCGGTGTTAAGAAAAACTAATTATTTGTCACATTGATGGAAGAACATAAACTTACTACTGTGTTTGCAATAAAACTCACTGCTTTGTTCCCGAGGTGATTGTTTTCTGATCATGAAGTGATCAACTCAGGGCTTGTTTTTTAATCATTGTGGTTTCACTTATGCTTCAGAGAGGGATTTTTCTTTCAATTCCAGAACATCAAAAATCTCTAGATATCTCCAAATCCTTTGTAGGTCAGATTGCCATGTTCCCGTGTGCCGGCAGGGTTTATTGTACTATACACATTGATGAGTGAAGATGCTGGAGAGGGTCCAGAGAAGGGCAACGAAGCTGGTGAAGGGTCTTGAGAATAAGTCTTATGACGAGCAGCTGAGGGACTTGGGGTTGTTTAGTCTGAAGAAAAGGAGACTGAGGGGAGACCTTATTGCTCTCTGCAACTGCCTGAAAGGAGGCTGTAGAGAGGAGGGCATTAGTCTCCTCTCACAAGTTACAACCGATAAGACAAGAGGAAATGGTGTCAAGTTGTGCCAGGGGAGGTTTAGGTTAGACATTAGGAAAAACTTCTACACTGAAAGGGTTATCAAAGACTGGAACAGGCTGCCCAGGGAAGTGGTTGAACTGCCGTCCTTGGATCTATTTAAAAGCTGTCTAGATATGGTGCTCAGGGACATGTTTTAGAAGTAGTGTTTTAGAAGGCCTGGTAGAGTTAGATAACGGTTGGACTTGATGATCTTAAAGGTCTTTTCCAGCCATAACAGTTTTATGATCCTATGAGTCTGCAGCCAGAGGTGCTCTTGTTCCTGCAGCGCTGATGTTGCTGTCAGTTGGTTCTTGTGCCAGCTCATCAGATTTCTTTCCCAGTGGCAAATGTATCAAGTTAGAAATATATGAGATGTAGACATTTACCATGAGTCTGATATATACACTATGATACAGAAAGAAAAAGCAACTCTGAACCTTTTGTAAACTGGCCAGCACTGGCCTCTGATTTCTTAAGTAAGCACCCACTTCCTTCATTGTCAGAAAGACTATTCATATTCATGGCTACACACGTAGTTCATGGTTACACACGTAACACTTCAAGTATGTTTACCGAGTACTCTAAGGAAGGATAAGCTAGCGGGCAGGGATTCCTGCATTGCTACGTCTGTCACCTGCTGCTGCCTAAACTTGCTCCTGGGGTTTATACTCTTTGCAGTTCCTCAGACTGAGCTGAGCCATCCAGTGGCACATCTATGAGCTCTGTGTTGTGACTTCTGCCAGAGCAAATCAAATTGGAAGGGTTTCTGCCCTGATGCAATATAAATAGCTATATATGATGTAAACGAATAAATAATCTTGTCACAGGACTATGGCACTGTCAATAAATCAAAGGGCATAAATTTCCCACTCCGCGATAGCCCACAGCATCCAAGCCATGTCCACATTTGTTTCAGCACTTAGTGGACTTCTGATACTACTAAGGTGTCCAGGTGTGTTCCAGCAGGTCCAGGATGGCTTTCTCTTCACAGCCCAGGCACGGTTACATTTCAGCATTGATCAGAGTCAGGGTTTTTTAATGCATCCTCACTGTCTTTTGAAAGAATGACTTAGCTCCTACCTGAAAGAATTCCACTCCTGGCACTGAATGCTTTAGCTTGGAAACGTGTTCCATAGATTCCTCTCAAGTAAATGGCTGTTTGACTTTTGGTTTTCTTATTATTTGTCCTGAGAGATAATCCATTCAGAATTTACTTTGCGCTGCTGTTGCTTTGGTAAGTAACCATTGACTTCCAGTAAAAATGAAGGGAACAGCTGGAAGATTCTTAAAGGATGCATCTGTTTCATTTGATGGCCAATGCTCAAGCCTGCGCTGGATTCCTGATATCTCCTCTTACTTGCATTTTCATGACACTTTTTTTTCCTGAGTGTAAGTTTACATGTCAAGCATGAATCTACAGCTGCACAAGTTAAAGTGCTCCAGTTAAACTCGTGCAACTGGAAGATCAGGTGTAACGATTGTCATCTGTAGTGTCTTTTTGACTGTTTTTGTGGCAAAAGCTCTATCTCAGTTACCATGGAAGACAAGAGGAGGCATTCTGGATAAGCACATGATGTAGCCACCTCTTTAACTTTAATAATATATTAATTTTTGCTTTTCTCTCTCTTGCATTCTCTTAAAAAAAAAGCATATAATGGAACTAAATGAGACAGCAAATGACAAAAAGAATGGCAAAAGGTGAAGAATATCTTCCCCATAAGAACAGATTAACTAGATAAGATTTTCTTCAGCTTTTCACCCTCAGAAGGTAATACCCAAGGGAGAGTATGTGAGCGGTGCATTAAATCCTGAATGATACAGAGGCAGTGAGTAGGGAACAATGATTCACTATTTCTTGTAGTATTTTAGAGTTTCTACCCAACAAAATTTGCTGGCTGCAAGGATGAAACAAAGTAGGCAATACCTAATCATCCGACACAAAATTAAAATGCCGAGACTCATTACTGAAAGACGATGTGTATGCCAAACTAAAAAAGAAGTGAAATTCATGGAAGAAAAGTCCATCGACATCAGCTCTTTGTTTCAACAGCTAGTTCAGAAAGCCTGGACTGGAAAAAAGCTGTGAGGATTCAGGAGAAGGAACAAGCTGTTCATCTTCTCTTTCCTTTCTCTTCCCTACAACTCCACTACTGGGCACTGTCAGAGGCAAATCACCCAACCCAGAAGAGCCACTCTCGTGCCCTAACAGTTGTACAAAGAGCCGCCAGTCCCAGGCTTGGAATTGATAACAGGAAGTACAAAATACATAATGTGTTTGGTTTTTTTTTTTTCTTGGGGTAAGAGGGAAAGAAAGTTTTAATTTGTCAGCACCCCAGGTCTCTGGCAGCCGGCTTACCTGCGCCTCACATCTGCCTAGTCCTCCTGCTGAGGATTGCTTGAAAGAGTCGCGTGAGCCAATAGCCTTTTCCTGGCGCGTATCCTGTGAAGGCATATGGTCTGGAGAGAGGAAAGTGGGTGCAGAGGTAAAAGATACTGTTGATTATTTTATTAACCTCATAAATGTGCTCCCTTTATTCTCTGCTGTTTGTAACAAAAGGTTAAAAGAATATTTCTTGGGCTATCAAGTGTCTCTTTCACTGATGTATTTTTTTCTTATGTTTCTTATGGCACCAGAAAGATCCTGGCAAGAAAGAAACATAAATACCAAATTCTTTGAGTAGCAGTATCTCGTGGGGATGTGGCTGGGCTTCTCTTCCATTTCTTGGCAAAAGACTTGGATTTCAGTACAGCCACCTACACTGTGCCCCACAGGGACTGGTCCCCAGTATTGTCAAGTCTGTGAAACAGAGGCTGGAGTAGGATCTGGGTAATCATTGAGAACAACAGAAGCCTCTGTCTTCAGGGACAAAATGATGTTGATATGTCAGGAGATTGGCTTCATCGGAGGTGTCCTCCTTTGCCCACATCTCATAGCAGCATCACACAACAGTGCCACAGACCACCTCATCAACGGTGTGCCTTACACAGTTTCCTGGAGACAGGATTCCCGGCCTCCCCTTGTCAGGATCTTGAAACACTGTCTCCCAGTAGGAGGAAGGGAGGATTTGTATCCACCCTCAAAGAGCATCAACTGGAGAGAGATACGTGATGGCTTCATGGGCATCAGCAGCTGTCCGTTCATCACACATGCAGCAACTTTCATGTTCCCAGGACTTAGCGGAGGTGCCACATGATGCCCTCAATACCCCATGCAACCTGAACACACCAGAGCGTGCAGTCCAGCACAGGCACTCTCAGGGCTCCTCTGCACCCTGGCAGACTTCTTCCATCTCAGGTCACAATGTCAACCACTAATTTGCTGTGCTGCGCAGGTGATGTGCTCTTTTATGTCACATCTTCCAAGACTTCAGAGGCAAAAGTCTCAGCAGATCATGTTCACTTTGCCTCAACTTCACTCAGATCCTAACTTAGGTGAACTTTAGTAACAAGGTCAAAAAAACCCCAAACATTTATGAAATGTATCATGATGGACAGACACCGATAAGTTGCTGAACAGAGGTGCAACAGAGGAGTGCAATTCTCTCTGCTGATTAAGGGTCTACATGCCACATTCAGTTATGGGGAAGCCTTGGTTCATCAGCAGTGATTGTCAACACAGCAGGTTGAGCACTGGGACCTAAACCTGCCTGCAGGGAGTACCCAGAATGGTCTGTGGCTGCAATTGTTTCATTACCAACTTAAATGTTTTTAACCAGAGTGGCATCTCAAAAAAAAAGATGAGTTTAAGAGGCAGAACTCACTTCTTGCTTTTATGTAGCCAGGCTAAATGTGAGCAATTCAATAACTTCTTCCACTTGCTGACAGTTTTTCTCTGAGCTAGTTGTATGGTTAGATAGTTTGTCCAGGAAATTCAGGTCCTGTTATCAGCCTTTAGCCTGAAGATGTTTGTGTGCCCACCTCCTGCAACAGTTGCTGCACCCATTTATTACTATTTCCTCAGCTGCGGTGATTTTCCTACCCTGCAACGCTGCGCTCGGAACAGGACCACCAATAACAGCTTCTGTCTGAGCTCTTTTGGCCTGGTGCGCTGCAGCTTGGCTTTTCCTTTCCAATTTGGCTCTCAAAATGAAGGTGCCGAGGAGATATTTCTCCCCCAGGAAATTTCGGTTTCCTGAGGAACTGTGCATTTGACATCCGTAACATCATTATGAATGGTAAGTGTGACGCCAACAATTCAAAAAAATTCTTGCAGCATTTGGGCACTGCCTGTAGCTCCCATCTGGAACTGTCAGCTGTGGTGATATGCATTATCCCAGTCTCCTCATCAAGTGGCTGAGAAGTTTTATTCCCCAACAAAATGATTGGTTTCAAGGCATGACCGCAACAAGTGCGCATTTGTGCGTGCACACACATGCACACACAGAGAATATTTTTTTCATAGAATCATAGAATGGTTTAGGTTGGAAAGGACCTTGAAGATCATCGAGTTCCAACCCCCCTGCCATAGGCAGGGACACCTCCCACTAGACCAGGTTGCCCAAGGCCACGTCCAGCCTGGCCTTGAA
>VUYV01000119.1:2735668-2851242 GCA_008711295.1 Anarhynchus alexandrinus
TCTCCTCATCAAGTGGCTGAGAAGTTTTATTCCCCAACAAAATGATTGGTTTCAAGGCATGACTGCAACAAGTGCGCATTTGTGCGTGCACACACATTCACACACAGAGAATATTTTTTTATTATTATATAAATTTTATATAGATTTTATTATGTTTATTATATATAGAATCTATGATTCTATGATTCTATGTAATATATATTTTAAACTTTACATATAGTTATTTATAATATGTGCATTTTATATAGTATGTAATAGATATCAAGATACGTAAATAGTACATATGTGTATGTTTATATTTTTGTATTACATAATACAATTTTTTATTTATATGTAATTCCTCAGATAAGATCACAAGGATGTGACAAGCCGGGAAGCAGAATTCAAGTTGTATCTGCCTGGAAGGAGTCACAGCTGCCAGACCCACAGCCAAAACCTGTGAATGCACCTCCCAGAGCTTGGGGTCAGGGAAACTGATTTGATACACTCTGCTGGAGTCCAAAATAAGCAAACTGGTGGCATTCAGGACTGTCTCCCAGATGGTGACTTCAGCGGCCGCAGCTCCCAGAAGCAGCAGCTGCAATCTCTACTTCCAGTTTGAGCTTTTCTGTCCTGGTCTGCTGCAGGATGCCATGGAGCCACACAACCATTCCTCCAAAATACTTTGTGTTTGGAGAGCAGCAGGGAAATGCATTGAGAAAAAGAGAAATTAAATGACAGAAGTTCTCCAAAAGCCCATGTATCAGTGCCTCTTCTATTTATTTTATGTCAAGATGCTGCAGTAGCAGGATTTGCTCCTCCCAAGCCCCCGCAGCCTGGGGGCTGGAAAACTATAGCCATGGCATCAGCTTCTCCTTGCGCCCCTCTCCTGGGCTGCTGGTCTCTCGGCTCCCCTTCTGCCACTGCTGTGAGCTGGTTTTGGTCATCCATTAGCAGATTGGCCTGGAAATGCCCCCAAAGAGGGGACAGGCAGAAGGCTCAGTCAGTGAGCATGTGCCTCCAAGGACCAGTGACAGGGGATGCTGCCAGCATCTGGGACACGTGAGTCCTCTCTCCCCGGTCCCCAGGCATTGTAAGAGAGTCTTTTTAGTTTGGTGAAGATATGAAGTTAAAAGCTAATTAGCTGCCCAGGGAATGAGGGAATTTGGCTGCTAAACAAAGAAGAGCCGTCTGCTGTCGGATGCAGTCCAAGATTTCTCAAAGGGGCAACAAAGGTGCAGCTTTATTCCCACGTGAGTGCCTGTGGATGTGGGTTTTAACTCCTCAGTGTCTCCTGGCACCCCTGGCTGAGGCAGGAGAGGTCACTTGAGTGCAGCTCCGACCAGTCCTCGCCACCCCTCTGGAGCACTCAAACCTAACTTTCAGCCTGCTTCTCATTGAATGAGCTGTGGCAATTATTCATAAAAGACTGAAGAGCTCAAGACGCTCCAGACACGAGGAGCATCCTACCTGGTGAGTCACCAATATTGGCTGCAAATGGGTCTTTCGTGCCACTGTCACACAGTGTAAGGTGAAACTGTTGCTTAAAATAGATTGGGAGGTAGGAAAAAGGAGATAAATGTGTGCTTTAAAGAAAATTAGGCAGGCCAAGAGGGTGCCCGCAGATTAAAAGGCACTTGTTTGTGGTAACAGCCTCAGAAAGCCAGGCTGAATATTCAGAAAGACCTTAATTTAATGACTTGAGACCAAACTGTTCTGTCGTCATCTCTGATTTATTTCTTTTGGGGTTTTGCTTCATATTTGCTTCATATTTTTCTGGAAAATGTAAATTAATTTTCCTTTTTTTGCCTGATGCCTGCTCACATACCTACATTTTAAAGGGAAACTGTCAGGGCCATATTTACCTTCCCAATACAGATCTTGATAAACTGGTCACACTGTGAGAATTTTATCTTTAAAAAAAAAAAATAAAAAAACCCACCAAGTCAAAACCAGAAAAAGATACACACCTGCATTTTACAATTTTCAGAAAATGTTAAAGTACTGAAAATGAAATGCATCACAACTGTCCAGGAGTTTTTCAGAGTCTAGTAAAATCAGCCCTTACGGCATCAGTGAATTACATTACAAAAACGGGGGAAATAAATAGCCTTCAGTGTTAATACAATCATTACCAGCACAGATAGATCAAATTGGATATGGTCTGGGCTTAGCTGTCTTTTTCCTTCTGTACCCTTTTATTTCATTACCTTCTTATTTTCCTTCTGCTGTAGCTCCTTCTTGCATTTCCTTCACTGCATGAAAATGTTGAAAACGCGACACCTTCTGTTCTCTTTAGATATTGCACAGTCCCAAGAAAACTTCTAACCTTTGGAAACCTTCTTAAAATGAGTGCACAGATACATGTAGGCACATGCACATACATGTAAACTTACATGTGCACACATCGCTTAAATTCCTCTGAACTATGAAAATCTCTTTGTTCACAGGCTTTTCGTTAGTTACACAATTTGCACTCAAGCTGTTACAATAAACATGCTCACTACAGGGTTTCCAAGGAAACCAAAAATTAGGCCAACTCTGACCACGGTTGCTGGAAAGTAAAGGGGGAGGAGGAAGGTGATCCTTCATCCACTCTCTCTTTCATGAGTGCACTGGTCAAAAATCTGTATCTGCTTTTTTTTTCCTTCTTATCCTCAGCTCCCTCACCTCCACACGTACACCTGCACGGACACACCTCAGCTTCAGAGCTGCTCTGGGGAAATCTCCCTCCTCTCCTTTCACTGATGTGGGGATGCTGCAGAGCGGCTGCCAGGGCACCCTGGGCATCCCCGCTTGCACACTGCCACAAAAACCAGTGGGATGGGGAGATCGAAACACAGCTCCAGCCGCAAAGCTTTACTTTTGTGTTTTATGACTTTTAACCTCAGTTTTTGCATTGCTGGTGATTCCTTTCCCCCTCAAAAAAACCCATAATGGGCATTTCTTACACCACTACCCCTCCATGAGTTTATCCCAGTATCTCAGTCTTCTGTTATCCCAAATAAAGCACAACTGTATGGGTATGACCAGATTCCTCCGCATAGATTTTCCTACCCATATTTCCTCTTGCCGTTTAAGGAGTCACTATACCTACAGATAAACGAGGACTTTGGCAAGGTCTGGCTGGCTCTCCAAACTCTGAGGTATGAGAAAAGCTTTTTTTCCTTTCCTCTGGCCACTAACAAGTAGTGTGCTTCTTTCTAAGAAGCCAGGGCTGTATTCAGGGGCCTTAATTTGTTTTCACTGAGGACTTTGCAGTGGGAGACCATGTAGGCAGGAGATATTTCTGTGTTAGGTAGTAGGGAAGGAGAATAGCACATATGATTGAGGGTAGGGGGATGTACGTAGCCACAGAAATGATGTTCGTGGGTTGCCTTTGCAGGCAGATAAGGATGCGGTCAGGGTACATCTCTCAGGGCTGCCATAAAGGAATGTGTTATTCTTTATCTACATTTGCATGAGGAGTGTTTTCCTAAGTTCATAGCTGCATTCTTCTGTACCTTATACACATTATCTTGCCTTTATATGATCTTGAATGGCTCTGTGGAGGGGATCCTGCCTGTCTGACTCCTTAGAGAGGGCACTTTCAGTTATCTGAGTTGCAGATAGGGTTATTTATTCCTTAAAATCACTGTAAATACAATTAAGCCAGCCTTTGTTTCTACTATAACCCCCATGGAAGAAGGGCTATCTGCAGACTGTAAAGAGGAATAAGTAATAAGAATCAAATAAATATCCTCAGAAGGTGTATTTTTAAGGTGTTTTTTTAACCTCAGAGATACATGTTATGACAGAGGAGGCAAAGACCCTCTCTGCCTATTCCTGTGTGCCAGAAAGGTGTTAGAATTCCTAAATAGCTGGCCTTATATCACAATACCTCAAGGCGCTTTAATTCCTATTAGAAGTGAAGCGAGCCCTCTGCCTACCATGAAATATGGGGAACTTAAAGATGATTTAAAGTAACCTTTCCCCTCCCCTTCTAGTCATAAGTGGAATTTAGCTGGAACAGAGAATAGGGGCCCCACATTTTCAAGACATCCCTTTTCCCAGATAAGCTCTACTCGCAGGGAGTGGGAAGAGAAAAGCGTGTTGCAGTAAATCAGAAAGTCCATATGGTGCGGAGTGGGGTCAGGCTTCTGACTGCAATAATCACTTCAGAAAGAACACAAATGAGGTAAGAGTTGGTCTTGGCAATAAACTCTGGTGGTCAGCACAAAACATTTCATCTTGCCTTCCAGGGTTAATGCCATGAGGCCAATGTAGAGCAAGGTGTTCATGACTACCTCTGAAGAGTTCTGCCAACTCAGAACGCACTGACTTTATAAAATCTTACCCCTAAAATATGGCTTGAACACCACTGCTTTGGCCAGGCAGTAGGTTAGAAAGCTGGATAGAAAAATGGACTTGTATCCAGACAAGTTGGTTTTGGAGACAGTTGAGGCTGTCAAGAGGTAAGCGGCTCTCAGTATCCCAAAGTGAATCCCACCAGAGGTGTCTCAGAAGATAACTCGTGTTTGATTCTGAACTGCCAGTGGGTCACCTGGGACATGTTTGGTGGTGGTGGGTTATTATTCCTTTTTCCTCCTCTTTTGTATACCCAAGTGTTTAAGCATTCCTTAGAGCAGACAGGAGTAGGTCCCTCCACTAGGATAACCCAAATCACTTTTTAAAACCCACTAGCTGTATTGACTGTCCTGGAGCTCAGACACGCAGCTCATGTACGAGCAGCCTGCGCTGTGGAGAACCACCCGTTTGCATGTGAATCCCAAGCTGGCTCCCCATTACTCCTAGTACCTGTTGTTGGAAGTAGAAGGGGGTCTCGGAAAGCAGGACTGGCAATTTCACAGTTGTTCTTGAAAGCTTGCTTCTGTGGTGGAGAGCACAGCTNCAGGACCCTGTACATAAGCCTGCGTGCACATGCTTCCCTTCAACATCCCTGACTGTCCCACCTCTAGGCTAAGCGGTGCTTTACAAACAGACACAGCAAGACCCTGGAAGCAAAAGGATAAGCAGAAATTACAGATGTGAAAGCTGGCACTGAAGATGCAGATTGCTGTCACGGATAATATTTCCAAAGGGGGATGTGATCTTTTATGCATGTGCAGCGGTGTGTCACTGAGATGGGAATATTCTACAGAGTACTTTGGGTCATGCCAACACTGAGTGCTGCTGTACCAGATATATTAGAGCTCCAATATGAACTGGAGTCGAAGGCAGCCAAGTGGTATGCTAAAACTGACATTGCCAATGCATTTTTGTCAATGTCTTTGGCAGCAGAGTGCAGGCCACAGTTTGCTTTCACTTGGAGGGGTGTCCAGTACACCTGGAATCAACTGCCCCAGGGGTTGAAGCACAGTCCTACCATTTGGCATAGACTAATCCAAACTGCACTGGAGCAGGGTGATGCTCCTGAACATCTACAATACATCAATGACATCATCATGTGGGGCAACAAGGCAGAAGAAGTGTTTGAGAAGGGTAAAAGAGTAATTCAGATTCTTCTGAAATCTGGTTTTGCCATAAAGAAAAGCAAGGTCAAAGGACCTGCACAGGAGATTCGGTTCTCAGGAATAAAACAGCAGGATGGACATCATTATCCCCCTATGGATGTGATTAACAAGATAGTAACTATTTCTCCACCAGCTAACAAAAAAAGAAACAAAAGCTTTCTTAGGACTTGTGGGATCCTGGAGAATGAGTATTCCAGGTAAGCCCTCTCAATTGAGTAACCCAAAGAACTATTTTGAGTGGGGCCTTGAGCAACAACACACCTTTGAGCGGACCAAACAGGAGATAACTCGTGCGGTAGCTCTTGGGCCTGTCCAGACAGGTGGGTACTTGGTGGGTAATGCGTAAGGATGGGGAGACCCAGTGTGTGCCTCAAGGAGATTTAACCTTGGGGAAAAAATAATCTGTGATGCGAGTTGTATGTCATAGGAAGTAATGTAGCAGGAATGACCTGAAGTGACAAAGAGTGAGCTTTTCAAGGAACTGGGTAAATGCAACGACGAACCAAACCAGTGTTGGCACCCAACAATAATTGAACATGCTGCTTCTCCTGTCCTGATCTTGACAGATGGGGCCCAACTCAGCCTGTTCTTATAAACATTTTGGAGGAGTGGAAGAAGCCCATGGAATGGGCTAATGATATCTACCTGTTAAAGGACAGGAGATAGTAATTAATGAGAATGTATAAATCTGTATGTTTGGTATAAAGATGGTTTACATATGTAGTATAAGTGGTAGAGTGTTGGTAAGAAGGGATTTCAGCAATGAGAATTAAATACAATGGGATTGTGAGAAGATATATAAATGTATTAAATTATATGGGACTTGAGCATGGTGCACATGGTATGGAATAAGGGGTGGAGACTGTATTGGGTGTGGCTGGGATGGAGTTCACTTTCCCCATAGCAGCCCTCATAGCGTTGGGCTTTGTATTTGTAGGTAAAAAAGGTGTTGATAACACAGCAATGTTTTTGCCACTTCTGAGAAGTGCTTCAACAGCATCAAGGCCATGTCTCCAAACCACCCCCCCATGCCAAAAGGATAGTAGGCTGGGGGTAGGCAAGATCTTGGGAGGGGACATAGACAGGACAGCTAAATCCAAGCTGACCAGAGGGATATTCCATACGTTTGCTCAGCAATAAAAGCTAAGAGATAGAAGGAGGAAGGGGCTCATTTGTCATTAAGGCGTTTGTCTTCCAGAGCAACTGCTACACGTACTGAGGCCTAACTTCCCAGGCAGTAGCTGCTGGACATCACCTGCTGATGTGAAGTAGAGAATAGATCGTTTTGTTTGCCTTTGCTTCCGCATGTGGCCTTTGCTTTTTCTTTATTAAACTGCCTTTATCTCGTCCCACAAATTCTTTTTCATCTTATTTCCTTCCCACCCTGTCCTGCTGAGGAGTGATAGAGCAGCTGGGTGGGCACCTGGCATCCAGACAAGGACAACCTATATAAGGCTCCAGGGAGACCATATTGCGCCCTTTCAGTACTTAAAGGGAGCCTACAGGAAATATGGGGACGGACTTCTTAGCAGGGCCTGTTGAGATAGGACAAGGGGTAATGGCTTTAAACTAAATGAGGGAAGATTTAGACTAGATATAAGGAAGAAGTTTTTTACAATGAGAGTGGTGAAACACTGGCATAGGTTGCCCAGAGAGGTGGTAGATGCCCCATCCCTGGAAATATTCAAGGTCAGGTTGGATGGGGCTCTGAGCAACCTGATCTAGTTGAAGATGTTCCTGTTCATTGCAGGGGAGGTTGGACTAGCTCACCTTTAAAGGTCCCTTCCAACCCAAACGATTCTATGATTCTATGACATAATGCCATACTGCTTCACCCTTCCAGTGTGTGCAGCGTGGCCAGGCAACACATATAAGGCCATACTTGCCCACCTCTGGCCCATGGCAGACGTTGTCTCTGCTCCTGCACGGTGAAGGCAGGCAACGGCTGACAACAGGATCAGAGGGGTGCTAGTCCTCGCAGACCTGGGGAAGGCAACTATTGGTGACTGTTTGCAGCAGCATTTTGTAGCTGATGGCCCGCTCCACATGCCTTCAGCCATGAGGCAGGACTGTGTGGGCTGGGGGCCTGTGATGAGCTCATGCCAGGCTATGGCGGATGCTCTGCTCCAGGTGCCAGACAGTGTGGGGGAAGACTGGGTGCTTCCTGGCAACACATGCAGCCAGCTGCTGGAGCAGGAGGCCCACCTGCAGCGTGCCGTGGAAGGCCTGGAGAGACAACACAGTGCTTTGGAGATGGAGACCTGCCTCCTGAGAAAGGGAAGGTATCCAGAAGCGTGCAAGGAGGCAGAGATGCTCCAGCAGAAAAGTGCTAAGCTGGCTGCCCTCACCAAGAAGCTGAAAGAAAGATGCAGGCACCTGCAGGAGACCATCAAGCACCTCACGCATCCTCCAGTGTCACTGCCCATCCAAAGCGCCACCGAGGAATGGGGCATGAAATCCTTGCCTCAGCAAAGGGCTGGAGAAAGGAGAGAGCCTGTCAGAGCTTTGCTGGCACGGGACCAGCAGAATGAAGCCTCACAGAAGGTGGCTGAGGAGTTTCAGGCCCAGCTGGCTGCAGATAAAGACGGCTCATATTATGTGAGCACCTTCAGACAAAGGTGTGAGATGTTAAAGGTAAAGCTTATGGAGATGGCAGACAAAATCACCAGAGTAGCAGAAGAAAATTCTCGCCTCCATGGGCAGATGTGCTGGGCAGAAAAGGTTGAAGCTGAAAATGCTGACCTGAAGAGGCAATTAATGCAAGTGACAGAGAAGAAAAATTCTGCCACCCAGGCCATCAGCTGTCTTCAAGCCCAACTGGAAGATGCCAAGCGTAAACTGAAAGCTGTGAAAGAAATGGCAGAAAGAAGGCAACTGCTGGAGAAGGAAGGCGGGGAGACAAAGCCAGCACTGCAGAAGAAAGAAAAGCAATATAAATTTTTGCAGCATGCTCAGACAGATGGAAAAAGGGGACATCAAGATGCCGTGCGATTGTTTCAAGCCCAGGTGAGTGAGCTGGAGAATCAGTTTCAGAGTCCTTCAAAGTCAGCTTGGGCAGAGGACAGTCCTAGGTCCTGCCTTCTTTCAGAGGAGGACTCCACAGAGTCCTGTGAGGCAGAGGAACCGGTAGCAAACAAACTGTTTGTCAACCTGCAGGCTCTGGGACCACAACCAGGAAAGCTTTGAAGATTCATAGCTCAATATAGCTACAATCCTTTTGATGGTCCCAGTCAGCAGCTTGAACTAGAGCTTCCTCTAACTACTGGACAATGTTTATGTTTTTGGACAGGTAGACGAAGATGGTTGGTATGTGGGAGAGCCGGCAAATGGCAGAAGAGCATTCATCCCCTCGAATTGTGTCAAAGAAGTTTCAGATGATGACCTGGAAAACAAGAACTGGAATGATTCTCATTGTTATCTTTCCAGTCTCTCGCCTATTTTGGAGGAAGATGAAGAGGATCTAGATGTGGGTGTTGGGGACTAAAAAGCACAGATACAGTGGATCATAATAAACGTAGCCTATACAACCTTCCAGAATATCAGCAGAAGTGAATTTATACTTAAAAGGGATTTGGTTTAGACTTTTAGATTTGTTAGAACAGGAGGACCTCTGGAGGGCAGCAGTGGCCTCCAGCGGGCACCAGCAAAGCCTGAATAGGGACCCAGGGCACTCTGGAGGGTAATTAGTACCCTGCAAAGGTCCCTGTAAAGCCCAGCAAAGGCTCCTGGGGCTTTCTAGAGGGCAAATCTGCCGCGTCAGAGCACTACTGCTGTTGGCAGCTATGTGGACTCTCCTTTCGGGGCAGTTGCTGTGCATGTCCTCACCTTTGGGAGCAGAGAGAAGCGAAACAGCTAATGGCAGCATCCAAGGGACCATCCGCACTTGCATTGGTCACACACCAGGAAAGGATGTTTGCGGGGCACCTCAAACCCACTGCTGCCCCCGCATTTGCAGCCTGGAAGTAAGCTGAAGGAATGGGTTGGGCTTGGACAGTTGTCCTGGTTTGAGCGACACAGGACTAATTTCTATTTCAGTAATTTTACTCTTCAGTAAAATATTTTCTAATGCTTGGGAAAACTGTACTTTTAGAAGACCCTAGTGTCTGAATTTATGAAAATACTTTATAGTCAGCTATGGTATGTGGGTTTCAAGGTCTCAGTGGTTTTGAGCTCACCAGGTGCAGGGATCAGGAGGAGCAAAACCCAGGCACTTGACCCAAGCTGACCAACAGGATTATTTCATACCATGAATGTCATATTCAATATAAATTAGAAAGTTTGCTGAGGAATTCTCTCTCTTCCTGGATGGCAATGATCCTGAGAACTTCTTGCCCCGGTGCCGGACCCCTGGGCCCTTCCCTTCCTCCCAAAGCCGTAGCACTCAGTGTCCGACATTTGCTGTCCACTGCTGGGAGTGCACAGCTTCCTACAGATAGAATTGGCTGAGTATAAACCTTGTATATTTTATAGCGGCATCAGGATCAATATTGGTTCTTTAGTATTATTAATGTTAATTATTTAGTGTTATTCTATTAAATCTGTTTATATTTCAACCCCTGAAGTTTCCTTGTTTTTTCCCAATTCCCCTTCCTGCGTGGGGAGGGGTCACCGGGTGATAGAATAATTGTCTAAATGACAATAAATTGTTGTGGATTCTTCAAACCGTAACAACAGGGCTTTCCAGAGTGTCCCAGCATCACTTCCCAAGCCTGAACCAGCCCTGCAGGTCTTTTGGCTCAGAGATGCTTCTGCTGGCTGCCTGTGAGTGCTGCCCATTAAAACATTCCTGAGTGTGAAGCCACATGCCTCCCACGTGATTGCTAGTGGAACACACCTCGACTGTACGTCTGTACGTGTGCAATTACTGCTCTCATGCAAAGCACCCAGAAGGTTCCTTTCCATATGGGCAGCTATTTCTGAATAAACACATGGAGAATAATCACAGCTGTGGAACACACCTTTTCTAACCATAAGATAGAGGGGAAAAACATGTGTTTTTTCCTCAAACCAAATTGTTCCAAAGCTTCCTTCAAGCCACAGCAACAGCAGTGTAAAGATGCTGGAAGTCCAGCAAATTCTAGCTGCACAATTCTGCGCCTTAGAGTATATTAACATCCCACATGTGACCTGGATCGGAGGCATTGATGCTGCCACAGTGAGTCAACACTTTTTGGTATCTCAGTAGAGAATGCATGCAGCAAAACTATGGCAGATATTTATAGAATAATGTACAAGTAAATGCTGTCAATACACTTTTCCATAGAAACTGAAGCTGGGCTTGCTACCTAAATGTACACCTGCAGTGTACTCACTGAAGCCAACAAGCTTTACTGAAGTCACCAAAGAAAGGGAAGGTGTTTGGGAATTTAGTGTTCCATTACATTACATTGCAATTCTTAATGAACTCTCATGACTCCTGATTTATTTATTTGTCACTGCTCAGGCAGAAATGTAAAAGCCCATGAAATGGGATCCAGCCCCAAATTTATTTAAGAAACTGCTGCTGGTGGCAGCAAGAAATGAGGAAAAGCCTGTAAGGCAGAGCGTAACAACCCAAGACAGAGACATTTGGTAGGGGTCAGCCTTGGCACCCCCATGCTGTAGATAACCTTGAGGAGGAGCCTGCCTCACCGTTTGGATGGCAGAGGTCAGTGGGCTCTGGGTGCAGAACTAGACAGTGTCCAAGCTCAGGAACAGTATGAGTGGGAGGGGAATCAGTTCTCAAACCTGGGCTTCTGTCTGAGGCTTAGAGTGCCATGGACACTGACTTTTTCAAATCTGCTATTTATTTCTTCTACACCACCAAGCCAGAGACAGGCACAACAGGCACCTCCAGTGCACGTAGAAGAAGGAAAGCTAAGAGAGATGCCCAGATGTGGGTGCCACCGGCTGCCAAAGCTCTCTGCCCCACCACCCCAACAAGGTACATCCCCAGCCTTGGCCTTCACGGCAGGGTTGCAGGCTGGGCTGCTGTCAGAGATGGTGGCAGGGCCACTGCTGGGACCACAGGCTGAACCAGAACAGTGCAGAGGCGTTTTTAAACCACATCACGATATAACTGAAAATTCCTCTTCCTCATTCAGGACTCAAGTCAAAATCGAGCACGGACGGTCTGGAAATGTGACCCACATCATAAAAATACATAGCAGGACATGTGCTCACATATTAGCAAGGGCAGGGCTGTGCTCCTTCCAAGATGTGTTGACTAAATAAATGAAGAAATCCTTTGCATTCCTATTTTTCCTGTAGGTACAATGTGTAAACTATATAATCTGGGAAGGATTTGTCTGATGCAAGTACCATCAGCAGGGCATTGGGGACATCCAGCCAGTCCCCTTCTGAAGGTATCAATATTGCCCTCTGCACCTAAGCCACTGTAAGGGCAGCTGAGTTGTCTTCTTTCGTATCATTTTGCTGGAGGCAAAATTGGGTAAGCAAGAGGGAAGATTCCTGCTATGACCGCCGTGTCCAGGCTGCGTACGGCACCTTCACAGTACAAAGAGACACATTGTTCATCCAAATAGCTGCCTAAAAAGCTGATGGCTGCAAAGGGTCAGAGCTCCATGGCTAAATTTCTGCAGAAAGCAGAGATCAGCAGGCATTACCTGAATAACTGTCCCACTGAGCTGCTACAAGAGTCATCCAGATTTTACTCCTCTTAGAGAGGACAGCAGATGCTCTGCCTGCTGCCTGGGGAGGTGCTGCAGCTCCTGACACTGAAACATGGTGTCACTATACAGCTTCTCCTTTACAATAAAACCAAAACTCTCCTGACACTCATATGCGGTCCCCTTTCCCCTTTCTCTTTGAATTTCATCCTTGAACATTAAAATCAAGGAATAATAAAAAAAAAAATAGGACAGCTTCTGATCTGCCAGTGGAGCTGACCTAAACTTGCTTGAGTACAATGGAGGTCAGAGCAGAGCCTTATCCCAGGCTTGGGAGAAGAGAAGATTTCTTATGTCTCATGTTTCTCTGAGTTACTGGGTAAAGTGAATGTTTTAGATTTAATTTGCAGATGATCAGAACAAGGAAAGAAAGCTGCCAGTGGCAGATAGGCATATGGCTAGCTGTGGTTGTACCTGGTATGTGATTTTTTTCCCCTTCTGTTTGTGAAACATTTTTTAGTATAATTCTTCAATCATCTGAAATGTTAGAGTCTCTCCATTTAACAAGTCAGGAAATGCAAGGAGTGAGGGTTAGTAATAGTTATAAATTACTTCTCTAAATTTTGTCAGCATAAAAGGTTGGTTTTCCTGATTTCATGATATGCTTCCAAATCCACAGAACTGGATGTGCAACCTTTATTATTATTCTCAGCTAATTAAAATTTTAGCTTTTGCCACTGATATGTTCAAGATGCTTTTTGCTTTTTTAAATTGTTCTTATCTTTTGCTCCCATGAAAAGAAGAAGAAAACCCCTAAAGAGGCAATTATGTTCATTACAGTCCAGAAGAACTGAGCAGTTGGGAAAGACCAAAATATTTGAAATATGTTAAATTTTGCAGGTAACGTTTTTGTTACAGTTGGTAGTGAGGAAAAATCAGGTTGTCTTTGATTTTTATAATGAAATTGAAAGAAAAGGAAAAAAAAAACCCTCAAAGGATGGATTTGAGACTAAGTCTCCAGACAGAGTGTCAGGATGTTTGAGTGCAATGGCAGTATCACAAAAGCCCTGTGTGATATAGGCCAAGTTGTTTTCTTCCTCATTTTCAGCAGTTCATTGCCTTCTCCTGGGGTGAGAGCCACCTGTATACTCAGATATACCCTCCTCTCCTGGCCATGACCCGTTCAATGTGGGTTTGTCTCAGCAAGGCTCTGGTTTGTATATTTATTAAATTTGATTTACATGTCTTAAAGATGCCCAAAGCTTTGATATCCTGAAATAGGTAGCTGACCAAAAAACCAGGATGCATTATTACAGTAGGGCGTAATTTTATGTCAATAGTATAATGCAATTATTGCTTGACCTAAAAAAAAACCCATAATGTCTTATATAGGTAACTTTTGCAACATACCAAACTCCCAGAAGCAGTGTTGGTTTTTTTACATTTTTCAAAAATCCTGAATTCTTTTTTTTATATTTTTTCTGTTTCTTTTCTTTTTCCCTTTTTTTTTTTGACACAATGGTAAGAAAATCACAGCATTGAGCCTACACGTTGGGAAAAAGATGGAGAAACCCATGAGGAAAAACTAAGTCTCATTGCTTAATCCCCCCAAAATCCAGGATCCTCCAGTGAGAGCAGAAAAGGCCATGGATATATTGGTTTTCCTCTTTTAAATAGAATTATTATTATTTTTTCAGCAGATACACTTAGGACCACTAAATGCAGAACATTTGAAGAAAATCAAGACAAAAGGACAATTTTTCATGGCAAAAGCAACTAGAGACTAGATTAACTTTTAAATTCATGACCTAGATTATGGTAAAGAAAAAAAAAGAGTGTAGTTTCAATTTAAATTTTCAATTTACATTGATGTTAAAGAGAAGCTATGATGCTGTTAAGAGCAACTTTTCAAATTAGACCCACACTTCATGGTCTGCTGTTGAAAAAGGATTTTAAAATCTAATTTTCTGAAATGTCAGAAAAGAAATATTGCCTTTTGTGTTTGTCACAATTCCCTGTAACCCAGAAAAGAGGATATCATTGCGGTGCTTATTTGTAAAATGTGCTTTGTGAAGATGTCCTTTGTACCCTTCTGCTGTGCAGAGGTGAAAGAATGCAGGAGGAAAGTGAAAGAAGAGTTTGGTCTTGCTAGTATTTAGGCAGATTAAGGGGAAAAAGCCTTTTGGAAGCACTTCAAACCGAAGAACAAAAACTACTGCTGGTGCTTGAAACACTGAAAAACTGCAAAGTTCAAATGAAGTTACTGAAAGGAGAGATAGCATATATTCAAAATAAAGCAAATCTGTCTTCTTGAGTTCAGGGTTCACTCGTTCTGTCTCACATGTATATCAGTCCCAGACTGTGCTTTCCACACACCGTACTGGACTGTGTGTCAGCTGAAGGATCAATAGTGTACCTGGTGAAAAAAGGCTGATGAGTAAATAGGAAAGAACTTTGCCTTTAGAAAAAGAACAGATGCGTAAGTTATTTTAGGGTGAGTTTTCTGTGTTCCCTCTTTCATGCATGTGCTGGAGACCTTCAACTGAGAGAATCTTTTCTTTTCTTTTTTCTTTTCTTTTCTTTTCTTTTCTTTTCTTTTCTTTTCTTTTCTTTTCTTTTCTTTTCTTTTCTTTTCTTTTCTTTTCTTTTCTTCCCTTCCCTTCCCTTCCCTTCCCTTCCATTATGTTATATTTGAATGTGGCTTTGAACCAGAATATTTTGCATTATACTAGAAATCCCAATCCCACTCAATCTGAAGAATCTGTAATACTAGAGAATGATCATTTTATACAAACCTAGAGACAGAGAAATAAAACATAAGGAATTTTAAGTCTAGTCATAAATATTTATGTATACACTTGCTCTTTTTTTGTGAGAGACAGTGAGAAAAATTCCTATTTCGTTACAGTTACTGGTTTGTATTTCGGACAAAAAATGACTTTATTAAGAGTCAGAACAGCTCATTAAATTCAAGCATAAAATAGTTATGCAACATATTGCTATGGATAGCTGCTATGCACACACACATATATATTCATATTTCACAAGGAAGCAAAAATGTGCAAATCCAATTAAAAACAAGTGAAAGCAAAAAGTGTTTCTTGCAAGGTCCCCTTTAAAAGCAATCCGTGAAAATATCTTGCTGTGAGTTCATACATGGCTATTTGTCTAGCTGTGCAAACAGACCTCAGTCCCCTGGCAAACAAGCCAGTGCGGGCAATGGAAAGCCCCTCTCCTGCCCTCTGATAAAGACTGGCACAACAGCGAGATTTTGGTGTGACCCCACAGCGCAGACTTGCCTTTCCTGTGACTTCAGGAGTAGGAAATCCATGCTGGCTGTGTTGCAGTCTTCTGCAAATTGCTGATTTTTCAGCTGGGAGAGCTCCGTATGTGTTTCTCAGGGAAAGGGCATTAACCCTGTGGATGTTGATTTTTTTTGTTTTCTTACTTTTTTATTTGTATGGAGCAAAAATAAAGGAGCCATTCATACTCGTTTCTTGTTCTGTTTTAGTGACTGAGGTTGCTCAGTGATTGCATCAGCCCAAACCTCAGATGGCAGCTGTATAAGAACTAGCAGTGGAACTATCTCTGAAAATGACAGGAGCCTTAGCATGCTCCGCAGCTACTGCTCTTAATTAGCTTCCCCCATTATCTTCTCTTTGTTCATGCAAGAGTGTGAAGTCCTTGTTTTACCAGCTGCAAGTTCAACAAGCTGCCCAGGGAGAGCATGAGCCCTGTTCCCAAGAGAATAAAACATTTGTCTTTGTGCTGAACACAGAGCAGCTTCGTGGTGGAAATCTCTGCTCTTCCTCACCACCTAGATTGGGTTTGGGAGGTCAGAGGCCCTGAGGAAAATGATGTGATTTTGGCATGGAAATAAGTTTTGTCAGTGCATAACTGCAGAGGGAATGAAAGGGTGGAGAGAGAGGGCAGAGTGAAAATAACTTTCGTTGTAACAGTTCCCATTTCTCATCTCCTGTAAACGTTACCCAAAGAGCATGGATTTGGACCCTGAGGATCCACAGGTACCTTTCCACACCTTCTCCCTCCTGACTGACAACTGAAGTGAGTGTGGAAGCCAGAAGAGCAAGGGGGAAAGCAATTGACTGTCTCTTAGAAAAAAACTATGCCTAGAGCAGGCAAACCTTAGCTTTTGTTAACATGCCTTTGAATCCAGAAACATTCTGGTTGCTACTGCTGCTGGTACTTTCTGTTGACCGCTAATGGGCAGAAAGTACTTGTCATCCATCTGTTTTTGTCTCAGAGGGAGCTACCACACTTGTGAGATACTCAGTGTAAAATAGTGAACTGGTTTGTTGACACCTTACACCTTCTTCTCTTCCCCTACCTCCTTGTCTTGAAGCAGCTCTTGCTGGAGCTACTTTGAAGAGCAAGGCAAGGGATGTCTCTTAGGCAAGGGGAGGGGTGAGGTGGAGGTCCCTTTACGCTCACAGTGCAACATGATTGTGGGCAGCGCGTCCTTGCTGTGAGCATGAGTTCACTTTACAGACAACAGAGTGCCGATTTAAGGCATCCATTGCTAAATAATTAAAGACAGAGACTTAAATGTGGTGTATTAAAGGGCAGTTTATCCCCAGAACTTGTGGGCAGCCATGTGATCATTTCTGGGATTTGACCTGCCTGTAGATCAGATGGGCATTTTTCCATTCTCATGAGTAAACAAAATCATGTTTGGGAGAAAATGATCAAGTAAAGGCTTGCAAAAATGAGACCTGATGAGAGTTTCAGTTTGTTCTTTCATTTGCCTTTGATCAAAACTGGTTCCTGCACAAACAGTCATTCATCAGATTATTTTTTTCCCCCTGTTTTTGAGTATTCTGCCTTTTAAGAAATTGTGTGTCTTTCCTGCAGTCTGGAATCTCTTCAGTTGATGAGTCATCTGATGTGCTTATGCTAAGTTGAGACTAATTACCCTCTGAAAAAGCCCTCTGTCTTGACCATAAGGGAAAACTTGCCTGAGTAGCTCAGACAGAGACATCCATTATTTCCACTTAAGTTAAAGCAGATGAATGCCTTCAAGCTCTATGCATTGGGATGGAGTTGTACAGGCAGTCCAGCGCTGTTCCTTTGGTGCTATCTAAACCAGAAGGAGCTTTCTCTCACCTTTGCTTGACCACAGAGGTGCCGGGCGTTAAGTAATGGCATAGAGAAGGGACCCATCGCTGGCATTTGTCCCCATTTAAAAGTGCTTTACAGCCACTCTTTTAGCCATGGTGTCTGCTGTGATTTTGGGATTGCCTTTGCAGTGTTTGTGAAAACTCCTCTCTGCACATGGCTTTTAGTCGCTATTATGTGAAAATATTGAAGCTGGAAAGGGAATGAATGAATAATCAAATGTAAAATTGTGGCTTGGTCCAGAATGTCTCTCCCCAGGCTATTACTTTGCGCATCACCAGCATGTCTGTCATTACTGGTTGCACAGCTTTGCAATTTATTAATAAATAACCAGGATAGGTAATGTTCTTTGCTGCAATGTGCCATCAGCCCATTTCTTAAAACCTGCACCGCAAGGGTAGGTTGACAGCGGCTGTTTGGTATTTCTGTTTTGCAGATGTTGTAGAGTTTTCCAATGGAGAGGCTGGTATTTTTGATGAGCTTTTGTTCGCTGTTGTCCAATACACAGCAAGCACCATCGTAAGTACATTTTATTATTAATTCTTCACTCCTAACATATCCCTTGAAACAGAAAGTAGGAAATGTTAATGGTCTTGATAGGGAATCAACAAAGCCTGTTTCTTGGACCACTTAAGTTGTGCAACCTTAAATAGGTAAATAGTAAAAAGCTTAAAATTGCCCCTTTAAGGCACTTTTAAGGGGAAAGATCTCCATTCTGTAACAAATAATTAAAATGTCCTACTAAAGCATGGTGTTATTGCTGTTATTGCTGCTTGTTCATCTTTAGTTTATGACATTTACTGGATTGGAAAATCTTGGGAAAGAATAACTCTCCTTTCTATAATTGGTTTATACATTGCAGAAAGCCAAGATTCCACATTTGGGAGAGCTTATCATCTGTTTTAGTAGAGATTTACATATGTTGATACTGGTTCTTCTAGTTGGACAAATTCCTGGGTTTGGGAAATAGATGTAACTCTGGGAAAATCTATGGAGCAAGTTAAAGGACCTTCAAATTTACTTTTATCTGTAGGGCAGAGGTACAGGAGAAGAGACTCTTGCTTTGTTCCCACCAGGATCAAGTGTATTCAGGTACTTGGCATTGCCAGAGGAAACCTTTGATGAGATATTTGGGCAGTCAGACCAAACTCTCCTCACCTTCTGTATCAGCCCGCTTTTGAGGTTATCTCCAGCCCCAAATACTTATTTCTCTTCTGGTTTTAATAAGGTGCAGACTCCTGCCTGCAGTCTGGTGTTGACCTCCAGTGTCCACATCAGCATGAAAACTACAGCCCCATAGAAACTTGGTATTGGGGTACCTATGGTGCATCCTGAGGCAATTTCATCTTCAGTAAAGCACAGGCTTTGCCATCTGTGATAAAATCTTAGTAGAAACGGGGACTGAGTCAGGTTTTTTCAGAGGTAATTGGATGTGGGAAATACAAGAGGCTGCATGTGTCAGGTATATGAAACTGAACATTATGTCAGGAAAATATCATCATGGTGCTTCAAGACCAGATATGGTTTGTGCCTGGCTAGATGAGATTATGGGCAGTGTAGGCTAGTGACCATGTCTGTCCAAGCTGTTGCATAGGTAAACTTTTAAACAACTAACTATACTGCTGTAAAGAAAAGACCCTAAATTTCTGTAGTCTATGGCAGAGAGCAAGCGTTACACCATCTTTTCCATATGCAATGACAGGTCTTGTATCAAGGTTCACTCACCTTTTGCTAAAGGCAACAGACTCTGAATGGGTGATGCAGTGACACTTTAGAGTAACACCCTTTCAATGCCATTGAGAAAATGCAATGAACTCAGAATAAATGAAAATGAAAACTTTCTCCTCAACATTCAAGTGTTTGAATGTATATAGATGTCAAACCTGCCTGACTAATGAATCAGAGAAGACAATTAGACAAATAAAAACAATAAAGATCAGGATCAAGCATTGTATGAGGGTAGATGTAACTGAAGGAAGAGTTTCACCATTCATTGTAAACTTGAAACATTAGAAAGTATTTTCACAAATATATAAGTAAAAATGATAAAACTTTTTAATGTTTATTGAAGGCTGTTTTGTTTTTCTTTCCCAAAATCCCCATGTTTGTGTGAAGACTCAGACCACCTATGATACATTTTACTAATCGTGTTGAAAGGGAGAGATAGTTTTTATTCTGTTTTCACAGTGCACCATGGCTATTATCAGGAAAAAAAAAGAAGAAATTTGAGTTTCATTTGAAAAAAAACATATTGGCTTAATTCCCTTATTTCTATACCCCACTTTTCATTTTATAAATTTAAGAAAGAAGAAACATTTAAAAAAATGTAAAAAAAGAGAAAGTTCAGCCAACCCATTCTGATAATGGTAAAATCAATTACCTTTCATTTTAGAAGTCTTCTGCAGAATAATCATTTTCCAAAAGCAGCTTTCTTGACCTCAGAACTGTTCTTTCTGTATGTACAATTATATCATAAGAAGGACACAGACCTGTTGGAGTGGGTCCAGAGGAGGACCATGAGGATGATCAGAGGGCTGAAGCACCTCTCCTATGAGGACAGTCTGAGAGAGTTGGGGTTGTTCAGTCTGGAGAAAAGAAGGCTCCGGGAGGACCTTATAGCAGCCTTCCAGTAGCTAAAGGGGGCCTACAGGAAAGACGGGGAGGAACTCCTTCGTCAGGGACCGTAGCGATAGGATGAGGGGTAACAGTTTTAAACTGGAAGAGGGTAGATTTAGATTAGATATCAGGAAGAAATTCTTTACTCTGAGAGTGGCGAGACACTGCAACAGGTTGCCCAGAGAAGTTGTGTGTCTTGAAGTGTTCAAGACCAGGTTGGATGGGGCTTTGAGCAACCTGGTCTAGTGGGAGGTGTCCCTGCCCATGGCAGGGGGGTTAGAACTAGATGATCTTTAAGATCCCTTCCAACTCTAACCATTCTATGATTCTATGACCCTATGATTAAGACAGCTCTTCATATAGTGCGCTGATTTTTGTGTGTAAAAGATACTTGAAAAAAAGAGGGCAAGAATGATGATCTACATTTTAAAGGTCATGACATTAATTACCAAGAAGCACCAGAGCAGAGTTAAGAATAAAGGAAAGTAATAAAGATAAAAAACTAAATGCCAACCAGTTTAGTCTCCAACTCAGCCATCCCCAGGGCTGTGGTCTCACCTTCCGTGGTCTCTCATTACCAGCATTTCACAAACAGTGACATCTGAATAAAGATCAGCTACTTGAAACCCCATACATATAGTTGTATAGGAAATGGATACCTGCTGTCATATTGAGGCACAAGCTGGCATAATTTAGGTGCATGAAGATACATGACTTCATAGTATCAAATATGTGTTTATGAATATCTGTTCATTGTCTCTTAATGTATGGCCTGATTTTGTTTCCAGAAAGTTGAGTTCATAGAACTTTCTCTGAGCTAAACCGGGCTATAAAGTGCGTTGGTGGTGCCTGGGACATATTGCAGGTTTTTTCTCTCCTATCTATAGGGACTTCTGTAGGACCTAAATGTGATGGTTCAGAATTTAGGGATCAGTCGGAGAGAAACTGTCTTCTTTTAACCTCCACCCTGACTAACAAGGGGGATGGACTAGGTGATCTCCACAAGTTCCAAGCTCAGTTATTACATGGGAGGTTTTTTCTTTAAAATTTGTATTGGTTGGACATTCTTGTATTACACAAAAATCAGCCTACATACTGGACAATCTGTTTCTATGTTGGTTTAGATTTCTCATTACTGCCCCAAATGTGGTGCATTTGGGCACACATGAGACAGTAACCGTTCAAGTCCATGGAGCACAGCGCCCTGTGCAAGTTACTGCATACTTCAAAGATGAAACAAAAAATCAGCTCCTATCAGAAAGGATCGTCTTTAACCTTAATGAAAACAACAACTACCAGGAGATGAAAAAAGTAATGGTGAGTCTACCATCATAGCGATGTTAATGTTTTCATCTGGTGATAAAAACCACATAATATGTACTAGGAATATGTTGGAACAGAGACAACACTGATCCCTATAGACAGATGACAAAACGCCAATTCCAATGACAGCAGCACCCTATTCACCCAACCAGCTAATAAAACATTGCCTAATATAATTTCAGTGGTGATTGTCAGTGCTCTTTTGTGGCCAACAAGAAAGCTCCAGGTTTTGTCACGTGGTGATGAAAGATCTTTTCATTGTTGTACATGCATTTAAATTTAAAAACATTCAATTATTTCATCACTGTTTGTTGTTCTGCATCACTTGAACTAAGCCTGCATTTATGCCTTTGGCATACTGTCCATTCTTAAAAAACAGGAGGAACCTTTAAAAATGTGTGGCCTCTCAGGCCAACGCCTGTGATATTTCTGCAAACCTGTAAGTTGATTAATTCTTCTTTACACCCTGCTTTGCATCACTTGTTTCTGACATAACTCTTTGAAGTCTGGCAGCATTTAGTTCAGGACTACTAGTTCGGGCTATTTGGTTGGAAAACAGCACACAGCAAGACTCAGTTTAGCTCTGATTGATTACTCCCAAAGCTAAATGCTGAGCTTTCAAATCCGGTTCCTCTTGACCATGATGTTTAGAAACCTCATATTAACCTGCATGAGGTAAGGCTCTAATCTCATAGCCAAGATTTTGGCAAGTGAAGGCTTACAGGATACTGCTACAGCTACCAAATGACATGGTAGCTGGAGTTTAATATGCATGTAGCCTGAAGAAGAGTCCCTGGGTTTGAGTTACTGCTATCAGACAGAAGAATGTGTATTTTTATGGCAGAAATTGGGGGATTAGTTATTATTTCTACTTAAAAAGAAATGTTCACCCAGTAAGAAAGGTATAACAGCCAGTAAGAAAGATATAATTGAGGATCTTCTGTTCAACGGTGCTAATAAAATTATTTAAGCACTGCAGCTCTTTCTGGTCCTCAGCTACGTGGCTCTGAAGGTACCAGGTTCATATATGACTCTGTGGGGTTTTTCCTTTTGTTCTCTTCAGGTCAAGCCAGGGACTCTGCAACAGGATCTGTTCAAGAAGAGTAATCAGCCGTCTGTTCTGCTAGTCACCAAAAGCAAGGACCTTTATAAGGAGAGCACTCAAAGCACTCGCATCCTCCTGTCTTCCAAGAAAGGCTACATTTTTATTCAGACGGATAAGCCTATATACACACCGAGGTCCAAAGGTTAAAATACAAATGTTGCATTTCAGATGTTGAATATAGATGTTACAAGGGCATGGTTAGAAAAAGTAATAATGACTTGATCCTTCCTAATGTAAATCCTCCTCATTTAACCCCAGCTACCTCTGTGCTTACCAGCCAGTCCAGATTTTAAACGCACCTTCTGCAGCCATGGCTTGTGCAGGGTCTGCACTGCACATTGCAGCAACCCATGGGGACATGTCACTGGAGTCAAAAAGTCGCTTTTTCTTCTGGCGGGAGCCAGACAAAATCTTCTCCTTTTTGTTCAAAAAGCATAATAATGACTTTCCTTTGGAAAACAAAATTGTGAGAAACCTGCAAATAACCTCCTATTGCTTCTTCTTGCAACACGAGCAATAAGTATCCTTTCCACATAAAGACCACAACTGGTTTGTTACTTAACAATTTAATTAAGTAACAAGAAAGGGGAGTCAAAAAAGTTCTTGAGTTTGGTTGCAGGCCTTGACAGTAGAAGGAATACAAAAGCAAGTGGAGATCCCTGAGCATTTTTTGGAATTTCTTTCAAAAAAGTACTTGGTCGTGTAGACCCTATGGAAGAACGCAATTCTTTTTTGAAATTTCTTGGGCTTCTTTTCATTAAAAGAAAGTGTTTTATCCTGAATTCAGTAACTCAGTTTAGAGCTTCTTAATAATTACTATCTAGAAAGGCCAGAAATGAATATGTGAACACATTTATTCTTCTCTTAAACAGTAAAAGACAGGATCTTCATTCTGGACAATGCTATGAGGCCAACAGATGACACAGTTACAGTTGCTGTGCTAGTAAGTATACAAAAACCACTGTTAATGAGTGCTTCTTCAGCATAGGAACTATGAAAAACTTCCACAAAAGATCCAAGAGTAAGACTATAGCTATGACTCCTCTCCAGAAATCAGTATTTACACATTGTAAAATATGTCTAGTCACTTTTGGCCAATATCAGGAGCATGGAGGGAAATGTAGCATGTGAATATTAAAGTAGGAAAGTAAGCAGAACATTTTCTCTTCCTTAGGACTAGTATACAAACTTGAGCTTTTGGATGTAAATGTTTGACACCTGGTGCATAACTTTACATTTATTTTTTCTCTCTCAACAGAATTCAAAAGGAATGGTGGTTAAAAAGTCAGACCGGAAAATAAAAACAGTGTTCAGTGAAAACTTCGAAATACCTGACGTTGCCGAGTATGTTACTGCTGTGCTTCTGCATTAAAACAGTTCACAGGTCAAAATATCTCTTGCAGCAGAACTATCTCCAAGTTAAAAAAAAGTCCTGCCCTTCCTTTCCCTTCATTCTGCTCTGCTCCCCGGTTTTCCTCTCTTCTCTTTTTTTCTTACTGTGTATTGTCTGCTTTATTTATAACAGCAGGGAGACACAAGGTACACTAAAGCTGGCAGTTTTGCTTTGATTACACCTGGGAAGCACCACGTCAGTGCACTGCTGTCACCATGGGTGGTTGCTCTGGAACCAGCCCTGGGGCCTCCTGCCGTGGCAGGGTCTACACCCGAGCTGGTCACCCCGCACTTCCTTCTCTGACGCTGGAGAGAAAGTAACCTGTCTAGGCTGCAATTCATCTGACCTGTTTTAGATGCCTATGTCAGGATGAAATGCCTCAGCACGGTCTGCTTCTCTCCATTGCCTGTAGAAGAGCCTGAGGGGAGCTACACAGATGAAAGACCTCACAGTATAAGGTCTAAAGTGAGGACTAACCCCACATCCTATTAGCCATCCAGATGCATTCCCCCTTACCTGTTGAAGTACTTAGGTACTTAAGATTTTTAACTGCTGAATTGCTTTAATCCCTTCCCTTCCCTTCCCTTCCCTTCCCTTCCCTTCCCTACCTTCCCCTCCCTCCCTCCTCTCCCCTCCCCTCTCCTCTCCTCTCCTCTCCTCTCCTCTCCTCTCCTTCTCTCCTCAAATTGTCTCTCTCACCATTGAGAAGAGGTTGAGCCCACAGTTAGTATCTTTTTGACTTTATGCACCTCATCTTGGAGACATGATTCCAGAATTTAATGTTACTATGCTGCAGTTAGCAACATTTATCCCTGTAAGGCACAATTTAGCAAACTGCTTACATATCTGCCCAACTGTATGACTACATTCAGAAGAGCACTGCTGTAAGGGCTCAGTTTGCAAAGTGTAATTAATTACCTCTGGTTTCAAACAGACAAGTTTTTACTTGATATTCAGTGTGTTCTTGCATGCTAGGTTGTTTTTGACATCACAGTGAAGGCAAGCTGTAAGAAATATATGGTGAGTTCTCTATTTCTGAGGGCTTTTCAAAGGCAGCGCACCTTACACGTGGTTTGCAAGTATGGCATCTTGCAGTTCCTCATCAAGCCTTTTTGAGTGTTTCCTAGGACATTTGGAAATAAGTTGCTGGCTCCTCCCAGCAAAGAGAATGCCATTAATAAATTAGTTTGGGATGAGATCAAAGCAAGGAAAACGTTGGCATTCAGTGATAAATTAAATTAGCATCATAAAATATCTAAAGAATCCTAATTAACTCTTTTCTGCTGAATCTGAACTTTAGGCCTGGAACTTGGAAGATCAAAGCCTGGTTTCATCAATACGAAATGTCTAATGTTTCTGCTGAATTTGAAGTGAAAAATTATGGTAAGAGAATATGCAATTTGCATTATAAATATATGAACTCATCACTATGTGTTAAAAGATATACTGCAGTGATTAAACCTGGCTGTAGTTAGGTAGTGAGGACAAGATTCACAGTGTTTCACTGCCTCATTGCTATCTCTGGTGCACAGAAGGAGAACTCTTGTGTGCCTTCCACTTATATTTGAGAAACACCTTTATTTTTATACAGACTTAGTAACTGTAACATCTTTCACAAAACATCCTTTTTTGGAAGGTCTCTCCTACTGCAGAAAAAAGTGGAGATGAGCTCCATTTTAAAACCATTGCAACTCTGGCTAAATTTCTGAGTAAAGATTAAAATGAAAAAAAAAAAAAAGCTACCTATTTTCTCTCAGTAGAATTCAGTTTGGAAGTTGATTAAAGTGGTTCCTATAGTCAGATAAACTTTTTTAAAGAAAAGTAAGGGCACTGTGGAAAAAGAAAAGATGCAGAAATTTAACAAATTGGGGTAAGATATGGCTTGATTTATTTCTGCTGAAATTATGCTGTCTTGTAAAATTTAGTGTGGGTTGGCTTTTTTTTCTTAGAGGCAAAAGAAAACACTAGGATTATACGAAAATCTCAGTTTAACAAAACTGGTTTTGCCTTAGCTAATGGATGTAATAGAATAGCAAAGGCTACTGCATCCTCTGCAAACACCTACATCAAGGAGCAAATTACTCTGGTTATGTCTACAGTAGCAAATATTTTGTCTTTATAGGAGCAAATTGCAGAGTGACGCAGCTGATGCTGAGGACCTCATGTCCATACTCAACCCATTTCAGGGTGGGTTTACTACAGATTGCTTCCAGTCCAGGGCAATTAATACCCATAAACAGTGGGAGGTCATTTGCTGACTTATTTTCATTGGGAATAAATTAGTTTTGTGTGTTCAAAAACTGCTCCACTACTGAGGTAAAGCAGAGTAAGGAAAGATGATCAGGAGATTTGCTTCAGAAGTGCATTGGTGATTCAAACTAAAACACAAACACAACTGCATCCTCTCAGTAGGTGTTGGCATATGCCAGGAGTTTAAGGTATGTTTGAAAGTCACGCCGTGACCTTTTGTCTTCTTTTTTTCATGCAGAACTTCCATCTTTTGAAGTCAAACTCATCCCACTTCAGCCATACTACCACATCTGGAATGAAAGCTTTGCGTTTGATATCGAGGCAAAGTAGGTGTGCTCACAGCAAGGCTGTTTTAGGAGGCAGATAAGTAGATAATGAACTTTGCAGCTTCTTCCTCTCCTGGTCATTAACAGTTAACCAGCTTCTGGCTTTACTTGAATCTTACTTTGATCTTATGTACTCTCTGTTTCCACTACTAACTTGAGACATCAGTGTAAAATGCTACCTGGGTCCAAGTGGTGGTGATCAAAATGGAACAAGGTTTTCTGAATATTTTAGTTTGATAGTAAAAAGGTGACAGTTTAGAACGTTCCTTTGGGTTGCTAAGTAAGGTTCCAGGCAAACCAACAACCTGTTTTTCTTCATACTTTTTTGGTTTAAACATTTAAAAACATTCTAAAGCCTCAGATGTTGCTATTTAATGTAATCCAAGTAGAGATGGATTCAAGTTTGGGTATGAAGTTTTCTCAAAGCCCAGTGAAGTTTTGAAGTAATAAGCTAGTGCTTATTTCAGAGTAATGATTTTATGCAGAAATGTTTCCAGGTGAATTAATACAGTTGATCAGAGAGTTTCCAGACACATGCATTACTGCACTGTAGTACAACACTGATCTGGATCAGACATGGCTAAAAAACTCTCAGACTGGCCAAACCACATGGCAGGGCTCTATGGACAATAAATTACATCCGATTGCATATCAAATTAGGATGGCATCAAACACTTAGTGCCTTATCTCTTAGAGAGTCAGGCAGCGAAAATTTAACCCATCAAAATATTTTGAACACTTCTGAAGAATCAGACTGAACCCAGATTGAATATTTTGTGCCCTGTGGCTCTGATATTTCTGATCTCACACTGACAGATCTAAATCTAAATCTAAATTTGCTGTAGTAGGTTACAATGGCTTACAAATATATACCAAGCCTTCATGGCTGGTGAATTTTCAGGGTTCTTAGGACTTGTTTTGAGTGTTGACTTTTGCAAACATACGCAGAATTGAATAGTATAAGAGTATCTTATTGATAAGTCATTGGTGGATTGTAGTTTGCTTGAGGTAGCTGATGGGGATGACAGGGAGGAGACAGTCAATATGGAAGAGAGGAAAGATCCAGGTGTAAAGATTGCTAATAAAACATACAGATAAGAAAAATCTGGTTTATACAAACAAAGTTTGTGACTTTGTTAAGCACTGACAGTAACCATTTAAGTAATTTGGCTTACAGTAGCCTTTAGTTAAATAGGCATTAAATATTAGTATTGAACTATGTGGGTGCATGTGACTGAAGTGTCATCACTACTGAGACCATTTGTGTTTTATCATAGAATCATAGAATGGTTTAGGTTGGAAAGGACCTTGAAGATCATCGAGTTCCAACTCCCCTGCTATAGGCTGGGACACCTTCCACCCCTCCAAATTAAGAGCAGCAAACAAATTATTATTATATTCAAACATTATTTAATATCCTTTGAGATATTTTTCCTTAGATGTTTTCCTTATAAGAAGAATTATTCTCATGCAGTAGGAGCTTTGGTTGCATTTGAACGTGATACCAGAAGAGATATTTGACCCACCTGGGGAGTAAATCAAACAGTTCCAGGAAAGATTCCTGAGCCCCAGAGTTTGGCTGCCGATGGTTTGGCTGGTGCATGGCACAGGCTTGGCCTCAGTCATAGAGCCCTCCCCAAACAATTCCTGGAAAGTTCAGGAGGCAGCGTGGACCAAGGTCCAGCCCAGGTCTGCTTGTGGCCACCCAGCTGTGGAAGACAGGGGGTTTAGTAGAGTGGGCATGGGCTGTGCTGCGGCAGCCGGCCTCAGCCTTCGAGGCAGCACTGCGCTCATTTAATTTCATTTAATCACACTGACACAAACATGGTGCAGTCGCTAGATGTGCTGCATGGACCCCAGCGCTATATCCAAATGGAACATTGATTCTCCACCCCCACAGTTCTAGTGGATTTTATTTCTGGTTTAAATTCATCCCTGGCTAGTTTATACCCTGTTGTTCTTCTGCCCTCTCTCCTTGAGCTCTTCACCTTGACTGTGCTGATCCTTCTTTTCCCCACTGCACCTTGAGAGAAATGAGGGATCTCTGCATCGACCTTCTTTTTCTTGGCTGAACAAACTCAAGTCTTCTAATCTCCTCTTGATCACCTCCAATTCTTTATTTGGTTCCATTGAATAATTATTAGCTTTAATCATGATTATTGGATATTGTGGTACAAAGTGATATCAGATAACTGGCTTTAATATTTTAATCCTTTCTGAAAATTTCTCTTTGTGTTATTGCAGCACTCGATTTTGAGTTTATGGACTGTGCAACTCCTTTATGTATACTCCACTACCCATTAACACCATCATTATTTAAGAGGAAAAATGGAGTTGAATAACTCAATACTGTTCTTTTGTCTATTGGAAAAGGTCCTAGTGGTGCTACACAGACTTGCCTGACTTTCATCAAAATCAACATATGGAATTCCTGATAATTGAACTTATTTCTTTGAACTGGCCATGCATGTAATGAACAGTTATTCGGTATACTGACTGTTGTTTCCAGCAGTTATTAGTTCTGGCATTTTAAACAGTTTTCATAAGAACTGCTTCTCAGTTAGTTTCATTGGTATAGATCAGTGCTCCAGATCAGGTCAATTTGAAAGAAGTTATACAGAACTGAGATGAAGTTGGATTTACACAAGCAAAAGACACCACCATGGCCATGACAGGTCTCATGTAGCATACTGCATGCTGTGCTGCCAGGCTTTCCTTGAGTAAGGAGTCTCCCAGGTGCAATAACGTGCCCTATCCTCTTTCTCCATGACCTACATGGAGAGTTCAGGGGTGTTCTGGCTAGATAGCTATCTGGCGAATATTTCATTTACAAAAGGTCGCTATGCTATACGGCCTAAATCTATAGGAGAGACATGGGGCGGAGGGTGTCTACTCTACCTAGTGCAGGTATTAAAATTTCAGCAGGTAGGATCTGTCTCTGGAGGTCTTCAGAGGTACCAAATACTTTGTATTGGTCCCTGAGATGATTCTCTGGCCCCCTGTTTTAAATGTTTTGCTCATGAGGTATCTCATACAAAGGAATTAGCTGTTAATCCAAGCTAAATAGACTGGATGCCTCCCTTGCTTCTGGTGAAGAGGATGAGTTATGTGAGACCTCACTGGGCAGCTAAAATTCTCACTAATTTGTAAAAAAAAAAAAGTGTAAATTACTCTGGTGTAAATTTTATCAGATCATGTCTCCACATGTGATTCTGCCAACGTGACCTACTCCATATAGTTCTCTGCACTTGAAATCACCACTTTGTACACAGACCAGTAAAAGTCTTCATGTTTGAGTTATCAGTGAGTGGGACTACTTTTTGCTTTCAAGCTGTTAGTTACAGATGGGATGCCTACAGATAGACCAATTTTATTTCAGCATAAAATGATTTGTCTTATTTATGCTTGCTTTTTATTCATCTCCTCACTTTTCTTCCTTCCAAAGACACTCTTACGGGAAAGGAATTCAAGGTGTCGCATATGTGAGATTTGGCATAATCGATGAAAACGAGAAAAAAGTCTTTCTTCCAGGACTGGAACAACAGCTATCAGTAAGTACTGGATTTCAGTAGAACTATTCTGATTTATCCCAGGTAAGCTGAATATTGTCAGAAATTATTGAATTATAAGGCTCTGTAATACCATAGTCATGCTATAAGCAACAATTTTTTATTTCTAATGCAACAAACCAGTAAAGGGTTGTCACTTCTTTTTTTTCCACTTATGTTTTAGATTCAAAATGGAAAAGGAAGAGTTACTTTAAATACATCACTTTTGGAAGAGAAATTAAGAAAAAGTATTTCCACTCTGGAAGGGTTTCATTTATATGTTGCTGTTACCACTGTAGAAACTGCAAGTGAGTACACTATGCCTTAGCTGATACAGTCTGTGATATTTACACTGATCTTTCTCCGGTGTAATCCTTCATGTGGGAAATCTTGTCCCACTGGACCAAACTTCACTGCAAAGCTTGCTCATACAACAGTGCATGACAGTCTCTTTCATCTGACACCCTTCTGTGCACAAACTTAATCTCAGGGGGGATTCACTTACCTGAACACAAATGTGCAATACCATTTTAAATGCCCTATGTAGTCCTGGGTGGTCTTCCACTGCTACTCCAGAAGTGCTCTGATCTCCTGTAAGTACTCACCTATAGGGTCTCTCCCATATTAAACAGCCCTGTGAGGATATCTGAGATACCCTAGTCCATCTGAAGCTGCACGAGACACCTGTATGAACACAAATAAATTGCCCCCTTTGAGATCTTGTTTGAGGGCCTGCCTTAGCCATGTCTACTCCTTCCATACATACAAAGTTGTTAGTTGGGCTTGGTATCCTAGCTTGCTTTCTACCTAAGCTGTCAGTCTAAAGGTGAGGCATATGTGCTACAGCTACAGTGCGATGCAGAGGAGGATCTAGCCCTTGTGAGTCCTGCTTGTCCTCTTATACCTTCCCACAGTTTTATCAGACTGTCATGCTTGGCATGTGCACAAGTACAATATGGTCCAAATAGCTTGGTCTTGCTGTTCATCTGGGACATGAGCCTGGAGCATGTCTATCCAGAAGTTTTTCAGTGGCCGTTTGCCTTTTTTTTTTTCCTAGAGGACAGATAATTATTTCCACAGCTCATTACAAGGGATTTGTGAAGGTATTTGCTCACAGCAGTGAGCACATTGAGTAGGCTCCCAGATATATTAGAGCCACCCACAAGTGAGCACTGTGTCGAATTAGATGCAGCAGTCAATGGGTTATTTGGGTTGTAGCAAGTGTTAGTCACAGGAGGCTAAGGTAAGAGGAACAACTTCAGCACCGACCTCTGAAGTTGAATCTGCGATGAAGCTGACCTTTCCAACATGGGCAGGATTTTTCGTGTTGTTCATAGGGAGATTGATCCCTTTTATTTTAGATATCTGAAAGTAAGGTATCTAGTCAGAGCTCAGGCACTTTGCGTAGTCTAGAGAATGGATGGGTTAAACTGCACTCCAGAGGTATCTGTTCACATTGGCTATAGAAGGACTCTAGTTACTTAGCTTAGAATTACTAGAATTCTAAAAATTCCTAAAAACCCTAAACATTAATTAGGATTCTTTAGAATCCTAAAATTAAGTCAAATGCACTGCAGCCATGCAATTCTTTAGTGTAATCTACGATAGGTACTTACATGAACTGTTGCCACAGGATTTATTGCAAGACCAAAAGGGGCTGGAAGACCTCCCTTTACCACACCAGCATGCTGGACATGAGATCTCATGGTGTGGCATGGACTCTACCATGCTGTGCACGCTTCCTCTTTCCCCCCACAAGCAGGCTGCCTCCACACTTGTGTACCTTTTGGGTTTGGTATTAATTATATGCGTGACAGGGCAAGGCTGGTGGGCTTTACTGACACTTCTCAACCTTGGAGTGTTAAAGTAGAAAATGCGGACTTTGAAAGTATGTCTCTAAATACACTTAGTTTAACGCAAGCCACGTAACTGAATTTTTTAGAAGTCATTATGGGCAGTGGTTTAACTAGAAGTTAACGAGAAGCATGAGGGGTTTAAGTAGAAGAATCTTAGATGGGAAGCAGATGGTCAAACTGCCTTGTAGGTGTAAAGTTGCAGAAGATGATATTAAGTAACGTTAACTCTCACCAGTAGTCAAAAATGAAAAAAAAATCTTCTTTCAGAAAATTAGAGATCTAAGGTACAAATCCCCCTCCTGATTATAAGTGACTTTTATGCTGGACTTTGATGTAGCCTTCCCCCAGGAATGAAGCCCCACCAGCTCAGAAAGGGAAGTGCACTGCCGCAGTGGCTCCTGAGGTACCAGTATGCTCTGGTACCTTGTTGCAGTCGATGTGTTAGAGGGGAATTTTTATGTTGTAAGTAACAAACCACTTTGCAGGGCTCAGTTTCTGAGCTGTCGAGAGCACACACCTGCCAGCGCTGGCTCACAGGAGCACCGTACACATCACCCTGCCCTTGCACTGGCCTGTCTCTGGTTGTGTCCCCCATCCGCCTGTACCCTGCTCTTCCTCCTCTCAGGACTGAAGCTCTTTGGGGAGGGATGATATTTCAGTTTTCTTTACATATGCTGCTAAAAATGCAATTAATCTTGAAAAGAGAAGTGATGGATGCTATGGTAATACGCAAGTACGCAGTTATTGCTCCCATAGCAACACATACTCTTTGATATTGACAGGTGGTGAGATGAGGGAAGAGGAACTCAGCAATGTGAAGTTTGTGAAATCTCCTTATGCTGTTGATCTGTCTAACACCAAAAAGTATTTTGTGCCTGGAGCCCCCTTCTCCGTTGTGGTATGTAGTATTTAGCCGACTGTGCCTGTTTCCCTCCATAGCAAGATTTATATCTGCCCTGTTTACAAAATCCTTATCTGATCCAGTGGGAGTTCTGTAGGGCAAAGACCTTCAGGAATAGGTCCAATGTGGAGCTACTGTTTGTGTGTCTGGTTTGTCTCGTTTCTGTACACACAGAGCCTGAGCAGGGAAACTGGAGCCAGAAAAAGCTGTCTTTCTGTTCTGGAAGTCACTGTTGCACTACAAGGTTTTACAAAATGTGTAGCAGTCTCTTCCTCACTTCCATAGCAAAAGATTAAAATAATAGTGTTGTATCAAATTAACCCCATATCAAATTAAAATTCTGAAAACTAATGCATGATATTGCCTTTTTTAAAAAAAATGTATTTCAGTTTTTGAGTTTTTAAACTTCTCACCTTCGAGTTTTTCAATAAAGGTTTCTACAAAGAGTTACAGTTAGAAATTTACCTTAAAGACAAACATCTCTGGGATCAGACGAGATCTAATAGATGCTAAGTGAAAATCTGTGGCAGCTGTTAACCTGTGTTCACAGATTTTTACTTTAGCTGGAGTCCAGACTGAGTCAATTGCTATGCCCTTCTCTCAAAGTTCAAATTTTCAAACACTAATGTGTACAGTTTTGTATTTCTTCTCAGTTTAGAAAAATAATTGCTTCTTGTTTGTGGGCATTTTTTTAAATCCAGACATTTCCTTGAAGTAACAGAAAAACATGTTTTTCCAACAGGCTTCTGTCACTTTGGTTGATGGCTCTCCTGCTGCCTCTCTACCTGTCACTGCTACCGTTACCTTGCCTGGAAAACCCCCTATGAAGAAAACCGCACTTTCTAATAAAGAGGGTCTAATCCCCTTTACCTTCGACATCCCTGGAGATGCTCAGATGCTTCAAATAATGGTAAAAAAAAACCCCAAACATCCATGTTTAAAAATACACTGCTGAAGCTCATAAGACAATTACAAACGACTGTGAGGTTGATCAGTTTCCATTAAATTAGCACAGTGGGTGGAACATGATTTGTTACACCATCTGCACAGCTTTGCCCAGATTGTGTAAGATATGTTAGAGACACCAGAGGCCTGAGGGATGTCTCACTGAAGTGAAGGACAGTCTCATACATCGGAGCTTTGGGAGTACATGCGTTGGAGGCAGTGGTGATTTTTTTGTGGTTCGGATGTGCATTTTCCTGGCATGGAGGATGGGAATGAGACTGTAAGGAATATCACCATGAGAAGTGACAGAAAATGATGAGAAGAAAGTGAAGGAATATGTCCTAAGCAATACAAAGAGTAGGCTACGTCTGGACACTTAGAGGGTTCAGTTATGTTGACAATATGAAACAGGGAAAAGCCATTGAAGTTGATCCTGATTCAAAAAGAGCCAAGGCTAAAAAATATCAAGTGCAAATACAGCAAGAGAAAAATATAGGGTGAGAGAATGAAGTAATTAAAATCCTGGTTTTTGATGCCAGGTTCTGCTAATGAGGCCTCAGCAGTGACTCATCTCATTTCCCAGCATTTTCTGAATAACCTGGCAAGATATGAATTAAGGGTATTGTATCCTGAGGGACACTTTACTCACTCTGTCCTTTTCTTCCCTGGCAGGTAAAGGCTGAAGAGGGAAAAGAAAAATTAGAATCACCTGAAACCAGTATCAGAGCTGAAAGATACCAGTCTGCTTCCCCGAACTACCTCAGCATCAGCATCCCGCATACAGTTGTGGCACCTGGAGATACCTTACACATCACCTTGAATGATATTCATCAGTCTGGCGGTGGAAAGATTGACTATTTCTATTATATGGTAAACAGAATAGTAATTTCTTTTAGAAATTATACAACCCAGAACATCTATCTAGTTACTAATACAGGGGAAACCGGAGGAGGTCCAACAAAGGGCAACTGAGATGATCAGTGTCCCAGCACACCTGACCTACCAAGACAGGCTGAGGGAACTGGGCTTGTTCAGTTTGGTGAAGAGGCTAAAAGTGAGTTAATAGCAGCCTGAAATTACTTGAAGAGAAATTACAGACATAATGGAGACAAACCTTCCTAGTTGATGCCACACAATGTAACAAGGGACAAAGGCTGCAAATTATGCCCTGGAAGGTTCATCTTGGAAAAATCTTTTCACTATTGAGAATGCAATACTGGAAGAGGTTCCCCAGAGAGTTTAGGGAATTACCATCCTCAGACACATTCAACACTCAACTAGAGAAAAACACATCTGACCTAATCTTATGCTGGTGATGGCTCATCTTAGAGCAGGTAGTTGGACTAGAGATCTCCATAGGTCCCTTCCAGAAACTATTCTATGATTCTGTTATTTTTATATATTTGCATGTTATTATATTGTGGGAGTGTAATATACAAATCTTTGTAAATTTTTGTTCTGAAGAAGGACACATAAGTACAAATTTTAGTCTGTAGTTTCTAACACGGTTTAGAGCAAATAGGTCCATATGGGGTAATATTTTTCTGCTTAATTATGTGGATATTTTTGAAAGATACTGAACTGACAGCCTTGAAAGCTGAGATCTTAGACAGATAACTTCTATGATATCTATGACAATTTGATTTCTCTTAATCCACATCTCATTCTTTCCCACTCCTTCCAATCTGTATTCTTTCCTCATAACAAACCAATAGTAAATATTATTTTTATTGGTTTGATTCCCATAAATAGCTTTTTTTTCAGCTATTACAGAACTGCTCACCTTGTTGTGGGCAGATATACATATACATGAGATTCTGTCCCTGCAACTAGAAAACCTAGTCGTATTTTAGGTGACCTTGAATATCTCAGAAAATGCCTTTTATATTAACTATTGTTTATTTCATGGATAACACATGATTCTTATATGACCATGGCTCCATATTACCTGCACCTGATGTTAGTTAACAGGTAGGTCAGTGTTACCTCCAACAGATAATGTCATGAAGGATCATTGAAGGCATTGGCTGTTATGGTCCTAAATAGCATCCTGAAATTAGGTCTGAATAGCAGTTCTATAGATGGAAAAGAGAGGAAACAATCTGCTCAGCCTGGGACCATGAATGCAAAGTATTTATTTTTCTGAAGGAGACAAATGTGTTCATGGATACGTTCCAGGAGTGAATCTGTTGAATGTCAAGTGTGTTTAATCCCCTTTTCCCTCTCTTCATCCCAGTTTCCCTTGGCAGCCTAAATTTCCCAGGACAAGAAGCACCACAGGCACCAGTTCCCATTTATTTTTAATAGGACTCTGATATATTGCAATAATTGTATCCTTAGAAGTTAAATTTAGGTTTGGGGGTTTGTTTTCATTGTATGACTTAGCATAGAGTTGGAATTGCCACTGCCGGGCTCCGGGAAGGCGCAGTGTTGTGCAGGCAGGAGGTGTGGGAGGGGTGGTGGGACACACTGCTGGAGCTCAGCCGTGAGGCTCTCTCCCAAACTTTGGTCACCTAAACGAAGGCAGTAAGGATTTCAGTCCAGGCTGCAGCATGCCTTTGTTTCTTCCTGAAGCCCATTCATTGTGCGTTTAGGAAAGCAGCATGTATTTTGTTCAGGGAAGAGCACTATTACTCCTGCCACTCTGTCTGTTTTCCAGTCCTCTGACAGCCCATTAATATAATTAAGGTACCATGGGAAGAAAGGAATTACATAATGAAAGATGGGCTGAAATCAGTTAAGGGCCAGTCTGTGACACTTTATCCTGAATAAAGTGAATAGTACTTGGGTGAAACCTCCTGCTCCAACCCTTCCATACCAACTGAAAGATTCAGTACCAATTACAGATTAAATAAAGCTGATATCCTCCTGGTGGTGATGACCTGCTATTGTAGAAGACAAAAATAAGACTGTCGTCTGGAACCCCTTTTCAAGCTGTAAAACTGAGCGGAGGGTGGTAGATTTGTGTTCCAACCTGCACCACAGGACCAGCTCACCAGAGGCTCATCACCACACTCTTGTGCTGGTCTCCTCCAGGCTACTGGTATGCAGTTTGAGAATGAAAACCATCAAGTGCCATTAGAAGATAATAAATTTTAAACAGAAATGGCCTCAGGAAGTTCTATATATGAATATAAAATTGTGGAACATAATGCCCAGTCTAGTGTGTATTCACAATATTTGATTTCTGTTTGTTTCTGCCCTGCAGGTTGTGGCAAAGGGACAAGTCGAGCTTATGGGAAGGGTCCCCTCCTCAAACAAAATAATAAACCTTAGAATCACCGAGAAGATGGTGCCCGCCTTTCGCTTTTTGGCTTACTACTTCATCGCAAATGAGGGCCGTCAAGAGATTGTCGCTGATTCTGTATGGGTGGACGTTATGGATGTCTGTGAAGGAAAGGTACTTTCAAAGCAAGTAGCTTCTGTTATTGCATTCCAAAATATGTGTCAGCAGAGCAAGTTCAGGCCTGGGGTTAAAAAGTGAAAGACGTTTCATTTTTATTGAAACAGGGAGTCCTCAGGATTCTTGCTAAAAGGTATAGCTGGGAAAGGCTCCCAGGAATGATGGCAGAGATGGCCTTCTTCCACAGGACAGGTTGTGCCTCAAAGAGATGAAAAATATAGTTTCATACAGATAAATCCCCTGCTGAAAAGTGTCAGCCATCTAAAATTATACTTTTCCCTGAAAACTTTTGTTTTGGAAAAAGAATGTGATAGTCAATCGGGAAAAATGTTTTCAAGAAAAAAATATCCATTTCTAACACACAAGCTTATTCTTCATTCATGTGATGACAAAACCCAGTTACATTCAAGTTGGCATTTCTATTAATAATTCCCTATTAATTTCATAATCATCATGGGTGCTGCCTCCTAAACCACAGAAGTGTCTACAATCATATATACACCAGATCTGAACTGGTTGAAAAATGTTGAAAATGTTGAAAAATTCAAGTGTGAGATAGAAAGGAGATAGTACTATTACAGACTGGTTTACGTCAGTTAATTTTGTACGTTATAATTAACGTCTTCTGCTGCATTTCGTGGCATTTTTTTTTCCACTGGAAAATGACAGGATCATGTTGAGGGCCTTAGTTTAGCAAACCCCTTACACATATTTTTAATTCCCATCGGTGCTTAAGTGTCATTGAAAGGCAGCGCCCAACATCCTGCACAGACACATCTTTTAACCCCCCACATTGTCCTCCAGTGGGAGATACGTGCCTCTACATCTTCTAAAATGCAGGATCCCAGGCAGAAACACTGCAAAACAGGACCATTCCCCAGCCTCTAGCTGCTGACAGTCATAGCTGACAGTATTCCCAGCCCAAAGAATCTTTGCTTTTTGTTAACAAATGTGACATTTTTGTTTCAATATTTTCTATTTAGATTAAAGTGAGAACAGAACAAGAGACGTATGAACCAACAGACAACATCAATTTACTGATTGAAACGGACCATGTGGGAACAGTTGCCTTAGCTGTGGTTGATAAAGCAGTTTTTGTTCTGAACAAGAAAAATAAGCTTACAGCCAAAAAAGTAAGATATCTATAAGAAGAAAATATCTTATCCACTAACCAAGCAAAATTTTCCGTGAGTAATGAGAGGATCAAAATGCAATTAATGGCTATTAATCGTTTAATCACAGCTTTGCTAAACTTGAAAATATTTTTGCTTTTACAATTTAGGATATATTTAAGATTAATTATATATTTAAATAGCGATTGCCATGCTACAGTAGACAAGTTTGTAAATTAAAAAAAAAAAAAAAAAACCAACAGAAAGTATTCCCCAACTAAAACATCCCTCTGCTTTAATCTCAATTTCCAAGTGCAGCTTGTGCTACCAGTTTGTGTTGCTTCTGCAGGTCAAAGGCAACAATATTTTTTTCAATATATAAAAAAACCCCCAAATTTTGCAGATATGTACAGTCCATCTCTGCTATTTTATTTGGCAGGTATTTAATGCTATGAATTCGTATGATCTTGGATGTTCTGCAGGGGGTGGTGCAGATAACGTTCAAGTTTTCACTGATGTTGGTCTGGCCTTTTTATCAGATACAATTAAATCCAACATTCGGGAAGGTAAGTGCAATCTGCCCTTTACTTTAGATGTGTGTACACAACCACTATAGATCTGAGGAGGCCAATGGCTTAAAATTTGGAAACGTTTTATCATGATGTTGTGAGATCTCCCCTGCCTGTGGAATTTTCTTCTTCTGTTCTTCCACTGAGTGACGGCAGTTCAGGTAGCCCAGGTCTTGGCTGCTGGTCCGTCGTTGCCCAGCTCAGCTGGGACGGGCAGCAGTTGGCTAGGGTTGTAAGGTAACTTGGCAAACTGAGGATCTTCTGTGAACGAGAGGGGTCCGAACATGGGTCTTCCATGAATGACCTGAATGATCAGACTGTTACGGTCATAGTATGATGACCAAGCTCTTCTGTTCTGCTCTCCCAGGCTATAAATGCGTCCAGGGTACCAGAAGGCAGAAGAGATCTTTGGATTTTCAGAAGAAAATGTCGGGAATTGGTATGTCTGCTCATCTGGGTGGCCTGAAAGGCTTGGCAGGGTGAGGTAAAGGGAACTGGCTTGGATCTAGGGGGCAAGAAGTGATAGGATATTGAAGGATACCAACATATTCCAGTTCTTGCGTTAAGCACCATAACCTAGCACAAGTGTGTATGCTATACCATGTGACTTGATGCATCATTTATCAAAACAACCCAAACAACAAAACCAAAGAGCGGCCTGTCTGCAAATAGAAACTAATTCACCGTTTTATAATCCCAAATGTGAAGCACTTCTTCTAGATATCATGTCATGGAATCAGTCATGGCTTTAAGTTTTTCAAAATTATTTTTATGGCCAGAAAATCTTTTATAGATCCTATTTCTTTTCTTGACATTCTGCTTTGAAGTTGTGCCGGTTTTGGTACTTCATGCTCCGGTTAAGAGAAGAGCTAATATAATATTTGGTCTAAATTAAAATTAAAAATATATACACAAATTGATATTTCCTAGCCAGAAGACATGAAGGCTTGAAGCGGGGATCTTCCTTACTTTTGAAATCAGTCTCTTTATTCAAGAATGGCAACACTGCTGTGGCTATTTCTATCAAGATATCTGATTCCAGTCTGCCAAGGAGATGTTTTTAACTCACAGTCTGAATTTGAAGAGAAAGCTTAGAATAGAATAGACTATCTAGGATGCCATAGGGTCCATGCTTTCCTCCTGTGCTTGTGGACTGTTTTTAGGATGGAGAACAGGTCCTTGGCTGCAGGTAGACTGTTGTACAAGCATCTAATGTTAACCACAAAGAAAGACATGAATGAGCATGATGAACACCTTTACGCCTATTGCTATTTCCACAGCACTAATTCTGGGCTTTAATTATATTGCAGTCAGCAAATATCAAAACACGAATCTACAGAAATGCTGTGAAGATGGCATGAGATTAAATCCTATGAGGTTTTCATGTGCGAAAAGGCTAACAAAGGTGGCCGGATCCCCCGAATGCAGGAAAGCCTTCCAGGACTGCTGTGAGAAAGCCACGGCCCTCAGGAAGGAGGCGAAGCAGAGGATCAGAGTGGGCTTGGCACGATGTAAAGAATGGTGGCATGCAACTGTCTAAAGAAAAATGCCCTTCATATGGTGGCAAAGAAGGGTTAATGGGCACTTAATGCTGGGGGGCAAAGTGGGGAAGTTTTCACATCACTGTTTCGGTGGGCCCCAGTATAGTGCGGCACCCACATGCTGCTACATCTTCACAACTGTACACTGTGAAAGTGGGAGTGGGACATGATGACTTCATGGGGTGAGAAAAGGAATGGGTGTCGCCACCTTTGGACCCAGCGCAGCCTTTTGGAGGAGCTGTTGGCCCCTACCCGCACTCTGGGAGGCTGCGAACAGCGCAGCAAAGAAGGGGGTGGTTGTCTCCATTCAGGCCTCTGAGTGATCTCAGATTCATGACTATTTTATTGGTGGTACTACTGTTATAACACTCGAGTACCTCCAAAACACCACCTGATGAGAAGAAGCCACTTCAACCAGGGACAATTTTGTCTCTTTTTTTTCCTTTCTTCTTCCCAAAGTTTGTCTCTGATCACACAGGAGCTCATGTCACACACAAAAGAGTTTTACATGTTGAAAATGACCATATTCAAAGTATAATTTCTGCTTCTGTTTTTCTCAGAGCTCCCCTTTCATGATCTCTTTGTCACAAATATGGGAGGGTGGGAACATTTTTGCTGCACATTATTAAACGGAAATATTTTCTTGCTTGGTAGCATATCATTATTGAACTTGGAAAGAAGAATTATCCTTTTGTTCAATGATAAAATTTGGTAACTGCTTCTTTTTTTTTCAGCATTTTTTTTTTAATGCGCAAGATTAAACCCAGATGAAGTCTTTTCATGCAGAGTATTTTTCATGCTGCTTTCTCTCTGACAAATAGTCTTCCTGCAAGAAAATGTAAGGTCAGCAGCCAAAGACTTCAGAACAGAAATCCCACTCTTGTTTTACAGACTATGATGACCATGAAGAAGTGTTTGATGAAATCTCTGTCAACTTGCGCAGTTATTTTCCTGAGAGCTGGTGGTGGAATTTTGAAGAAGTGAAAAACCCTGGAAACCATAGGTACTGTGTTACTTGACTAAGTGAATATGTATAAATTTGTATGGTAAAATGTATATAAATATAAGCTTTATGTGTTATCCGATACAAAGGACTTCAGAATATTTGTAAGCACTTTGTCTCCACAACTGAGGAAATATTTTTTTCCCTTACAATAATCAAACTTCAGCAAATGACAACGTTTATGTTTTATACATCCTTCCTAATATACATTTTTTTTGTGTTTCTTAGTGTAAAAAACTTTGCTCCTGACTCTATAACTACCTGGGAAGTTCAGGCAATAAGCATATCTCCCCAAAAAGGTATGTGTCTCGGGTATTTTATTGGGTTTCTTTGTACCGATGAATAGAGAATGTATATTTTTTAAAACAGAGATACAACATTATGTTTCCAGATTAAGACAGTCTGTACTGAAAAACACAAAGTGTTTTTTTGATCATAGCATTTACTCCCCTTTTTTATGCCATATTAAAGCTCAGCTAAAATTTAAGGGATAGATACACATTTGTAAAAACAACACTGTGGGCTCTGAAGGAGGATGGATCATACAAGCAAAACTGTCCCCCATTCTTTCAAATCTAGAAACCATCTCACTTTAGCTTCCACATGGCCAGGAAGCCACAAGAATGGCAGCAGTAACGACACCAGTTTTATTTGGATATTTCTGGGAGCGAGTTCTGGCCATCTCAGAGAAGCACGAAAGTCTCTGATCTCTGGAAAGCCAGAGAAGAGAAGAGCTTTGGGAGACTAGCAGAGGATCAGCAAGAGCTGCATACCGGAGAGCCCGGGTTCCCAGGTGCTGCTCCCTGGGGGCTTCTGGGAGTTGACCGGGACCATGAAGGAGAGACAAAGGGTCCACCTGATACTTCCCAGATCATTATGTTTTAAACATGGCCTTTGCAGGAAAGCTGGGCCACATTTCACTCACAAAAGCTACAGATACTCCTGCCAAATTTTACCTATCGAAAACCATGGCAATGACTCCAGAGGGAAAATCATCCACTCCTGAGATAGGTCTCTAGCACAGGTGAGTTGAAATGCTCCCTGGAGACGCCCGTCTCCCTCTCCTGCTCTTGACCTCAGGGGAGCCCAGGCAATGAGTTTTGATTAGACATTTAACTTTCTAACAGCTGATGTTAAAAGTGTGTAATTCTCAACTCTGTTTTTTTCTCATCCTAGGATTTTGTGTAGCTGAGCCCCACACCTTTGCAGTTTTCAAAGACTTTTTTGTATCCCTGAGATTACCGTACTCAGTCAGACGACATGAACAACTAGAAATAAAAGCCGTGGTTTACAACTATCTGCCCAACGATCTCCAGGTAGTACTACCACCATCTGCTGTGCTATACACACCTAGCTAACTAGATGTATAGCTATGTAATAATTTAATGTAAATGACCTAGCCGCCTTTCAGTGCCCTCCTACAGCCCCGACATCACGCTCCCATTTTGAAAGTCTCCCCAAGGACAGGATCCAGTTCTGCTTGCTAATCAAACTTACTGTATAAAACAGATTTTATTTACCATATTACACAGCGAAATTCCTTGTCTTTGAGTATGTCTTCTCCCCCGCCGTTGAAGCAACCAGCTACTTTTTTGCTGTCTGTCAATCTAGGCAACACCCAGCTGCTGGTAAAACAGGTAGACAAGATACATAGATAAATTGTGAGCCCACAGTCCAATAAGTTAGCCACAAAATTCATTTTGGATACAATGCATAGCCACTTTTTGTCTGCACGTGACACCTATCCAGCTCTGCACATGGCCACCATTGTCACTGGGCTTATGGCCTCCATCATTCTCAGGCTGATGTTCCTTTTTTCATCTCTTCCCATCTCTCAGCCAGCTCTGCTTGACCGGCGTCTTCTGAACTGTGTTGAATGGTATAGAGCTGGGATGTATAAAAATGTACTGTCCTTCTTACCTCCCTGTGGTTCAGGGATAGGCCAAAACTATATTGAAAATTCAGTGTACTGAAGAAATACTAGCTGATTCACCTTCACAGCCCTAGCCAATGTAGATGAATGTTAACTGACCAGAGGGTCATAGAACAATTTAGGTTGGAAGGGACCTCCAGAGATGTCTAGTCCAAGTTGCTGCTCAGAGCAGGTCCAGTTAAAGCAGATGTTCAGGGCCTTGTCCAGTCAGATATCGAATATCTCCGAGGAGGGAGACTCCACAAACTCTTTGGACAAGCTGTGCCAGCATTTGATCACTTCTTGGTGAAAAAGTTTTCCTATTTTATAAAGGGAGAATAGTAAATTCAGGGGAGTGGAGTGAAGTGAAGTGAAGTGAAAAATCACTTTCTGTCTTGCAAAATGTCTGCATTGTTATTTTATTTTTAAGCAAAAGCTGGTGTCCTGATATACCTGTTTCTCGTTTCCCATTCTTATTTAGACATGGTGGAGCTGGAGTATTTTTGCTGTGCGGTGATGCACTAAGCCTGACAGCAGGCATTCCCTTGTCCCCGCAGGTTACTGTGACGATGGATAGTGTGAAGGGGCTGTGCACGGCGGAGGCGACGGAGAAGGCTGTGCAGCTGACGCTGGTGGCAAAGGGGAACTCTGCAACACCAGCCTACTTCTTGGTTGTCCCTCTGACTGTGGGAGAAATTCCAATTACTATTACTGCTTTCGACACCACTTCTGGGCGCAGTGATAGCATTAGGAAGAACCTCAATGTTGTGGTAGGTATAACTGGTTGAGGGCAGGCACTTCACGAATATGTGTTCCTCCTCAAATATAACATTGTGTGGAGCTCTTGTGGAAGGAGTGAAATCATAGAAACATGAGGCTGGAAGCAGTCTCAGGAGACCTGTTTCTCAGCAAGGATTGAGCTATAGCATGGGGAAGAAATGTAACCCTGTGGTGGGCTTGTGCGTAGTGTATATGGAAAGAATTGTTCTCTACGGCAAAAAGGCGTCCTTCAAACCATGAGAGAGCAACGACTTCCTTCGTGCAGTCAGTGCCCATCTCGTAATCTTTAGCTTCCACCCACTGCATTTACATCTATAAAAATTCTTTTTCCCTTATGAAGCCAAGATTGAAGACGTCCATCTATTTTGAGAAGGAAATACTCTCTGCTAGTCATAAAGTTAAACCCTATTTTATTCCTTCTAGTTAATGGATCTTCAATCTTAACAATTGCATAGCTAAAACACATACAGGCAAACAAAGATGTTGTATTGATTATTTAATACCTTAGTTCTCTTTCAAAATGATGAAAAGGAGAAGCCATTCAGAAAAGATGACTTTTCAAGAGGCAACGCTGACTGGCACAGACTCATTACAGCACTCAAGTTGCCCACTGAGAGCTATTTTCAATCCACACAAAACGTGCAAAATATGAATCCTTGCACCATTAATGTCGGGGGATAGCCCTGTAGGTAAAGATAAGGCATGGATGCCAGGAACCTGCTGTTGTTACAGGCCATAACTTTTCCACAGACAGACATAGACTCAAGAGTTCAATTCTATACTAAAACACTGAAAGTGCCTGTAAAAATAGCTTTATTAAAATAGAAACTGTAGGAAGAGGGATGTGTGGAAATCCAAAGGAGAAGTTTTTAAGTTTTACCAAGAAGATGAACTCAGAACTTGGTGGATTTCACAAATGAGAGGTTTATAAAAGTCAGTCTACCTGTGAACTTGACTTGCACGGCTCACAAAGCTTAGAACAAAGTTTAATTTTTCTGGGTTAGTTTTGGTTAAAGGAACTTCATCCAGGGAAGTATGTGAATAATAACAAAAAAAAAAAAGCCAGTAGAGTTCATTAGAATTTCAGCTGGGAGACTGAAATTCTGATTTGAAGCTTCATTTTTACCTGGAGAGAAGTCTTGCTCCAAAATAACTTCTTTCTGCCATCTGCTGGTCTAGTGCGAGGGCGGAGAGCGCGGCTTTCATGCAGCTTAATTTCAGGTGTGACTGCTTGCAAAAGTTTTGACTTTACTTTCCTCAATTTTACAGGCTGAAGGTGTTTTACAGAGAGAAGAAAAGACGATTTGCATTAACAGTGACTGTAAGTTACACAAAAGAATTAGATACAGATGAGGTTTCGGGTAGGGACAGGGGGTGTAAAGCCTGGCATGAATGGCTGATGGGTGCAGTGACATTCTTCTTAATGTACAAACGTTGCCTTGGTTGACCAGAACTAGTCACAAATCTCTTCATCCAATCCATAGCAAAAGACTCAGGAAAGAAAAATCATTTAATTGTAAATGTTTAGAATTGATTTGTATTACTTCTGTGTTTCAAGGTAATATTCTTGAAATATTAAGTAGACATCTATTTCATTTACTAACAGGTCTTAAAAGGTATTAAAAACAAGCCTCATTTCCAGACAAAAAATATTGCTAATGATAGAAAATTAAATCAATTTAAGAAATACAAGTATATTTTTTCTCATAAATTTCCATTTAACATTTCTGATAACATTGCTGTCATAATTGCCATCAACTGTGAGATGTTTAATGAAAAGCACATTTTAAAATTACACTGTATGTTTTTATGTTTAAAGAGTCTGAATGTAGATCTCTATTTACTATTTATTTGCAGTAAATTCCCATACAGTGGACCTGAACAGACCATCTGATATGGTACCGGGTTCTGATAGTCACGTGTTTGTTAGCCTGCAAGGTAAATGCAATTTTTTGCCAATAACTTCTCCATAGGTGACAAGACACATGTCCCTTTGTGCTGCTTATTCCTGAATGTCAACTCTCCATTCCCTCCTAGTTTTTCTGCCAGGACTCAAATGGTCTGTGCTACATGCCCAGGTCATAAAACAAAACAGCCCCAAGGCTGATCCAGTACTTTTCCTCTTTCTAATTACTCCTTCTCTATTGGATATAATAGCTTTAGGCAGCCCATCCTGCCTCACTGTGCCCAGGGTAACTTTATGGGAAGGCCAGAGGAGAAGGGAAGAGTTTACCTTCTCTGATAACACCATACTGCATGTAGGTGTGCAGAAATCTGCTTCAGTCATCAGAAATAAGGATGCCAGACTCTGCTGTGTAAGTTCTGGAAAGTTTCGTTTTTCTAAAGAGAAGATATGTACAAGCATATATTCATTTAATCAAATAATTGTATACATAAATATATATACTTATGCATACATATTTTTTTTAAAAAAAAATCTACTAGCAAGAACTCTTATTAATGATATTTTTTTTTTTTTCCAGAAAATGTAAAATACTGCATTCTTAACACAAAGGCTATTGGCTGCCATTTCAAATCTCTATTCTAAAATATGGGGATGCTTGAATTTATCAACTGAGAAAATTGCAGAGAGGGGAAAAAAAACCCAACCTCTGCACAAAATGTTTGGCATGATTAAGGCACGATGTTTTTACCTCCTGTGGGAGGATCAGGTCTGGTTTGACAAGACTTTTCCAGCCCGAACCTGAAGCACCAGTCTTTCCCCTTTTCCTTGCTTCCCTGCCTCCTGTAGCCCCAGGACTCTTTCTCCTCCATGCTCCTTCACTGCCCCAGACACCTTTCTCAGCTTTCCCAGGGCCTGGCACCTCATCGTTGTTCTTTTCCAGCTTTAAAAAGTCTTAACTAGCTGAAAACAGTGTTTAATACTGAGAAGTATCAGGCCATGCTGGAGTGTCAACCTGTAGTTGCTATCACTTTTCTTCATGTTGGAACAGCCAGCTTTAAATACAATATGTACTATGGCTTGTGGTTTTTTTACAACAGGAAATATTATGGATGAGTCTGTTGAAAATTGTCTGAGTCTCAGTGGAGTTGAGAAACTTATTCAGGTGCCCACGGGCTGTGCAGAGCAAACAATGGTGAAAATGGCCCCCGCAGTCTACGCTATTGAGTACTTGGATGCCAGTGAGCAGTGGGTGAACTTTAATCCTGAACAGAAGGAGGAAGCCATTGACATGATCCAAAAAGGTATGCAGAAAAAATACCCTGAGACCAACTGACATGGTCACTGTTGTCCCTTTGCATTGCACACTAACCATTGCTACTTGCCAAAGGAGTGAGCGTTGTCTTGACGCAGCTGCGCAGAAATGCCTGTGACTATCTGCAGACAGACATGAGAAACAGGAATGGTGAGGAGGATTTAGGTGACTAATTGCCTCGATCTGACATTGCACAGTATTGACATACACAGTCCACCCTCTTTCTTGCCCAATTTAGAAGCAGAAAGAAAAATCTGAGGTGATCAATTTCAACTCTTTTCTGAGTAAATGCACAGCAAATGCCACTCTATCATTTCCCTCTAACATAGATGTGCAAAATAGATTAAGATGAATCATGTCCTAAAAATGCTTATTTCTCCCCCTGGATCATAGACAGTGAGTGCTTAGGATAACCAGCTGGGATGTAGACATCTCTGCTGCAGACGTCTGTAGTTGGCAAGAGGAGTATCACTAAGGAAACTCCCAATGGTAATCATGTTGTTGACACTTTCTCTTCCACACTCCTGTATTGATTACACAAGCTAGAATGACTCCAACAGCCTTGGACCAACCGAGGGAGGGAGTTTCCTTAAGGAGAGGACATCTGCAAGGCTGCTTCTTGAAAAGCCCATTCCAAGATTGGGTCCAAAGTTGGTGTTAAATGCACAGCAAAGCCAGGACCACAGTATGTGGAAGTGGAGATGCTCCAGTTCACAGGCATGAACGAAAAGCCCAAGAGTATCAGTGTCAGTTATTGTAGCAGGGACAGCTGATCTTTCAAATTGTAGTGGTGTGCGCGTGGCATAAAGCAATATAATGCACCTGTCTTTGTGATCTTCAGACAACCTGTGACACACATTTCATCAGTAAAAAATAAGGGCATAAATAGAGATTAGAAACATGCTAACAGTTGCTGAATGGAGGTCTTTGCCTATTTATCTAAGATTGCCAAAGATTTATATAAGATTGCTTAAAGTGACATGAGATCCTGCTGATGAGTACTTGGTATTATCAGCAGCATTTAGTTCCTATATTATGCTTTTATTGATTCTTATCAAAGTTCACTGGGGTAAAAAATGAGTTGTGTGGCTATGACACAGACTTTATCAAGATAATAGCAGTCAAGATCAGAGACCACAACTCATGATTTCTAAGCCTATGTCTGACCCAAGAGATGATGTTTTGTATATTTTTTCATTCCATGCACAGTAAAGTCAACAGCTTGAAAAGTTGTCAGTAATGGGAAATAAGTTTCCCAAGATTTACTACACAGAAAATGCTTTGTAACTATAGATACACACAGTTTTCAGGTTATTCTCATAGCTCAATTAAGTCAAACAAGATAGAGCATCTTCTAAGCCTAGTGCTTCTTCTGTGTCAAAGGTCTGGTGACCCAGTCATTTCCTCCTTAACGTACCAGTGAACACCTCCATGTACTCTTCCACTAGTCAATACTGAACATGTCCATGTTAATACAAGTGATGTATGAAAATGCTCAAGAAATGTGTGTATTCTCTGAACGGTTATGTACTGTCCTGTCCATGCAGGTTATACTAGACTGCTTGAGTTTCAGAAGGTGGATGGCTCCTATGGAGCATTTAAAACAACCCCCAGTAGTGTATGGTAAGTGTATTTCTCTCTCTCTCTTTTTTTTTTTTTTTTCCCCCCAAAATACCTCTATTGTCCTTCAATGCATCAGAAGTTTTTCTAGGGTAATGGATTTTCAAAATGTGGTGGGCATGGTGTTGCCTATATACCTTTGTCATGGATAGTCAGCCATGTAAGTCTCTAAGCAAGTTTAGTCCTTGGTGAAGGAGATTTATACTGAGCCACTGATTATTTTGCATTTGCCACAGAGTAACATCACTGATGGCGAATGATAACTCGCTAGGTTCCACTGAGTGCACTGTATTGAATATGAGTCTACATACAAAATTAGTATGTTTCTTTTCCTGTCAATATACTCTTCTATAAATATATGTCAGCACAAGTTTAGAACATTTTCTTTTGTGCAGGTTAACTGCATTCATTGTTAAAGTGCTCACAAGGTGCAGAGAATACATTAGTATTGAAGACAGTCACATACGCAACTCCATTTCCTACTTGATTAATCAACAGCAGGCAGACGATTCATTCCACGACCATCACCCAGTATTGGACAGGACTATGCAGGTAAGTCATCTGTATTTAGAAGAATCTGTTGCATATTTAACATTGCTAGGGATTGAAAGGAATATTGTGAGTTGTTGAGTAACAAGAAATGTATCTAAAGAAAAGAAATCTGTAATGTAAGTACAAAATCTGTAGTGTAAAATGAATTTGTTAAAAGGTCTGTTATGTCAGAGATGCACTTCACCACCTTTATCTTTTGATCCAGTCTTAGATAATTTTGCAGCTGACCTATGCCTTTAGAGCATTTAGAAAATTAATTCTGAGATCTTTGTGCTTGGTAAAAAATTATGCCTTTTATTGGCAAAGGCAATAGAGCCATAGAATTGTAATTTAGTTTTGAGGGGACCTCCAGAGGTCATCTAGTCCAACCCCTGCTCAGAACAGGTCTTGTTAGACCAGACTGTACAGGGCCAGCTGAGTCTTGAGTACCTCCAAGGATGGGGATCCCACAGTCTCTGTGGGTAACCTGTTTCAGTATTTAACCAGTCCCACTGTGAAATAAATAAAAAAAATCTTAATACCTAATCAGAATTTCCAATTAGGTATGTTAATCTACACATCCCCTATAAGTGTCCAGAAAAACAAAATTGTTATGCTGTTATTCATCTAGGATATGAAAATAATGTGCCTCTTCCAAAAGTCATTGAAAATACAGATACTTTTGTAGTGATCTTATACAAAAAAAAAAGTATTAATTTTATTAATGATCAATGATTTAATGATTTAATAATTTATTAATGATCTCACTAGTGAGGCTTTCACCCTCAGAGTCAGTTCCACAGTTGATGTAATGCTATTGGTGGGAAAAAAAACAACTCAAGAACTGGTCAAAGGTTTTTTTGACCTGTGTTCATGCTGAGATACTTATCTTCTATTTTACTTTTGTTTCAGGAGCTGTGCATGATAATTTTGTACAGAGACTTAAGTCTTTCCAAGCAAACAACCTGTCCATCTCCTAAGGATAAACATTTGGGGCTGAGTGAGAGAGAAGGTTGTTGTCAAAGGAGACCATGAGTAAAAGAAACCCCTCTACTCTGCACTGGTGAGGCCATAACTGGAATACTTTATCCAGTTTTGGGCTCCCCAGTTCAAGAGGGACAGGGAACTGCTGGAGAGAGTCCAGCATAGGGCAACTAAGATGATTGAGGGATTGGAGCATCTCCTTTATGAGGAAAGGCTGAGAGAGCTGGGACTCTTTAGCCTGGAGAAGAGAAGGCTGAGGGGAGACCTTATTACTGCGTACAAGTATCTAAAGGGTGGGTTGAAGGAGGATGGAGCCAGACTCTTTTCAGTGGTTCCCAATGACAGGACGAGGGGCAATGGGCACAAGTTGGAACACAGGAGGTTCCGTTCAAATACATGGAAAAACTTCTTTACGGTTAGGGTGACATAGCACTGGCACAGACTACCCAGGGAGGTTGTGGAGTCCCCTTCTCTGGAGATTTTCAAGACCCGCCTGGATGCAGTCCTGAGTAATGTGCTCTAGGCAATCCTGCTTTGGCAGGGGAGTTGGACTAGATGATCTCTAGAGGTCCCTTCCAACTCTGAAAATTCCGTGATTCTGAGATTCCGTGAAACACAAAGAAGAGTAAGAACGAAAATCCAGGACTTCAGGGAAAAAAGCTAATGAGGGCATTGTGTTTAGTTCATCAAGAAATGGAATAAGAAGTGATATCATAATGGTGTATAAATGCCTTTACAGGACAAAAGTTCTGGGTGTTAGAGGGCTTTTTAGTTTATAGGGAGTAGCAGAGAAACAGAAAAAAAAATCCACTAAAATTTGGAAATTGAAGCCATGAATATTCCAATGAGAAATTGTAGATTTTTAAGTGTAAGCTACATAATTAAATATTTGATTACCAGCTGAAGGATGTAGTGGGTTCCTAATCTCTTAACATTGTTTAATGCAAACTAGCTGCCATTGTAGAAGATATACTTTAGGTATATAACACAAGTTATTGAGCAAAATTAAAGGGTAAAACTACATGGTGTGTGGTCACATGGTTTGACAAGAAGGTCCTTGACTTCATGAAAAGTGATTTTCTAAATTTAATCATAAGCATATATGTGTACATTTAACTTTTCCTTTTCATGTTTCATCTTTCAGGGTGGCATTAGGTCAGCAGAAGAGGATTTGGCTTTGACAGCCTTTGTAACTATAGCATTGCAGCAGACTCTACAGGCCTACGAGTCACCTGATGTGGTAGGAAGCCTGATTGTTTATCTTTAAATCTGAAGGTTATTGCACCATGGCATGTCCACACTACTATATTAAAGTACTGCAAACGAGGAGGTAAAAGTCTGCTTACATCTGTGGTGGATAGGAAAAGATGCCGTGGCCTAATGTACAACAAGGTGTTTCGAGCTACACGCTCCATCACCAATGGCTTTAATCACTAAGCAAAAATTATTACTATCTCAAAAATGACTAAAGTGAAGTATTCTAATTTCCTAGTACTCTCACCAGCAGCAACAATAGGTCTGAATGACCTCTTCAAACGGATTAATTCTTTTTTCACAGGTACAAGTTATTAGAAGAGCAGTGGCTTACATGAAAAATCAACTTTCAAGAAATAATAACTGCTATTCAACAGCCATCACTGCTTATGCTCTGACGCTTGTGCAGTCTGATAGTGAAGAAGCCCAGTTTGTGAAAGAAAAATTAAGGGGCTGTTCTACTTTTGATGCAGGTACTAGTAACCATTCTTAAAAATTCAGTTAAAAAGCTTTTTTCCTAATTAAAGCACTTTGAGCAGAAACAAAACAGTTTCAAGTAAATGAAGACCATTTAATTTTATAGAATTGTGGATGTATATGTGTAATATACTTAATTATTTAAATTACATAATTAAATATTTCAATGCTGAAATTGTAATATGTAATTTGTATAATTAACATCACTATAAAGTAGCAACTTAGCAGTTCTTTGGATCGTGATGATACTGGATCGTCTGATAGTGGAATTGGTAAATCATCATTTATCTTTTCTGCTTCCGTTGCTGCCTACCCAAGTTTCGACATCCTTAAAGTGCATTAAAAAAAAAGAAGTCCAAACCAGCTGAGAAAGAAGAAACTTTTAATGAGTAAATAGGAATGAATAGTTACATATGGGAGTAGTCCAGACTGGATTTGTGATCGAGAGGGAAAGCATCTTTTCCAGCCCTCCTGCTTTCAAAGCCCCCCACCAGTTCTGAGTGCTTTGTTCCAGCTCCACCTGGATGTCACCTCTTCCCCCCGCAGTGTGTGGCTGTGGTCAGTGCTGAGTCAGCTGCTTGTATGGCTGCACTGCCACACTATTAATTTCTTCCAATTCGTTTGGTAAATACATTATTGTTTAATAGCCATAGTTTAAGCATAAGAAGTATGCTCCTCCTTAATCAAGACTGGACTTATGGGCATAATTAATACTGTTATCTCTCAGGGACCACCAGACACAATGCTACCACTCCATCAGATGGTCATTGCTGTTCAATGGGATCATTAGACTGTGATGGTTGGATAAGTCAAAATTGAAAATTGTGGGTTTCCTTTTCCATTATCTCTGCTTCCCAACTGTTTTTGCTGCTCTCATAACAGCATCTGTGTCTTGTGGTTCCTCAGCGCCATGACATGAAATATCTACTGTGTAGAACAATAGTAATTTTTGACAAATACCGTTACCAAGGGGATTCAAGATTGAGTTATTCTTGCAGCAAAGCAGCAGCGCTACTGGGGAAACGGCAACGATGCAGTCTCAGTGGAAACCACTGCCTATGCATTGCTTCAAACTTTGCTCCTGAAAGACAAGGACTACGCAAAGCCTATTGCTACGTGGCTGACGGAAAGAAGGAACTACGGTGGAGGATACTGCTCTACACAGGTGCCTGACCACCAGTCTGGGTGGAGTTTCAGGGGGAGAGGAGAAAATGGAAACCCCATAAGGACTTTTTCATTTAGATTTGAAAGCATCGTAACAGTCAATCCTGAACTGCTTTGGTGTATGAAGCACTGAAGATTTTGGCTCATTAATAAAAAATGGGCCAAAATAAAATTGGTATAAGCCAGCAAAGATTCTTTGTCTTTATGAAGACTTATGATAATCAAAAGTCAGTAATCCAGTGGTTTTAGAATTTTAATGCTGAAAGAATCATAGAATCATAGAATGGTTTAAGTTGGAAGGGACCTTGAAGATCATCAAGTTCCAACCCCCCTGCCATAAGCAGGGACACCTCCCACTAGACCAGGTTGGTCAAAGCCCCATCCAGCCTGGCCTTAAACACCTCCAGGGATGGAGCTTCCACAACTTCTCTGGGCAACCTGTTCCAGTGAAAGAAGCAGCTGGGAAATTAAATGAATAGCCTGTGCAGGTAGGAAGAGACAGATACAGGAGAAGTTCAAAGCAGCAAACCCCATAAAACTGAAGAATAACTCCAGGTGACTGATCATGTCATCTTACATACTGTTGAAATACTCTGGAATAATTGTTAAGTTTTTTGCATTTCTTTCTTGCCTAGGACACAGTGGTGGCCCTAGAAGCTCTGTCAGCATACAGCATACAGACAATGAACAGTGTTTCCACCAACCTGACTGTAAAACTGGGATCACCTGGAAGACAAAAAGACTACAGTATTACTCTGACTGATACTGATGAAACGATTCAGAAGCAGTTAGAGGTACACAACCACCCTTTGTTTCAAACTTCTTTTCCTCAAACAGGTGAAACATTAGATCATTTGGCCTAGGTTTTCTCATGTTAAGCAATCATGATGTAGCTGGTTTATACTATTTTTAATAATTTAATTTGCAAAACAAAGGAATCTTTTTAAAGAAAGAAATCAACAGATGCTTACCAGCCCACTGTAGAGGCCCTTTCCTGCCTCTTCAAGGACATTGGTGGCATGAATCTCTCCCAAGAGCGAAGAGCAGCAAGGAGCCCAAGTCTTGCTAGACCATGAGGACGAAGGGGAACATTCTGTTATTAAGTGTGTTGGGACCTGTGAAAATGTCAAATCTATGCTACAAAGGAGAGAGTGAAGTTGGGAAAATATGTCTCCTGGGCCTCAGAATGACAGAGTAAGATGCACCAGCCCAGCACATTAAAAATCCTGTGAGACTTGAGGTTTCATAACTCCTTCCATAGCTAAAGGTTTTCCCTAGCCCAGTTCTGAGGAAAAAAAAGGCATAGAAGACCATCAAGATCACAGGAAAACAATAGATCATGTGCTGAGCATAGACTAAATTTTTAAATTTTTTTCATTTGGTTTGCAGTTTGAACTTGGGAGAAAACTTGAAGTGTCTGTACATGGAAGAGGAAATGGGACAATGAGCGTAAGTTGTAAATCAGAAATTCAGAGTCTAACTGGGCTTCTTTTAATCCCTTTTTGAAAACAGAGTGAGAAATTACTTGCCATGGCTTCATCCTTTGTGTTCCTACCTCCAAATTTCTAAAATTAGGGGCCTACAGACTGCCCTGATGGGCAGTCAATTTTCCCTGTGTTTAACTTTAAGTCCAGGAAATGGCAATGCTGATAGAGGCAGCTGGCGTTTGAAGGACCCCTTTGTGGTTGGGAATGGAGACTTATCTCAAAGGTCCTGCACCATTTGTGATTTGCACATGGGACTTCTCCTGCGTATACCCACAACAGTCCTCTGTGACTGGTCTGTGCCTCTGGGAGACCGGTGTTTCTCCCCACACTCCCATGTCCCATCAGCATTTGCTGAAGTTCCTGGATGAGTAAATCCCTTGTCATTTAAATGATACTTTTTGTGGTTTGCTGTTTGTGTTCATCTTAGATATTAAAAGTGTACTGGTCTTCTGAGCTGAAGAACAACACGTGTAACGATTTGATTTTGACGGTAGAAATGGAAGGGAGCATTAAGTACTCTGGTGAGTGAAAAGAAAAGTGGTTGGGTCTCAAAGATGACACATTTGGCCAGCTGCTAATGGTAATTAATGGCTTTCCAGCCTTGGAAAGTGGGAATAAATGAATGAAACAAGGAAAGAGAGAGGCCTTTGAACTCTGCCTAGCTATTGTTGCATTCAGCTTATTAATATTTTTAAATAGTTTAATAACTACGTGAGTGACTGTAGGTGCAGTGGGTACCTAACAAATACACAGGTACTATTAGTAACTCTTCTTTGTTATCGGGAGAAGAGTGAGGTAAACTCCCTTCAGAGTGTTCCCGGCTATCATGAGGGGAAAGCCCAGCTCAGTTCCCTGGCTAATAAGGGACCTGCCATGTGGCCTTAAAAATTCTTTGGGGCAGATCTGTCATAGGTTTTTCATATGAGCAAGACTGTGTTTTCCATCCCCTGAAGCGTGTATTCACCATCCTCTCTGCCTATGTCTGCGTTTTTTTTCTGTTTGAGTAGCTAACTTTTGGAGGCAGGGATTGTCCTTTACATATTTATGCATAGCCTAAACCCCATTCTTATCTAGATCTGTGGGTTATTCTTACTATAATTATCCCTAAAATTTTATCTCTGAATGAATGAGATGGTGTACAGCAAACTTTTATAAAACCCATAGAGATGGCATGACTGCCCACTGGTATTTATCATTATACAAAAAGGAGCCAAAGTACCAGGTCCTCAGTCAAATTTGTGCATAGCTGATTATGTCTGTCACCTCCAGAAGCTGCATACTATGACGAAAATGATTATGAGGACGAGATTGCTGCAGAAAACACGGGGTTTGAACCACTGTCAGAAATAGAGTGGTTTGATATCCACAGCAGAAGGAAACGGGATGTGATCTCTCCCAGTAAAGCAGAATCACTGCAGTACAAAGTCTGTGTCAGGTAGGTCTGCAAGATCAGCTCTTCATTAGAAAATGCATTCATTTTTTTCGTAATTCTTCTTGGTCACCGTCTTCATATCCACAAGCATGGCATCCAGCTTGGTGATCTTCTATGGGTATGCATAGATGGTGAGCCTGCATCCTCCCTCCTATGGCATGAGAAAAGGTTTCCACACAATATATTAGGTTTAGACAGTTTACATAGACCTCAGATGTCCATTGCAGATTCTGCCCTATCAGACTGGGGAGGCTCTAAAGCACCTGGCTGGCTAATCATTTGAAAGAAGTCTTTTATTAAATAAAGTAGGTACAATTGGAATACAGTAAGAACACATTTACAGAGATTCATTCCTTTCTGGAGAGATGCTGTTATTTCCTTCATGGTCAGACTCTGGCCTCATAGAAAAGAAAAGACGTCTACTACCATTTGGGGGAGGAGAGGAGGTAGAAGGGATATCCTGTTGTGACAATCAAGACGTAGGCAAGGGCAAAGCTAGTGAGAAAGAAATCCTCCTGTGCAGAATAACACTGAAACACCTGCTTTTGCTCCCTTTCACAGTCTGGCAAGGGTTGCAGAAGCACAAAGCGGTGGCTGTCCTGAGTTCCCCTTCTAGAGAGGTGCAGGGTGGCAGAAGCAGGTTTTGCTCTCCAGTAGAATTCAGTTTTTCCATTGACTTTTGACAAAGCCTCGGAGGCAGTAGTTTTTATCCCCCCTCCCAGACAGCGGCATGAGCAATGGCAAGGGAGGACTGGAGTTACCCTAATTCCCAGGTTTCGCTCTCCCTAGTTAAACATGTATTCAGTGAATTGTGTGCTGGCTGACACATCATTTTCTCTGTTAATTGGTATGTAACGTTTATCAGCTATCAGATCCACTGTTCTGCAGGACATTGCTGAGTGTTAGGCTTAAACAATAATTAAACAAAGGGAGCTTAAACAAAGCTCCCTTTGTTGTAGTTAAGACACAGGAGACAAACTGAAGGCACTGACTACATCAACATACTTCTTCCTTGCACAGTGGTACATCCCTTATGGGGAAAGGACGGTGCCAAAAAAAAAGGTTTCTGAAGTACTACTAAGAGTGTGTAGAATATCTTATGGCAAGGCACCCTACGTGAGTGCAGAACAACTTCATTTTCCAGCAATGACACAACTACCTGATTTCTGAGAAGGTGGAAGTAGAAAAGATTGGAAGTCCAATGTATACACCTAATGGATAGTTAGAGCAATGAGAATTTTTGCCTTGGGCAGAAAAGATGATGTGCATTTGACTTTTTCCACAAAGAATTTGGATAAACTCCTTTCCTATCTCCGCTCTCTAGGTAACAGAGAACAGACACTTTGCCAGTGCTTTCTACCTTCCCTATCTTCAGCAATGCTTTAATGGTGGGATGAACTGTCCTTTGAAGGTGATTGTTTCTGCCTGTCATCTATGAAGAAAGCCTAGATGACAAGCTCATCCAAAACCACACCTGGGTTTTGGATGACTATTTGACTAGTGTAGGGGACTAATTTTGCCTCATGACTCTTGATGAGGTAGGCAGCTAATTTTCAAATTAAAATCCACTTAGGAAAGCTAAATGGAGCAGAACATTTTGTTTCATAGAATCATAGAATGGTTTGGGTTGGAAGGAATTATCTAGTTCCAACCCCCCTGCCATGGGCAGGTACACCTCCCACTAGGCCATTAGCAAGCCTGAAGAGCCAAACTCTTCAAAGCAAGCTGGCTCTTCAGTGAAGATGTTCACTGCTGGTCTCCCTTAAAAAGGTCCACAGGTTCCAATGCACCCAAGATGTCCCTGGTTGATCTCTCTCTGCTGAGTGGCTTGGAGCCTGACACAAAGGATCTCGAACAGGTTAGAAACACATTTTTCTGTGCAATCTTTTATAACCTTTTCTATAGAAAATTTGTCTTTGAAAATCTTTCCAAAGTCCACAGAATAAAGAAGGGGAAACAGATTTTGGATAGATATATTTTCATTGGCTTTGCTCTGACAAAATATTTGCTGAATATATGCAAGAAATGAAAAGCTTGTGGTGAACAGAGTTCAGACTTCTTAGTCCCTTGTAACAGAAACTAGGGCAAGGCTCAGCAGGGCACTTAAATATGTGCCTGTCCTTAACACATCTTGCTGTCCCCACTGGCACTGTTGTCCCGTTACATGCCAGGAAATCATGTCCAATGCTTGCAGGGGGGAAGGCAAGCAAATCTTTAGAGGCAGTTGCCGGCAGGGAACAGTGATGGGGTGATGGGGCACAACACTGTGCAAAGGTGGCTACAGAGTTTTGAGTTCTGGAGCCTGCTCGGCTGGGGGATGTTTGCCCAGGTTCTTGCTCTCAGGGACCATCTCTTTTAGGCAGGAAGAAAGGGGGCAGAAAAAAGCAAACAGCTGAACAAAGCAAACCAGAATATAAAGGGTGGCAGCAAAGGTGTTCCTGTTAAACTCAGTTTTTGTTCTGATTTCTTTGTTTCTTTGTTTTCCTGCAGTTGGTGATGTCTTCAGATCAGTACATTCAGCACTATGAGTACAAGGAAGGAAAAGTTTTGCTCTACTTTGGCGAGGTAAGCAAACCCAATGATTTTCCAATCTCTGCCATTTCAGATAGCATATATAGACTTCTTTTCAAACCTAATCATTATTGCTTTTCACACTCTGTTACCTATATGATTTTCGCCATATATTATTATTGAACAGCTCAGCTGAAAGAGGGTGGAGGAGGGGAAGAAGGGAAACATGCACTTTCATCCTCTGCCTTTCTATGTTCCAGGAGATGTAGTCCATGTTGGACATTTGGGCTTTGCCCCCCCCAAAAAAGAGAAATCCTCTCTAGTCAGAATAGATGCTTTTCATCCAAGATTAAGAAAGTGTTAACAGGTGGTCATGTAAATTCCATATGGACACCTTGCATGTGAAGTTCAGTATTTCTGGATCGAGATCCATATAGTGACAAACCAATGTGAACATCAAAACCCCTAGTTTCTTTGTCTATTTCCCCATATTTTGGATAAGGACTCCACCCTTGAGTTGCTTCACCTCCACAGCCAAAGTGGGGGAGTCCCTGTAGAAAGCACATACAGGGCAATGATTTTTTTAAATATAAGACAATAGACTAATGAAAATATGTAAATGTTATTGCTGCTATGACTGTCCTAGATAATTTGTGTATTTAACATGGATCAAAAGCTGTCCCTTACCTGAGCACTTTACTAAGGAAAGTGGATATACTGGCAGCCACCAGTACAGGATAGGCTGTGAATATACATTACACCCATTACTCCTGTGCAAGGTGGCTTTAGGCACAAGCTGAAAAGTAAACCCCAAGGTAGTGAGGATGTGAGTCTAGATCAGACAGTTTCAGGCAGAGAAGATGGGCACACATCTCACAAAACTACCTTTCCCAGGCTTAGCTCATCCACAAAATCTCCCAATAAAATCACGGAAGGAAACGCCTTCTTCAAGTTGAGGCTACAGCTATCGGGATGGCTATGCCATCAGAAACAAACATTCAACAGCTGGTACAGGCACAGATGAATAAGGAACTGACTGGGGAGAAAGTTTCCTCATCATAACTATTGTTCCTTTCTCCTCCAGCTCACAAGCGGACCAGATCCAGATTGTGTATCATTTGGTGCAACGCAAATCAATCCCATGGGCTTGGTTCAGCCAGCAAATGCCATCCTTTATGATTTTTACAACCCTGGTAAGGGCACAGAAAAATGATACATAACTGATTGAAAGAGAGACCCTCAAGAACAAACTCCAGTCTGTAGAAAGGTGGTTTTGATGTCATGTGTGAAACCATGTGATTTTGTCAAGTGTTAAAATAACCTGGCTCGAATACTGTTTTCTACTACCATGGCTTAAGATTATCCAAATAGAGATCCCCTCAGGAAAGGTCTATTATTGCAAATGGACTGAAGATACAAACTTTTACACTCATGGATTTTTAAATTGGGTTTCCTGAGTTCCTGTTTCTCATAGTGCTTTTAAGCATGTTCCACTCACATTATCTTTTTGGTCAGGCTGTCTTTCTATGCATCTAAGATAGGCAACCATAGAGGCTTGGCTGATGTACTCTGCTTGCTGGAGGAACCAGTCTCGTTCCCCATTCAAAGAAGGTTAAATGCAAATCATCCCCGTTTGCCAGAGTTATATAAACAATATTTGAAAATTAGGTCAAATTTCTACTTTGCCTAAAGCTGAGGGATCCAAGACAGTTTACACTGGGTTTAAACTACCAACTATTGGCGATCCTATCTCCTTCTTCTGAACAGTGCAGTGCTCGCTGTAGCTCTATGGTCTAAAGATGCTTTTAAGATGGATGCTTTTCAGAGGAAACAAAAACAACGACAAAAAAAGGGAAGAGTACAATGTAAAAAAACCAAACCAAACCAAAACCAAACCTAACAAACAAAAAACCTACATCAAATGAAACAAAAAAAAAAACCCTCCAAACCAACCCACAAAAAAAAATCCCAGAAGGAACAACCCAGTCTGTTGCTCAGCTGAAAGGCAAGGTGATGCTTGTATGGTGCCTAGGCTACACGTCTTTGTGGACTGCTGATGTGCATCTAACCCCTTAGTGCTCTGATTTCTCTGGACCAGGGAAAAGTTGGGCTGCAAATGTGGTTTGTACTGCATAGGTTTTTCCACCCGAGCTCTCTGAGACAAGCCATCTTCTTTCTCCTCCATAGACAGAAAGTGCAGCGTATTCTACAGTGCTCCCAAGAACAGCGCCATGCTTTCAAAGGTGTGCCACGCCAATGTTTGCCAGTGTGCAGAAGGTAAGGAATCACTAAATAGGCTGGTCTAAAAGAAGATAGTTACTTCTACAAACCGTTTACATGAGAATTGTTAAGCCCAGAAAGGACCATTGCAATTATCCTAATGCATAATAGAGGACACAAAACAACCTCTAGTATGTTGGGTACCAAATTTAAGGGTGTTTTTTAAGATATCCAGGACTGATTTGATAGTTGAATGCAATATATATATATACACACACACATGTGCATATGTATTTAAAAACCTTCCACCACACCTCTAAGAAAGCTGATCTGCCGTTTTTATTTCATTCTCTGTTATAATGTTGAGTGCTCCTATGAGGAGAGGCTGAAGGAGTTGGGGCTGTTCAGCCTGNAATTTAAGGGTTTTTTTTAAGATATCCAGGAGTGATTTGATAGTTGAATGCAATATATATATATATACACACACACACACATATGCATATATATGTAAAAACCTTCCACCACACCTCTAAGAAAGTTGATCTGCCGTTTTTATTTCATTCTCTGTTATAATGTTGAGTGAATGACTATGTGTAAACTATATCTATCTAAATATCCATGCCTATAGAGATGGATGTATCATTTATTTTCTTCGCTCTAGGTCCCTGCCCAAGACAAAGATCAACTTTCAATAAAGCCATGACACAAACCACACGCTTCAGTTTTGCCTGCTACCACCCTATTGCAGATTATGGTAAGGCATGAAAGACAACTGTTGGTTTAGTTTAAACATAGTTCTTTTTAATAAGGATAAATTTGTAGTTTTATATGCCCAGACCTCTCCTGAAATGAGTAGGGTTTCTATATCTGGCCTAGAGGCTGAGGAGATGAAATGAAGCCGTGTGCTATTGCAGTCATCGGGGCAGGGGGGGTGAAAGGGAAAAGTAAAGACCTCAGAAAGAAGCAGTGGGATGCTGGGGGAAGGAAGCAAGGACAACCTTATGTTACATGGTTTAGAAAAGACCCATGGTGTGAGCACCACCATCCCCTACATCCCTAATGTTACAGTATGGAGAAAAAGAGTAGGCTTTTTATGGCATGCCATAGCTCAGCAGCTCCTTCTGTGGAGCTAGACAAATATTTTCTCCTTTGTTAATTTGCCTTTCTGCCCTCTTCTTTGGATGGAAAGTTGGAAGAGCTACTGAAGCACAACCAGATCAGCAGCTTTGATAAGTTAGATGCTAACAGGACAGGAAAAAAGTGAAAACCTAATCATATAGGAGCTTCTTTTAAAAAAATACACAAAAGGAACAAAAATCTAAAGGTTTTTGATTAATACCTGACTTTCTAAAAGCATATTAGGCATACAGGATTACTATCCTGTTGTCTTTCACACCCCATGATTTGCCAGTAGTTGGTACACCGGTCTCTGTATAGACATCTGGTAAAAGCATACCTATTTTTCAGTTTTTTGATGTAATTCCATGTTTCCATCTGGCCTGACACATGGTTGTCTGTTGCAGTGTACGAGGTGGAGCTCCTCAATAGTACACAGAAGAATGTTTTTGATTACTATGAGGCCAAAATCCACAGAATCCTTAAAGCCAGTAAGTATCAAAATGTTTGGCTCTTTTCATTCAACTGTAGGTTGATTAAATATTAGCCAGTATGAGCCATGCAGATGCCTTCTCTTGATGTGGAAAGTAGGGTCAGATACACTTCTATACTAGGCTTGCAGGAAGACTGATTTCTTGCAAGGCTTATTCGGTGCAGCTACCTCGCTGTTCAATTCAGCTGAGGAGCAGGTTGCTTTTTTTCACATTGTGCAGCAATCCCAGAGCACATGAGCTTCAATCCTTTCAGATGAAACTAAACCAGAAGGTACATTCCAGCTTCATTCATTCCATAGCTCCCAACTGGAGCTAGTGTAAGATAAACCCTCCAAAAACATGCACAGTGTGGATATTAGGTCTTATGCATCAACTAATTTACTTTATAGACTGCTGTTATTGATCCACATTTTTTCCTACTGTAGGCATATCCACTGACCTCTGTTTTGACACTAGATGAAGATTCAAAGTGCTCGTTAATTAATTATTAAGCACTTGCAATGCTTGCAGAACAGGCTAAGAGTTGTCCACAATGACATACCTGAAGTCAGTGAACACAGTAAAACTTCTAGAATGTGAATTTAATAATTGTACTAACAACAAAGAAGTCTCTCTATTTCTTTTGGTGCAAAGAAAAGATTTGCACTGCTCTCTGACAACATCTTTTTGCAGGCCTGCCCTCCCAGCTGTCCCCATGTGAACTTTATCAGCAGCATCAGTGAACACTGATACTCTTCAAAGTAATTTCTGGAGAGGCTGTCAGATGACATCTCAGACTTCAGCCACTGTGGTATCATGTGGTTGTCAGTTTTGAGTTTGGCAGCCACAGATTGCCTTTAAAAAGCAACTTCAAAGATTTTTAAACCTTCCATGTCTGGAACAGAGTAATTAACTCACTCCCTCGATCTTTGCCCAGGGGACTGGTGATGTCACCCAGTATTTTGTTGTGTACAATTTGTGATCTGTGCCCAATGTTCTGTTCCTATCGGAAAATCAGGTCCACACTTCATGAGTCCAGAGACAACATCTGCCATGCCCAGGGCTTTCCATATGCAGGGAAGTGGTAATGTACCCAGTGATCAAAACACTGGCTATGGGCGATTAGAGTACCATGATGGACAGTTCATTAATCCCTCCAGAAATCCTGTAAGATCTAAAGGATTTAGAGCTCTGGGCCTCAATGCATTTGTACTCACAACCCACAGGCAAGCACTGGAAAGATTTTGTTTTTTTGGCAGCTGAGAGAAACATCCTTTGAATGGGAAGTTGAAGTGAGGAGATGACGTCTCCCATTCCCACCTCCTTCTTTTTGATGCCTTTAAAATCCCCTTTGGTTTGTGCTGTATGATGCAGCTTATGAGCATCAGTAGACTTTCAGCAGGCTTGGGAAAGGCTGGGAAGAGCGATGAAGCCATGATGATGAAGAAAAACAAGGCATTGCATCCAAGTCAGCTCATGACTGAACTAGAGTTGTTATCTTTTGTTTTTTTCTGTGGCTGTTTTGAGTGAGGTTGGTCTCTGTTGCCATCACCAAGGGTAGGTGAGAATTAGTAGGGCAAATTCTCATTCTCTGGACCCCTGGCATTATTTCAGTATTCATCCTTGCAAATAAAGGGTTGGTTCAGAAAACAGATGGAAACACTTATTTGTGTTTGGGAGTCAGCAAAAGGGAATTTTGCAGATGTGCACTCCTCAGATTACTTTGATTATTAATAGAATTAGTGCATGTTTTTTGGATGGTGAACATTTATGCTGTCCTGTGAGTCCTTTAGGTGAACAGTATGCTTCATGCAAAATAGCACAGAACCCTCTTCTTTATTTTTCTTTTCCCCCCATTTTATTTTTTAGATTCTATAACTTGAAGTAATTGTTTCCCTTAAATTCTGCTTGGACACTTTGGAACGTTATATTTTAATATTTTTTTAAATTGGAGATTTAGAATTGGAAATTACATAATAACTTGTTAAAGTAATAACTCAAATCCTTATGGTCCCCACAGTCTGAAACATATTAGGCCATTTGTGAAGCATATGAACCCACAAACACCATCGTAATTTAAGCACAATGAATCTGAGGCATAACATCATCATTTTCTCAGGTAGTTCTCATCCATCTTTGCATTCCTTGAACAAAATGAAAATTCAGTACAGCATATGGCATAGGAACAATAGACAGGTCTTGGGTTATATGAGAAAACCTATAGTACTGTATTATTCTTTGGAAAAATGCAGATGTCAAACAGCATACAATACTGAAGACTGAATTCTCCCTGGCCTGTAAGTACCATATGTAAAATTAATGCAAGTTCTAACTAGGAAATAGGTAAGGTTCTTAGTGCTAGGTTTCACAGATTAGCACTCTACATCAAATTCTCTTAAATCTTATTAGTGTTAAAATATTCTGCTTCAGGTTTTTATTCTACTCTTAGGGTTTTATTTTGAATAGTAGACTTTCCATACTTGTAATATAATAATTTACAGAGCAGAAGCTGCACAAAATTCTGTTAACTGATAGGAATACTGTGGTGTCTTACCTGTAATTTAAGCTGTTTAATTGTTGAATTTGTCACCACAGTTGTGCATGACATTTCACATTATAGTTAGAAAGAGAGTAAGAAATTAGAATATTGCTGTTATTTGCATTTTTTTTTTCAAATGGACTTTGAAAACTGTTGTTCTAGCCAAACAACGCAGTATCCTTGTGACCCATGTTTAGTCTGATGAATAAGCATCTTTCCAGCTCTCATGTCATTGTAGTATCTGAGTAGCCTTCTCTTCTGCCTTGGATGTCCACTTCTATAATGGGCAGTGCAGCTCTTGAATGAACAATCTTCTGAGCCAGAATCCAGACCAGAATATTCTAAGTTATTTCAATGTGGAGATCACCGAGCGCATGTCCTACACATCAGCTTCAAAGGGAATAGCATAAAGGCTGCATCATGAAGTTCAGGTCAGATGTGTTAAGGAGAGTGATTTTTTAATACTGCCTGCTGCATTGTTGAGCCTCAAGATGTTTGAATTTAGTTTGCTAGCTTTTAAGACCACCATAAGCCTGAGCAATCTGAAATACAAGAGAGCATGTTTGCCCTTGGCATTTCCTTCAGTCTCTGAGGCCATAAGGCCTGAAAATTCTCTATAGCAAAACCGCTCCTTCAACAACTACTGAAGAGTCCAAGACAACCAGCTGAGACAGAAATGGTTTACTTTTTGTCAGGTAATGTTAAGAGAAATATATCCTACCATAGCATGGCCATTTATTCCCATGTCAAGCCACAGCTCCTTAGAGAAATATTACCTTGGCTTAGCAGTGGAGTAAATCATCACAAGGGGTTGTGTCCTGTGGGCTACGGTTCTACTCGTTATTAGAAAAGTTCATGGGGTTTTCTCTTCTTGTGCCACAGCTACTGATGAAAGCATCCAGGTCGGTGCCCACCGACAGTTCCTAACACGCTCCACGTGCAAGTCAAACATGGTCACTGGCAAACGGTACCTCCTCATGGGGAAAGATGGGCAAACGGTTGATTGCAACAACAAGTAAGTGCAACAGTTTCTGAGCAGCAGCAGCTGCTATCATGGATCATGAATCCGGAGGATATTCAGCCTATTAGAATACCTCCAGAAAGCAAAGGGAGAGCCAAGTTTCTTAGGGACTGATTCTGTTGGCTTTACTAAAATGCAGAGTACTGCTCTGTTGGCAAAAGGGGAACAGCTGAGCCACCCAAATCTATCGGCTCATGTATCTGTGCAGAGCCTGGTTCCCACACTTCTCAGAATCAAAATTGGGCCCTGACTCCACTGGGTTAAAAACTCACAGCTAGAAGAGGAGAATGGGAAACGCCACACAGTTCCATCTACTGTAGGTGCCTTACACAATTCCTGTGTTTGCAAAAGACATGGGTGGGACCGTGGCTAAGAGCAGCTCTTCAAGTTTCTGTTATATCATGCATGCAAATACTGTATTATTCTTTTCATTTCTCATTGTCACACTTTAATGAAAAAAGGGAATTTATCTGAGGAGGAATTTAGTCTGACGCTATCAAATATTTAGTGAGGAAGACTTCTTAAATATTTTATTTCCCTGCTCAGAACTGGAGAAAGGTAGTGCCTCTGAAAGTTTCTAGGAGGGAGACCTTCTCAATCAAATTGTGAGCACCACTTCCTAAAAGCTTAAAAAGTCCCCTTTCCCCATCTCTATATGACACCAAAGTGGGTGAATAAATCAGGGGCCTGCTTCAACAGAAGCCTGCTAAATACTGAAGTCTCCCAGCAGAGGTGTAACCTCCAAAGTCTTCTCCAGTCCAGTCGTAAAATGTCAGAAGCTACATGGCTTCTCACCCTAGAAAATTATAAAACATTTTTGGATACTCTGTTGAAACTAAACTCCCCTTCAGTGTGTCCCATTGGTGTGCACTGGGACAAAAAGTGCCACTCTGGAAAACTGTAGTAGAAATTTAGCCCAAACTTACTTGGTGTCATTCAAAACACAAGTGCAGCCAAGTTCATCCCAGCTTGGCACTGACACTTCCCAAACTTTATTCAAAGCTCAGTTAACCTGCTGCTGAAACTAGGTTTCAGGCAAGTTTCTTGGCTAATATAACTCCTCCTGATCTCAGAGATGCCTCCATGGAGGGATGCAACGTCACGGGGTTTATGCTTTCCACACTGCTCCATGTCAGCAGTAACCACTTACCTTCTTTACCTGTCCCACTTGCACTCAGGATGCAGTACTTCCTGGATGCACAAGCCTGGATAGAGAAAATTCCAGAAGACAGCGAGTGCCGCACTACCCTGCACCGGCAAGCCTGTGCTCACCTCCAGGACTTCATGAACACGCCTGACAGCCTGTGCCTCTTCTGAACCATCGCGCTGCTCCCCATGTCCTACACCCCACGTCACTGCGACTCGGCTCCTTCTTGAATATTTCTTGCAAAGCCTGTGCATCAGAGTGGCACCTGAAACATTGCAGAGCTGCTTCTGTTGCTATCTGTTTTGCTGGTTGGGGTATCTCCTTGTAGACATATGTGTGTGTTGGTAATACAACAAAAATTGCAGTTACTCTACTAGTTATTGTGTTTATTGTCCCTGACACTCGTGAAGAGAGAGCAGGAGTTTCTGTAGCCCTGATCCATTATACACCAGTGCAATTATCCTGCAGGGGATCAAACGGAAAATCATTGTGCTGGCAGAGATGATTAATTCCTGCAGTCACTGTCACTGGACAAAAAAAAAAGAGGCCAAGAAATTTGCATGGGTCGGAAAGACAACTGGGCATTCATGGGCTTACCAAGTACAGCCTCTGTTACGCTGCTACTGAAAGAAAAGAGATACTAACGCTCGTGCTTCAGCACATCAGTTAATTGTGAGTCGTCATGTAGGGGAACGAATAACCCGACTTGTACCACAGCAGGATTCCCATATACACTTCTGAAGCTGGAACTGGAACCAGCCCAGCAATCAGGGATGGGCAACTGGAGTGGATGTGTCCTGTGCCTGACCCAGGAGTCCTGCACAGGCTAGTTAGTGCCAGTAGCTCACCGAGGGCACAGAATTGCTTTCTAATTGCACTCTGTAATTACATGTCAAGCTTTTCTTTTTTTAGAGTTTAATTAATTTGCATTACTTAAAAAAAAAGACACAATCTGTGGTTGCATTTTTCTAAAGCATTGCTGCTTCTGTGGGTACACAAACAGCTCTGCAGTGGAGATGCATTATTTGTCAGGGAGAGGTGGGGGTTTTGTTGCCACAGTTATAAAGGCTTCCACAAAGGCAAACTAAGCTGACGATGAAAAATAACCCCAAAACTGAAAGCCTCTCTTTTCTTAGTATAAGAAAAATTCTGTAGAAAATATGTTGATAACACTGATAAGTAGATGACTTGCAAATACAGGTTTTACTTCTTTAGTTTGCCAGCAAAATGCCATTTGGCAGTCGTGTCTGAAGCAGAGAAGAGCTGCAATGAAACGCTGTGTTTGCTGAACAGGTCACCCTCCTCAGATGCTCACACCACAGTCTTCGTGCCAGCAGCTACTCAGCGCAAAAATTTGCCACCTGGACTTTTTGTGTTACACTGCAGTAAAAATAAGAAGGGCCTGTATCAACAGTATAATAATTAGTAGGTCTATGCTGATCTGGTTAATTTGGAGTCAAATGACCCTACTGGATAGGAGGAGCAGCAGTGAGCCTCGTGCAGAGAAGACACTACATGGCAGCAGCACCTACCAGAACAGCTACTCCACAAGAGCTGACATCCGCATGGGAGGATGAAAAACCTCCTGAAAGTGAAAGACAGGCACTTAAATTAACCTAGGGCAATTTGTTTTCCTCGAGGTTTGCCCCAGCTTTCAGATTTAGGAAATGTGACTGTAACGCCTGGACATATATTCTCTTATTTTTATTACAGAGCTTATAGAAATGTCAGTGATATGGCAAAATCCAGCTGAGGTCAATAAAGCAAGTGCTAATTTCTACTCATATAAGAGAAAGAATAGGCTGTTCCACTGACATACCAATTACCTGGTAATTCTGCTAATAGTTATGAAAGAATTCCTCTAAGGTTAGGGGACAAATCCATCTTTCCACTCCACAGGATTTGAGTTAAATACCGGTATCTGACCTTTTTGCTGTGTGGAGTAAATCAAGAGCTCAGAGGTTCTTGCTTAGCAGACAGATCACCAAATAATTGCTGCACTCAAGACTCTGTAATATGTGGTGAAAGCGTCATTAAAATTGCATATTGGGTTGAACATGCATTTTACATATTTTATTGCATTTTACATATTTTCTTCCATTTGACTCAGAGATGAATCTAAGCTGAAACTGCGTAGTGCCTAAACTTCGCAAGTGCAATCTCCTAATGTGGGAGCTATGTGTGATTATTAAACTATTTTTACTTTTATTTTTGGTACAGAGGACCCAAGCATGCTTCTACTTTAATTCTGGTAATCTGGAACCCCGTGGAACCCCTTGCTTCTTGGGAAACCCTTTAAATCTCTCTGCCCAAGGAGCGAGCATAGAACCGTCTCTATCCCCCTCTATTTTTCTGCCCCAAACTCTCAAGCATATTTATAGGGAGAGGGAAGACAATGGTGGAATTATTCTCTGCTGCCAAGGTTGTTAACGTTTGCAGGTAGCGCAGCTGAAGACCTGCCGGAGACTCCGCCAGCACCATGGAGGCCTGCTTGAGGGCTTTGGAAGCATTCATTTCTCCCTCTGCTGCCACAACCTGCAAAGTAAGAGAAATGGCACTGTGACGCTGCCCATAGTTGCAAAAATCCCCCTTCACAATGAGGAGAAAACAAACGGGCATTTGGATGCCTGGGACAAGGATAGAGGAGCTTGGGGGTAGACATTGCTGTGGGCCTCACCTTAGCTCTTGCCTCCCGAGAGGCCTCTGCTTCAGCTGCCATTGCCCTCTGCATAGCCACAGGAATCCTGACATCTTTGATCTCCACTCGGGCCACTTTGATTCCCCACTGCTCCGTGGCACTGTCAAGGATAGCCTTGGGGACAAACACACAACCCACCATGAAGAGCACAATAATGGCAGAGAGAAAACCACGCGGTGTACCCTGCTGCTTGGACAGAAGGGAAGGCAGCGTGCAAACCTGCACAGCAGAAAGACGGAGCCCTCCGGGAGCACTCACATCCAACGTGGTGTGCGTACGGCGGGTACCGCAACCTTATGAAACTCTTGCTGATCAGCACCTGTGTCTCCTGTGTGGCTTCTCCACTGCCTCCTACATTACAATCCCCATCCTTTCTTTAGGTGAGCACTTACCAAACTTCTCCCTTTTACAAAGCAATGCAACAGCAGCTTCCTAAAATGGCACGATGCTGTAAAAGCACGCTATGGGTGAAGGACACAGCCCTGGCACACTCTTCTGCACTGAGGCTCCTGGGCACAAACCACATCACCACCGTGACCCCACTCTGCCCACAGCTGCTGCCCTGGCTGGAGAGGGGTACAAGCTCTCTTTGATTTGACTATGCCTCTTCCCTGACTGAAAAGAGTAAAACAGGTCTTGGTTTTCCTCTCTGCTCCCTCCTGGGCTGCCAAATTAATAAAAATAAAAAACAAAAACCAGATGGCACTTTAAAGCATAAAACAACTTGGTTCTGTACTCTTAGTTGTTATGACAGGAGATACAGGCACTGCCTTGATTACACCTCAACCAAGGGTCTGCTCAATTCAGAGCTTCCCACGAGCAGCAGACTTCTTTCACACTGCTTACAGCAGCCTCTGTACAAAGACTAAACTGATTCATTCAACTCACTGGATAATTTCAGAGTGTTCATTACTTTTTTGACAAGAAATAACTCTTCTACAAGAACGTGAGGAAATACCTTTAGAATAACTCTGACTCTAAGCGATGAGATGTATAATTGAAAAAAAAACATAAAGGAAAATTTTGCTATCATTGTTGAAGAAAGAAGGAGAGTTTATTACTAATTTGCTATTCCCCAGAACAAATCTCCGTGCTTGTCTGTGAATTTTGAGAGCCAGATTTACCTGGATACTGTGTGCAATCTCCTCACGACCTGCCAGGAGCTGAGCCAGGCTCTGTGTACCCAGAATGTTTCTCAGGGTTGTCTGTGCCAAGAGGAAGGTAGCCGAGTGGACATCAGTGACATTAGCGACGGCGCTGACAGCACTGTGGATCCTGTAGTACACCACCCCATCGACCTGGGTAGTAACGGCATCTTTTGTGAGAATCTATATTGCAGAAATGTGCAGAATTAGAGAAGGATCCAATAACACACCTTGCCAGGGAAGGGGATATTTTTTCCCCTTAGTAAGGAAAAAGCCCTGACAATTCAAGGAAACTAAGAATTTTGTTTGGTTTCTTTGTTATTCCACTGAGAAATAACTTCAAGGAAGTTATCCTGCATCACCAAGTTTAAACCAGGGCAAAATGTTGTGCGTAGCCTTTAGACAGCTGTTTCAACAGTAAGGGAATCTCATAACTTCCACAAATTTCTTCTGCAATACTACATGACAGTTATCCTCTTCCTTTCTGGTGGAAGGGGCCATTCCTGGTTTTATACATTGTATGCAGATTGGAAGCTGTATGTTACTTCCCCTAAACTATATATTTGTAAGAAACACCAGCAAATTAAAACAAAAGTGAAAAGCAAAGTGCAAGAAAATGTGAGAAGAAACCCTGAAAATTATTTAAGTATTCATAGAGGAGTTGTGTCACCTTTTGCCAGACAAGTCCCCTGTGCCTCAGCAGGCAGCTGGCCTCAGCAAAGCACCGATGGTGCTCCACTATCTCTTCCCACCTCAGCACCTTCTTCCTGCAAGTGCATGCTTCACAGAAGCCCCGCCAACAGCTGCAGAAGCCTTGCCAAAAGCTGCTAGAGCCTTGTAAAGCACAAGTACTGCAACCACCTTCCTTCCAGCCTCCTGTTTTGAGGGAGCCATTTTCCATTCCACCAGCTGCACCCCTGCAACCTGCATTCTCAGAAAAGGCTCTTTGCGATTACAGAAAGATAATGGTCCAAGAAAAAGCTCCTGGGGAACACAGTGGACAATTCCAGAGGCCAAAGGCGTCCTGGGGCCATCCTGTCCCCCTCTGCTCTTCTCTTCATATAAGGAAGGAGACAGCAGTGTCGACCCCACCGGCCAGAAGCATTGTAGCATGGTGGGGTTGGGGACACATGGAGCCAAAACTTTTCCAGAAGGACAGGAATCACTCAGCAACTGATTCTTCAGACTAAATTATTTGGTCAATATGTGTCAATAAAATGCCTAAAGACATGCCTCTCCACTCCTGCTTGGATCTGAGTTTTGTGGATGATTGTCTGCTAATTCCTTTTAATTGAAGGAGATTTGTTATCTGTATGTAATTTGCCTTTTCAGAAACACGTAGGGTGTGCATACCTTCAACCAGTGACTACAACATCACTGAGGGCCTTTTTGAATCGTGAGCTGCATGTCAGATCCAATTGTATTAGGACTTTCTATTCTGGATGTGTTATGCTAGTCTATTGCTTCGTTTCCATATGTAGAATAAAAATACAATTGGGAATTTTTTAGCCTCTCCTCTCTTGTCCTCTCTGACTCCCATTTGCAGTTCTAGCCCCCTCCATTAACTTTTATCTCACAGTTCTGAACACCAGTACGAGGAGTTTGCTTGGCCTGCAATGATGCATGTGCACGTTTTCGTAAGCAGAAGAAGTTTTGGAAGCAGTTTGGAAGTCAGAAAATACAGCAAGTAAGCTAAATTCTATATCGTAGCTCACAACTGCAAGACTATAGAACATCCACATTATTTTTGATCGTGTCACAAATCAGCTCTATGTTTTATTTCTGGTTTAGCTGGCTGCTAGCGAATGGTTACCTCTTGTGGAGGAATCTTACAGGTAACAGTTCTAAGATCAACCTTGATAAATGTATCTGTACATGGAAGTACGAGGATCAAACCTGAAACATAAAAATAATTAGATGAAATGCTTGTTTCTGAAAGCTAAGTCTAGAGACAGGTATCCCGTACAAAGCAAACAGATGGAAATATACACAGGGTGGGGAACAAGTCCACCTTACTACTACAGCTATCCTTTCTGCTTACAGGAGCTGCCAACAATAGGGTTTTTCAAATAATGGAGGGAAATGCAGATAGCTGCAAATAACATAAATTTAACAGCCAAGGGCTCTGGACTGGAAATAGGCAGACTGCATTTCTGGTCTCAAATCTGCCATGAGACTTTTGACAAAACACTCCTTCCATGCCTGTGTTTAGTTTCCCTTCTTTAGATCATAAGCCACTTATGGTACAGTATGTGTGTCCCCAGGAAAGACATCTCCCAGGTCCAGATTCCTGCACCACCTGTAGGCCCTCACGTTAGGAACATTGCCCTAAGATCGGACCCATCCTATGAAGGAGTCCCCACTCTCCCTTCGCTAGAAAGGAGGACCTGACATAACTATCTTTCTAATCTCAGCACCTTGCTTAGGTGCCCAGAGCCACACAGAAGAGCTCTTCACCTGCCCTAGCTGCTCTTTGGACTACATGGCTATTATTCAAGAGGAAAGACAGAGTCAGGAAAGGACTTTTTCCTCTTATTTCAACTTCCAGTTTGTCCAGTTTCATTGCACAGAGGTGGTAACTGCACCAATGCAAATGGATCACGTTGTTGGGTTTGGTTTGTACCTGTGATTTGTAACCTGACCCGCGGTGACTGTAACAGACTCTGTATAGATGCAGAGTGTCTGTGCCCTCAGACATTTACCATTTTCAGAGCAGAAGACAGCTAAACAGCTGGTAGCAATGAGCAGTGTTGAAAATGAGGTAGAGGGAGAGTGGCCACAGTCACCCAAAAACATCTGCAGCAGAGCTGAAGACTGCATTTAAACCTCCCTGGTCCCCCAACAGTGTTTGCAGCATCAACTCAACCTTCCATTGTCCAACCTACTCAACAGCTGTACCTGGTATCGAGGTCCTCAACCTTCTGTGTTGTGCTGTGACAGGGGAGTGGCTTTATCTTCTCATCAGAGAAACAAACAGCCTCCAGGTAAAGGAACTGCGGCAGAGAGGCCCATCTCATCCCCCCCGTGCTATGAAGAAGGATTTCATGGACCTCCGTGATTCTCTATGTGGTTAGAGTGCATCGTAATAAAATAAAACCAGTGCATCTTTAACAGAATAAAACTGCATGCATTCACCTGGTCCCTTTGCTTTCTTAGACAGTATACGTCCCAGCCGAAATACAACAGCACGTTCGTATTCTCTGATAACCTAGGAAAATATTTCAAATTTAGAATTTTACAAATAACTCTATTCCTGCTCTCCGGACTGATTTTTTTTTTTAATCTTTGGCATCTGCATTAAATGTGAAAAAAAGTACAAATGATATAGGAACCAACAAAGCTGTAAGTCATTTAGCATTTTATGTCTTTTCCTGACCTCATCCTTCGCTGGAAAAACTCAGGCCCTGGCCCTGCAAATACGTTACAAAACAGGCCAAATATGAAAGAATTGCCACTGATCTAATGCGACTATCCACAGTTCTCTCAACATCAGCGCTACACTCAGAGGAGCTGTAGAAAAAGCATCACTCACCTCAGATCATCTAGCTAACTACTTTGGCTAGTGTCTCAGGACAAGGGCAATCACCCCTAAAAATTGATCTAAATTAATAATATGATGCTCATGCCTTGAAGGGACTGTGGGTTCAGGTTGTACAGTCCCTCAATGCAGGGACTTGCTGCTTTTTTCATCGGTACCCATGTTAATCACTATTGCTGGCAGCATCAAATATGAGTTCTTTGGAAAAGTTTGTATATTTTTTCTCCCAGTGTCGTTGTAAAGCAGGGAAGTTTAACTGATGAACTGAGACTGGAAGAAATTAAATGAGTAAGTTGCGGTGATAGAGAAAGTCAGTGGAAGAACATGGACCTCGTGGTCCCAGGCCACATCTTCTCTACAAGACCTTACAATCTCCAAAAAGTGAATGTAAAGTGCCTTGTTTTAACAAAATCAATAAATCAATAAATATAAATAACAATGATGATCATAGAACATTCTTTGTGTGCCCCAAATCCCACTAGCTTACCTTGATACATGCCCAGATGGAAATAGGAAAGGTAATAAGCACCAGGAGGAAAGAAAGGGAAACCAGGATCCAGCCACAGACACCAATTCCTTCCCGCCTGTCAGCTATAACAAAAAATAAGGAAGAAAAGCAGCGAATGCAAATTTTGAAAAGTGTTATCCGAGGGCTGCAGATCTAGCCCAGAGCAATCATCAGGGACTACGAAGTCCACAGAGACTCCTTCCCTCTTACCTCCCTCCCATGGCTCACTGAAAGCTGTAAAACACAAAGAGCCAACCTTCTGTCCCTTCTGCCCCAAAGGTTAAAAGGTTCAGGAAGTACATTTTGCAACAGGAAAGAAAGAGGAAAAATGAAAAACATTGTCAAAGCTGGGGGCTGTGAAGGAGAAATAAATTACTGGGTGCAAGGGTTCACGGATATGAATCTCTGCCAGTGCGCCACAGCTGGGGCAAAAGATTTTGTTTATATGAAACAGGTAATAAGGAAAATGAGGGGAACTCTTGCTGGTTTTAGATGAAAATTTTGAGGAATATTGATGGACCAGTTCATCCACTGAACCACAAGCTTCAAAATCAGTGCTTGTCAAAATCCACGCCCATGCATTGTGAGCGGTTCCTTCACTGCATTCAGCTCTTATCATCCCAAAATTTCATTATAATGAAATTTCATTATTTCATTATAATGAAATCAAAATATATCAAAATAATTTCGTTATTATTGTTATTTGCCTGAAGGGAAGGCAGTGGTGAGTTGTTGTTCAAGTATGAATAGTTTGGGAGGTTCTTTGTAAGGGAAAGGTGATCGAGGAGCAGCTGCTCTTTGAAGAGCAGCTGGAGCTGCTGAGGTCCTCAAAGAAGAGGGACGGAAGAAGGCAATGAGTGAAACAGGCCAATCCTGCCACCGGGACAGAGTGCCAACTGGCCAACTGAATTTTGCAAAATGCAGAAACGCCTTGGATCGGGAGAGTCATGAGAAAAGCAGAAGCACCAGGGATGCAGGCTGGGCCAGACCTAGGGGCTGGCCGGCTGCCAGGTTTGGGCCAGAAGATGATCTTTGCGGGCATGAGCATCAGCAGATGGGAAGCTGAACACCACAGCCTACGTTTCCCAACGCAAGGGGAAGAGGCAGGAGAGAGGGATGAAGGCTCAGACACAACCTCCCCCATGCTGATGTCAGGATGCAGCGTGCTTTGGGTACGCTACCACAAAGGTACAAGGTAGCACTGGGAATTTCTGACATCAAATAAAATTAATATGCAGATAAAAACTGACAAATAGAAAAGAAAATTATTCATTTTATACATTGTGAGAAAAAAAAACAACTTGTCACCACAGTGAAACAGCGTGAGGCTACCTGATCTGTAAGGCACAAGCTGACAGACCAGCAGAGCAGGACTGACAGGTTTGTCGAAAAATCCCCAGCAAGCCTGGAGGAGGAGAAGACAACAACACAGTCCTCCTGCAGCTCCTTCTTCTCTTGGATTCCTCTGTGCATAGCTGGACTACACCTGCTGGCAATGTTCACTGCAAACCTGGGTGTTACCACCGAGCCCTTTGCTGCTTGTGGTTTTGCCCATCCTACTTCTGAGGTCCCTGCTGTGGATTTAATCACTCATGCATAAATACGTTTGTATCCAAGACGGACAAGCTTCAGGACTCCCTTGGACTATCTGGCCCAAGAGCTGAGCATAGGAACTGCCGCACTGGGAGCCCAGCTTTCCTCCCAACCTTTTCCAACAAAGAGTAATTTGAAATCCCTGGTTGTTTAATGAGGTATCATCAGCCACACTGCAATCAGTGGGTAGGGAAGATTTGAGGATGTCCCCTGAGTAAATCACCATGTGAACCTTAAGGCCATGTGTTCGAAGGCAGGACTTTTAAGATTTAGTGTGAAAATCTTTTAACGCTTTCACTGCTGCTTGTTTGCCACAAGGTGTTCTTCATGTTACACTAGTGGTATGTCAGGCTGCTACAGGTAAAAGAAGTACCAGCAGTCAAGCATGTTTTAATCAGTGAAAAGAGATCAAGGAAACTCATGGGATGGGCATCATTCATAATTCTTAATCTGAAGCTTGGGGAAATTAATCATGAAGGGATGCTTTGTTCAGCAGAACTCAACATTTTGCACTCTCTTTCTTTATTTTGTCTTAAGGATTAGCTTACAGGAAAATGTCTGAAATTCTACTTCTCCAATGTCCAACTTGGTCACGAAGAACCTCCTCAAAAGCAATTTTGGATTGTAACATCATCCACCTAAGACCACTGTGAAGACACCTGGTAGTAATGACACAGTCCACAGATGGGGAGGAATGGCTGGGAACAAATGCCCACACCCTGCAGATTGATATTTGAGCAGCTGAGAAGAGGTAAGTCAAGATATCATCACCACTATGGGCAAGAAGCACACATCCAAAACTTGACAAAGTACAAGTGAATCCTTCTCCATGAAAACTGTCCTAGAGATCCTGTTGCCAATGTAGATTCCAATGACAAAAGCAGGATATGACAGTATGCCTTCTTAATAGTGAATCCAGATCTAGCTCCCCAAAAAACACCACAAATGTTCTCTGACTACCCTGATGTTTCAAACCAATTAACCACAAGACAAATGGAAGCCTCTAGAAAAACACAATAGTGAAGAATAAGGATCAGTCCCAACCGAACATATCAGTGACCTGGTTTTGCCACGCCTGTATACAGACTACAATAGTCATAACCACCAGAAAACCTCACTTGGGTCTACAGTCTAGAGCAAACCAAGAGCTACAGTACACTGCAAAATGTGAGAGCACATCAATCAGCAGGTGTGGAAAAGCTCCAGGACACTTGTAGCATCCACTTTGTTTTTTCTTGATACACGCATCATGGTACACCATGAACACACAAGATCATGATGTGAGGGTCAAACTTAAATGGCAAATGAAAACGTCCAAGTTGTCTTGTGAAGAATATAAAGAACTGTGGGCAAAAATCTCCCAAATCTCCTACAGCAACAAAGAGAGATGGAGTTGCTTCAGCCTTTTGTAAACGCCATGGACTCTCCTGCTTTCTACAAGCACCCAAATCAATCCTGCCAAGACTCATGCTTGTCCCACCACACTATCCATACTAATGGCCAGACACCAGGGTGAAAGCAGCACACATGGACCGTAACAACTTTGTTTTGGCATCAGTTCCATTGCTTGAAGAGAGCACCAGCTGCTCATCACACAAGTCCAAGCACATCAAGTGTCCTTTTGGGGCTGAACAATTCTTCTACCTTCCCTAAGTAACTCATATTTTCCACCCCTTTCCACCCCATCCCTACACACAGAAGTGTATCAATAGCTGAATCAGACACGTCAGCCCCTGGGGTCACTTTGGCAGAGGGTAGATGCTGACGCGTGCTGGCAGGGCAGTCGGAGTGCTCTGTCACTCACAGTGGCAGAGTCTGAATTTTCATCTCCAGCCTATGTAGGAGACTTACAATGAACACCTGGGTTCAAATGTACTTCTTAGGTTTGGTTAATTTAGCTCCTTTTTATTATTGAGAAAAAACACAGGCACAGACAAAAAGCAAGGCTTACCAATTAGATGCTCTGTGTTGTTTTTCTTGGGCGTCTCTCTCTGGGGATCCATCCCATTCGAGGGACGCTCTGGTCCCCTCACAGACGAGACAGCAGAGTATCTTGAAGCCGCACAGTGTTCATGTGAAGTGCTGAAGACAGAAGCGGGGTGAGAGGAGGGGAAATCCCCACTTGTACCAGAGCCCTCTGGGAGTCAGTTACCCTGGTGAGAGGGGGATGTTTACAAAAACAAAGTCTTGTGGATTAGGGTTGCCTCTGAAGTAACTCCGTGGTCTTCTGTGGCCGTCTTCTGGCTGGGGACGTACTTGGCCCAACTGGTTTTACACCCCACAAAATCCAAGATTCAAATTATTTCTATGTTTCAGTAATATCTGTCACCAGAAAGAAAAAAACAAGAACAAGACAAGACGGAAAGAGAAGATAAAGAGAGAACAAGTCCTATGAGGAGCCGCTGAGGGAACTGGGGTTGTTTAGCCTGGAGAAAAGGAGGCTCAGGGGAGACCTTATTGCTCTCTACAACTACCTGAAAGGAGGTTGTAGTGAGGTTGGGGTCAGTCTCTTCTCCCAAGTAACAGGCGATAAGACAAGAGGAAATGGCCTCAAGTTGCACCAGGGGAGGTGTAGGATGGATATTAGGAAAAATTTTTTCGCTGAAAGGGTTATCAAGCATTGGACCAGGCTGCCCAGGGATGTGGTTGAGTCACCATCCCTGGAGGCTTAGGGACATGGTTTAGTGGTGGTTTTGGCAGTGTTAGGTTGATGGTTGGATTCAATGATCTTAAGGGTCTTTTCCAACATAAATGGTTCTATGATTCTACAAAACCAGAAGGTACAGATTGAGTACTGCTCCTCTACTGTACACCTCTTAGTATTTATTAGACTGATTAGCCTAATAATCTTATTATAATCTTATTTATGGGACCTATTAGCTCAACTACTGTTCAAATCTCAAGCACTAACAACACAAATAATCCTCCAGGTGAGGTCCCCGTGCTGTGTAGAATAGCTCAGCACACACTTCTTGATACTGTACATCACAATTTCAGCTCCAAAGTCTTAAAATTTTCTCCCAAATACAAATATTTTTCACAAAACACTTTTTAATCTTGACAATCAAACCAAGCACAGCATTTCAGATGAAGCCATTTGGGAAGGCTGCAGCAGCAGAGAGCAGCCTTCTCAAAGGACACAAATCTGTTGCTCGTTATGTGAGGAAAAAATGAGAGGTGGCTTTTCATATGTAATTTATGAGTTTGACATATAGCTGCATTAATTATATGGCTGTTTTCTGTGGGCATCCATCATCTAGAGTATCTTTGTGAAGCTCTGGTTCCAGCTTCATTTCACTTAAGTCTTCATCCCTGCCAGTAATGACGTTGGCCCCAGATGGGTCATTCAAAGCTGATTGCTCCCCAGAGAATCCTTTCGCAGCCTCACAGAGAGGAAACTACGCCATTGAACGGATGTTTTAAATCACACTGAGAACCATAAGCACAAACAGCTTGCAAAACCGGGATTGACATCCTTATTGCAATACCCTGCCCAAATATGTGATAATATCCATCTGAAGTCATTTGTAGCATTTTCCTAATTACCTGGCTCCTCACACGGAGCTGTAAGATCAACCCTGTTCCGGACAGATGCCTACTCCTAGGGCACCAAGGGTGAAGAGTTACAAGAAAAACCTGCTTTAATTATTCCAGAAGCAAAAGCATAACATGCAAAACTACCCCAATATCTTTTTCTTTTTTAATTTTAGAGCAACTGTCTTATTGAAAATAACTTTATTCCAAGCCATTTGAATGCCACAATCTACACAGCTGCTTACACCATCAAATAGATGAGCAAAATATATTAAAATCTAACAGAAATAATTGATCCCTGATGTTTACTGACAATTCCCTGAGGTGCTTGTAAATATATCCCTTGAAAAGTGACTAAAGCAGATGGTGTTTTATGTTCAGGAGCATCACTGTATTAGTTTCTCTGTGTTAACTTCAGCTGCACTTTTATTGCCCGTTTCAAAAATTTGAAGTCAAAGGCGGGGCAATCTTAATCCTTCCTCCTTGGGGCTACACTAGGGTACGTGGATAACTCATGTCCCAAAGTGCTATAGAACACTCAGAGAAGAAAATACATGAGGGCTCTGGGGCAAAGCAGTTTACAAACCGCAAGTTCATCGGTGCTGAACCACCTGGCGCAGCCCTGTGTCACACACCAGTACCACAAAGCAAACCAGTTTGAGTCCAAAGCCGCTTTAGCAGGACTTATTGACTTCGAAGCAACGTTAGATGAACGTGGTTCGGGTCGGCGGCAGTTCAGCTATTTCTGTAGTGTGCTGATGTAGCTAAAGCCTTCAACTTCTATTCCAAAAGCAGCACAAAGGCTCAGGTCAGGCACGACGATTTGGTGCTTACCTGTCAGCCGGCCGTTCTCCAACTGTTCTCTGCACCAACGGCTACATTTTCAAATGGCACCAGTTCTTTACAATTTCCCTAAAGTGGCCAGTTGCTCCGACTTCTCTCATCATCCAGTTGCAGAGACTCTATCCTACAGACCAAGCACCCACTTCAAAGTTTGTTAAAACCAGAATGGGAATTCTTAAATCATTTCTAAACAGTGCCAATCCCAACGGTATCAAAGAAGTCATCAGGCAGTCCTCGTGAGATTTGCATATAACAAGGTTGTAGGTTTCAGTTTGTCTTTTTCTGACCTTTTTAGGCCCATAATACTTTCCTTCCCATGCATTAGGCTTTGGCCACTCCCTAAAGACTTCTCAGTCTAGTCCTTTCCTGGCCCTTAATTCTGCCCCCAGAACAGACACTAGCCTATTTGTTTCAGGCTCAACATTCCTTTCCCCCAGATCAAAATTTAGAAGAAGGGACAGGGCATAGAGAAGATTAACAGTACCATCCTATTGCTTGTAGGAACATCCCCAAATTGCTCCTCCTCCCCGTGGAAATGGCATCAGCTTTCAATAGCTGAAGATGGGGAGATGGCAGGAGGCACCCTGTTAGCTACACTTCGCTGGAGCATGAGTAAATATGAGAGACAGTCAACCAAAGGGTTCGCTCCCACCTCAATCCAGAAAGGAAGGCAATTTGCAAGGACGTAAGGACATTCACACCACAGCAAGCTCCCCTCCAGGCCCAGCCAAACTCACAACACTCGCTTGCAAGTCAGAGGAAGAGGAGGACAGAAATTTGCTCTGTTTCTCTCATAAACACTGTAGCTGCAATTAAAGCACTTGAAAGAAATACTGAAACTTGTACTTGCAAACACAATCCCAATATGTTCTTAGTTGTTCCGAATAAAGATTTTATTTCAAAGAATATTTCACTACACCTTATCTTTGCAGTCTGTCAACATAGCTGAAATATAGCAGTAATAGGCAACTCGAACAATGAAAAATCATAGTTAGTCCAGAATTAAGTCATACAGCAACAGCCCTTCCCCAGCACAGGCTCAGTGTAAGATCCAGCACGGTTTGCCTCAGGAGCAGACTTTTCCTTGGCTTTTTAAAAAGGATGCTCAAGTAAACATGAAAGACCTCAGGCCAAATCACCCCCTTCAGAAATTCCAAGGCTGGGTCACAGGAGTTTGCTGCAATGCAGAACACAGACTTTATTCCTGAAGAGAAAAAAATTAATAAAAAACAATTTTACATGAAGAAATTGAAACTCAGCTTAATCCTAACCACTGCAAAGTTCAATTTACAAAATCCCGCTCAATATGATTCAGTAAGAACCAGGGAGCCCATTCTAGACAAAAAAATTTTGACAGTTTAATGCTTCTTAGCCTTTTTGTTCACTTGTCTAACAATGATGACGAGCTTCTACGTAAAACTACACCAGCTGTCCACAAAAATAGTCTTTGCTGGGTAAAGTGGCTAGACACCACTTAGCAAGTACATTGTTCCAGGAGAATAGCATTTATTACAGTGGGTATTCACTACTTCTCACCTGCTTTCATTCGGAGAAACAGGGCTTCACAGTCTCTTGGGTATCTTTGAGTTGTCTCATGTTCAGACAGAAAAAAATGACCACCCATACCCCACGACCGCTCAACAGACGTTTTCAGAAACAAGACGTACAAACTGCCTACTTTTTCATAAAACACTGCATAATAGCCGATGTTTGCTACTTGTTTTTGACTACAAGGTAATGTGAATTAGTTTAATCTTTGATTGCTTGGTGGAGAAACTGGGACTCAAATCAGAGATCAAACTCAGCACCTCAGCAAGGTTAAATGCTTGCTGATTTTGAACTATTTTACATTCACATCTAATGGGACAAAAGCCAATTTACTCTTGACAAGATACCTATATTTTTATTTTCTCCTTCTCCAATTGATCTACAAATCTACAGAGAAAAAGTCATGAAAAGGATAAGAAGAAAAGTATAATAAAAGACGGTTGAAATTTTTTCCACAGATTTCTTGAGTCAAGATATAAGGCACTTATTTTAAAAGCAGTTCAGAGTGGAGAATCATTAGAATTCAACAGGTTTCACAAAATAAAGACATGTAAAAGTGCAAATGTTTATATCTTTATGTTTAAAGTAAAATGTAAATTTGATTATTAAAATGCAAGACTCCCCAACTGCTGACACAGTATCAAGGACACTATTTAAATTTTTTATCTAAACATTTCATAGGATATTTCTATTGCTACTCATTAGGAAACCAATTTTATAATTCAGGATATAATTCTGCATCATAAAGAAACAGCATAAGCAAGATCAAACATTAGCAAGTGTCTTAGTAAAAACGAGTTTATTCATCCGTATTCTAGGCAAATATGTCAATAGTCAGCAAAGCCTTTTGCCATGACTGTAAACTTTTTATTTAAAAAAACTGTGTTAAAAACCAATACAGGAATTTCCGTTAATGTTCTAAAAAAGTTTGTTCACATCTTGAAAGAAAATACATTAGCAACATCTCCCAGCAGAATTCATCTTTAAAAAAGTAAAACTCTAGGTGCAGAGCTTTTCTACAGTATAGTATCCTCTACGTTTTAATTTAATCACAGCATTGAATATCATTCATCTCTATCGTCTCTAGAACACAATCAAGAGTTTATCTTAAATAGATGATATTCAATGATGTGTTACACATTGCCACAGGTACTAACATTATTAGAAGAGTGCACAACTGAATTTCACTAACAAAGCAAGACCGTTCTATACGCTGCGTCATAACCCTTCCTAACCAATACAGTTAATTTAGCTATATGCCTTTAAAATCATGTACATTTTCCAAGGAAAAATACTAAAAAAATCCATGGTCCAAATTCTGCTCCCACTTATATTCACAGGGTAACATAAGCACCATCGAGTTGTGGTTTATAGCTGAAAAGTGTATAGAGAAGAAGTGAGTTTATGAGTATAAGGGAGAGAAGAACTTGACCCATGTCTGTAAACATTCACAAAAGTCTGCAGTCAAAAGTGCCGGATAGGCAGCCTATCCGCAGTACAATTATTTCATTCACAGAGAGGTGTGGGGGCAGGGAGAATGTTATGGAACATTATTTTAGAGGCAAATTAAAATGCTTTTATGTACTTTGGAAAGACATATTCTCAGCTAGCTAAACCATACTCCAGTAAAACATAATCCACGTCTACCCAAATACAGTACAGCATCATTTCCTAGCTCTCCTGTTCAGATTCAGCTAAAGGAGTACTCAGTTCAGCAGCAAGCCCATGACAATATTTCAAAGCGTAAGAAAACCCCCACACCCCTCTGATCTAGCCTCCCCTTAACATACTGCCAATGCTAACAGGAGAACCTCACACATACAAAGAAAAGATTCGAAGAACCATAAACTGACCTTGATCCATGCACACACAAGAAGTGCGCATCTAGATGAAAGATCGTCTACAGCTTTAAGTATCTAGTTTCAGTCTAGATCTCATTCTATATTAACCACATATACCATACAAAACGTAACAGAAGGATAGGTGCTTATACACACTATTAGGTATACTTGTTCTCCCCATTCAGTTTGACAGCCAGTTGCTCTATTTACATAAGCGTCTGTTTGAATGTTCCTGATCCTGTAAGACACCAAACATTCAACTCATAAGCTAAAAGGAGAGTCAAGGATGCTTAGCAATTCACAGGATCAGACCCTGAATCAATTAAATGCAATCACAAATTAAGTTTGACATCTGACACAGCCTCCTGGAATCATTTTACCCTCATGTCTTCCCCCTCTTTCCCCAATTCAGACCACGCTCCCACTAATGCGGAGACAGCCTTCAAAGTGAATAGGATCAGGCTCTGTCAAGCAACCACTGCAGTCTTTAAAAATGTCTGGTATTTATTGCCATCCACTCTGGGGCAGGCTTGTCTGCAATGAAAATGGTGTTCCTGGTGTTGATGGATAGTTAGCAAAACCTTCAGGCTGAGCTGTATAGTTCTCCAGAGCAGAAGCAGAATGTGCCTTCAAGGAAGAGAAGAAGTTAGGAAACAGCACTGATAAAAACAAAGAAACAAACAAAAATCTAAATCAAGCAAAACTTCAGGCACAAATACCAGTCCTACTCAAGCCAAAACAAACAAAGTATCATCTGAAATATGCAAAGAACAGAGATGAGCAATGCACCTATACGCAGATGTTAAACTGTAGTGCAACTATGGCTCTGAAACACCAGAGAACAAGGAAAGCATTTGGATTAAGAGGAGAAATGAAGAAGCGTTAATGGCATTTGCTTTCCAGTGGAGTAAGCCACAGCTGATGAAGGCATAGCTTAATCAGGGGCTGTAGTATTTCACTGACTTTGAACTTTCTTTATCTTCATTGCTCGAGTAGCTAAGTGTTTATTTTAGTGATTGGAATTTGTGAACACCTCAATGCAATCTGTGTACATAGATTTCTAGAGAATAAATAAATTACTGAGCTGCAAAAAAAGCATGGCTGAGACGAAGTAATTTGCTTATGCCAATCTATTTCCCCCGATATTCAAAAGATACCTGACAATATTCTGCTTATTGAACAGTACTTAGACACATGCTCCATTTCAAAAACTGATGTGTCACAGAAGAGAGAAAACATTAATTCAAGACACTCAACTGCCTCTTTTAGTATTTTGTAGAGAAAGACAAATTTCCTATTAGAATCCTTAATCTGTACAGAGGCTGATTTTAAACAAAAGGCAAACTAAACATCTAAATACAAACTCTGATGATAGTTTCAGTTAACTTAGATAGGTTGATGACTGAAACAAGTTGTTTCATGGACAAGAGAGGTGATGAAACTACACATTACCTAAAGCCACCTCAAGCTTATATTGCAACAATCATATTTGTGGGAACTATCAAGAGAAATGCACAACCACAGCAGACACAAATTCAAGATAATCTGATTGCATGTGTAGAGCAGCAGGCACATAACCCACAACAAAGCGGTTTCCCACAGAAATCTTGAAGTATTAAAATGTCAAACTGGATCTGAGCATAAATTTTGCAACTACGTGATCAGCTCATTAGATTTAACACAAACCTAGCAAAAATTCCACTTGCATGTCTTTTCCTTTTCACATTCATAACATCCAGAAGCATTGTACATTGGCCTTGAGTAAGAAGTTAATATGCATTGCTCTTTATCATCATCCTCATAATCAGTTCTCAAACAGGTTAGGGGTTTTAACCATTTACTTACTTAAACTATTCCCATGAAATTAACATGTAGCTACATGCGAAAACGATTACTGGAAGCAAAACAGTATTAATAAATAGGCATGTTACCTGTAGTAGTGCTGACTGTGCAGCCGCACTATGCTGCAATTCCTGTAAGGAAGACTGTGTGGCACTTTGAGGAAAGCCAGGGATACCAGGGAGAGATAAAAGACCAGGAAAAACTGCATTTCCCGGTGTCTGTAGTCCAGAAGTCAAGCTGAAAGAATATTAAGATGAGGCTATTATCAGGAACATCTGCATCATGTTTTATCCTATGTTTCTCACTCTATAAGCTTATGTCTATATAAATTGGAAACACACCTGTTTTTCTAAACCTCATTAAGGCCAGAATTTCCAAACAGAAGCCCAGTCTCTACCCACCTACGAATTATTCATGCACACACAGACCAAGACTGTCTGGAGCACACCTAAGAAGGGAACTCAGAAATTTTTGTACCTCGGCTGTGCCTACATTCTGCACACAAAAAAAAACTTTACAGACAAAAGTTAATGCTGAGTACTTCCTTAAAACATAGGAACATCTAAGATATTGTCTGCTATTACCTGGATGTGTCAATGGATGCCCACGTGGAATCCATTCTTGTAAAAGCCTAGGAGGTGCCAAGTATCCTCATCTGGGAAATAAGATCACTAAGCACCTCACTGGATTAGACTGTCGTAACGGGGACTACTGAGGACAACCTATTTACTAACTACTCTATCACTTTCTAAAGACAGGTGGAAATCTACTGGTGAACTATCTTTAAAAATCAACTGTAATTACTATGAGTGAAAATAATGTCTACGCCTAAAGTAAAATCAGTGTTTTTCAAGAGAAAAAGAAATGGTTCTGACCTCCTTCAGAAACAGAAACATACCCAGCCTGTGCAACAAGTGCAGAGTTGAAGTTTGAGCTAAAGGCCGAGGCAAACCCTGGCAGGACCGGAGCCGGAGATGGGGCTGTGGCAGCTGCCGGCAACGGTGCAACTGCTGCTACTGCAGAAGATGCCTGGAGGCCAGGGAAAGAAGGGAGAGCAGGAGTGACAGAGGGTGTGTTAGAGACAGGAAAACCAGGGAAGGATGGGTTTGATGATCCCAGAGGTCCCTGGGCAACAGAAAAAAGGGAAGGGACGGCACTGGACAAGTTAAGCGAGAAGGGTGGAGCAGAGACTGTTGCTGAGGCGGCGAGTCCTGAGAGTACGGCGGCGGTGGAACTCACATGAGGGGCAGACACGGCTGAAGCGGTTGTAGACGGAGTAGCTAACAAAGACCCTGGGAGAGTGACGGGTGGCGTAAGTGCTGGATTACCAGTAAAAGCAAAGTTACTGGTTAGAGACGTAAAAGGAGGAAGTCCATTGAACACGGGGGCAATGGGAGCAGAGGAGCCATGTGGGGCGAGGGAAATGGAAGCCAGAGAACTGGAATTGTTTAGAGGAGCACTCAAAGAGGAGAGACCTGACAGCGCTGGATTCAGGGAACTGGGTAAACTGACTGGCACTGAAGCTGCTGAGGTGTATGCACGCCCAAGCGCTGACAGTCCTATAGTGCTGTGAGAAGGGCCACCTGAATGAGAAGGACCTTTGAAGGCCGAGAGGGTAGGACTTATAGGTTCCGTTTTGACCAGAACTGGGATACTTGTGGCAGCTGGGGCTGATGACAGCTGCTGATCAGGATTAGTAGGGCTTGTGCCATGCAAGAGGGAGGCTGATGAGCCACAGTTGACTGGCATAATCGATGGCGAGGTGGTTAAAGGTGACTGTGCAGGCAATGTTGGAGTGGAACTAGAATTGGCCACGGATGGGGATGGAAGACCTGGAAAAATGGCCAGCCCGGGTGTGGAGGAACGCTGTGGGGTGGGGGTGGCTGATGGAGTATAGCATTTGTTGACAGAGGAAGTGGGAGGGTCAGAGCTTTGATTAGCAAGAGCAGATAAAGAAGCAAGCTCACTTGTCATAGCAGAAGGTAAAGCGGATGAATTGATTAATGAAGTGTCATTTGATGTCAGAAATCCCTTTAAGACAGACAAAATTGGGTTAGGCAAGCTAAGTGAACCAGGAATGGTAGTGGCAGGAGAATTAGCAACTGTAGATGGAACGGGACTAGAAATCCCTTGGGCGTTGGGAGGCAAGGACAAAGGGAGGCCAGCAAAAACTGATGACAATGGAGTGGGATTATTAGCGGAAGCAATTGAAGAGGTTGCGGAGAACGGGAGGCCAGCAAATGGTGCAGTAGCAGATGCGAAAGCTTCACTAGGCGCAGGTGTGGCGCATGGCGTGGAAGAACCTTGCGGAGCTGGCGTAGCAGTGGGTATAGAAGCCAGCCCAGAAAAAACTGCAGGGATAGGGGTAGAGGTTGCACTGTGAACAGATGTGACAGGAACACCAGGCAATGAAAGGGATTTGATGACAGTAGGGGTTGGGGTGGATGGCTGAGATGTATGGATGGAAGAGGAGACCTGTCCTGGGAAAACAGGAAGGACAGGGGTAGACATGTTCATCCCAGATATGAGTGGAGTTGCAGGTGCTAATGGATGGCTTATTGCCTTGACAGGTGATGGGGTAGGGACTGGAGTAGCAGCAGGTGTTGAAGGATTAGAACCATGAGGAGTAAAGAGCTGATTCGCTTGTGCAGAAAAAGCTGCAAAGAAACAAAACTGGTAAGAATACTTGAAACTGTCAGAAATGTTTGAAATCAACACAAACACATTTTATACAGCATTTCAAAATATGGTACACAGGCAATAGCTAACATATAATGTCTGTATATAAACAGTGAACACTGGAGCCTATGAAAACAAAACAAAAAGGTACATACGAACACATCACACAAGTTGTACATCATGTAGGCTACCACTCCTCTTTAAAACACTTTGTGACATCTGCTACCTCTTCATTATCTCATGCAAGACAGTTACACACTCAAATATACTCCTTAAGAACGTCTAAGTGACACAGGTAAACACCCTCCCTCTAGTCTCTAATGTCTGGTAGTACCCAAACCAGACCTAATATTCCATTGGCATCAGATCACCTGGGCTCCTCTGCATCCACTGTCACTGAAGGTCAGAATTTCCTTCAGAACCAGTTAATTCAATGTATCATGATTTCAGAGAAGTTTAGTGAACAACTGAAGAAAACTGAAGAAAGCTGATTTCAGGACGACTTATTTTTCTTTCCTTCAAAATCAGGTCATTCTCTTCACTGTGTTTCCTTCAGATTTTGATTCTAAGAAGGTACACCTTTAAATTCATGTATCACACTAGAGTATTAAACTAACATTGGCACTTGACCTTATCAACAAATATTTCTATAAGTCTGAAGTCAGGTGTCTATAATCGAGGCAAGCACCTGCCACTAGGAATATCAGCTTATATCAATCCTACAAAATAAGTCAAAGAGATATCAGTCAAGCTGGAGGAAAACAGGCAGGCACACTGCAAATGGGGATGTGGGGGGTTAATGGAATGAAGCTGTATTTATGAACGCTGGCATGTCAAGAACCTTCATATGCCTCTATCTACTTTCCTGTGAAATATGAATGTGTTAATTAATCATTTCTCTCAAATAACCCCCATACTTTACTTTACTTTTAAAATAATCTGTTCAGCTGTAAGCAAATCACTGATCCAACCAGTCAAACTCATCACCCATTGCCCAAATTCTACATACGCATACATAAACCTGGAATCTTTAAAATCATGGACCTAAATTGATATGACAAACTCCTGTTTTATGTAACTTGAAACTCTAAAACTAGCAACTTTGCAAACAAACTATTCACTTTCACACATTCTTTTCCAAAAACCTAGACCCAGATTGCTTGGCTCTGAATTGTGTCCTTTTCTCATCCTGTTTCCAATCCTAAAGATCACAGTTGTTAATCCTGACAGCCAAGATTATCACCAGAGAAATACAGCTGCAATATGACCCAGAGACTCAGAGCTGTTACTGAATGTATCCTCCTAAGAGAAGATTTTACTCCTTACACTGCATTCATTTAGCTGTATAAACTACCTTGTAAATACACGCACACTTAAAGGGGTATATATGCACAAAGGGATTATTTGAAACAGTAACATTTCTGTAGAACCACCCCTGGGTATAGAGGAGAAAAGACAAAGCATAACTTTTTTTTCTTTCCTAGAAATATTTACAGGAGCTAAACTTATCACGGTCATTTTATCTATTTTGTGTATTTGCTAATATGCCTGACTCAATAGTCAGTAGATTCTCAGTTTCTAATTGTCAAACCCAACAAATTACTATCAAAGCCTTTGTATAAGGAGTTCATAATGGGATTTATTATTATGATTTGTACTACATGTACAAAGCATAGAAAGTACCACACAAATAGAGACAAAAAAGGACGACTCTCTCCTCTGCAAAAAGGACTGGAATTTAAAGGGTAAGACAAAAGTGTAGGTAGACATAGTTGGATGTAACAGTCCAGGATAAGACATTCTACACATGGATTTCAACAAACTAGAAACAAAGAATCTGTCTCTCTTGTATTCCTAGCTTCCCATTGCAACTAATATATGAAATAAAAATGTGAATAAGTTTTCAAATAGATGTCCAAAGTTTTAGCGACTGCAAAGACACTAACGAAGTGTTTCATTGCACTACATTGCAAAGCATATTTTGATTTAGTTTTTTATAAGATTTCTCACATACTTATATCCTGAAGAATATAAAACCTTAATGTGCTAACACAAAAGGCCGAATTTTAATGTTTCCATGCTTCTAAGTGCCAAATGCCTGAGATGATTTTTTCTGCAACTCTCAAGGGATCTTGTCTCCAACAGTCGTTAAATACTTAGAGGCTTATGAAAATCCCACTAAACAAGTAAGTTGTTTACATTTTCTGAACAAATAACAAAGATACAATCAACACTAAAATCCCCCTGTGGATTTTCAATTTACCTTGATTTTGGGAAGGTTTTGCCTGACTGGAGAGGTCTTCATTTTCTAAACAGAGAACAACAGCTTGTTATTTAAAAGCAAATGAAGCTCCAGCAGTGAATGATCCATTCATAACAATGAATTAGGAAAAATACCATCAACATTTTTAAAGGTATGCATCCTTTACCTGATACCACTTGATTAGCAGTGTATGGGGGAGGGGCTGGTAAGCCTGGAGCTATGACATTAGCCATTGGAACTAAGCCAGCATTGTTGTAAGCACCTAAAAGAATAAATGCAATACACAGTTGTCAGAAGAATCCGTATCTAAATGAACCAGTAAGTGTCTTTTCCTTTAAAAGAACATTTTCAAGATTGTAAGACATTCCTTCACCAAAAACCCAGACCAGTTAATCACCCAGGCTGGATGCTGGCTTTTGCCAATGTCTGCCTGAGTGACATGCATCATAATGCAAATTTTAGTAAAGGCAGTTCTCTTGAAAGAGCCTGAAAAAGTCAGGTTTCAATTGCCTTCAGTTCCTTTTTGCCTGAAAATATAAACTTGAGCTAGCCTACAAGTTCCCTGTACACTCTCTGGGGAGNACTCAAAGGGGGCGCGAGTGATTCACAGGTCTGCAGCATCATTTGTTCTTTTTTCTATTCCTAACTCAAAGGCTGTTGCAACTCTTCCTTTAACATTAAAGCCTTGACAAACAAAAGAGCCAAACATACACCAGTGACCATGACCAGCCTTCCAACACCAGTCAGAAAATTCAGAAAAAAATGTCCCATCTCAAATACTTAGTCTGTCATTCTTCAATATTTCTTTAAATGTTAAGAAATTCAAGCGGGTTAGCAAATTGTTTTAATATAAAATACTTATTGTACTTCACACATAAGAAATACCTTTTTTCCCTCCCTTATTCTTTGGAGCAATTCAAGCTGTTGCATAGCTGTGGTATACAGTTCTGATGAAGAACATCAGAATTCAAATCCTAGGAACATAAATACACTTTGCAGTGGTCCTGAATGAATCTTTTAAGAGCATAAGAGCTTACACTTCATGGTAAAAGGCAGCACTTGAACATTACTCAAAGTGCAGTAATTTGTCATACATAACTCCTTTCTGATTCCACACTTCCATAATGGTTTTACCTAATGTTAAGATTTCTTGCATGACAATTCTTGGCTGAAAATCAGAAAAGTAACTAACAATCATTGCATTACTCAGGAAGGAGATGTTCAACCAATACGTATAAGAGGCAAAACCAAAACATTCTGACCATTCTGATCGCTGCTTGAAAACAATCACATTCAATAGGTTCAGGTCAGCATCTGCAATTTCATTAAAATCATTTTATATGTATATAAATATATCATCAGTTATGAGTTTCGTTGTCACAACAGTTTTTTTAAAAAACATGCTGCAGCCTAATAAGGCCCTGAAACCTCAAAAACTGTTTCATATCCTAAAATGTACTAATACACATCCAGTCACAGGCCAAATTTTGTGCCCTAACTTCCTTTGGATAGGATTTGTTTAATATAAACTTGAGCTAGTCTACAAGTTCCCTGTACACTCTCTGGGGAGCAAGTAATTTCTAGAGCACAAATCATCAAATTTAGTTTAGCCACTAGTAGTGCCAATTTTCCCAAACTGACTATAAAGAGTTGCAGACATCAAGTTGGTTAGATGACTCACCCTTCAACATGCATACTAAGAGCTCTACCACACTTTCTTATCAAATACCTTAAAAACTCCCTGAAATCCCAAACATCAGTGAAAAGCAAGCTTCCTAACCAGAGCACTCCTTGTTTTGCAGTACAAAATGGCAAGATTAGGAAAAGCTTTCAGCTGCTGCTCAAAAAGACCAGAGTCTGACTACATAAGTACTCCAACCTCATCTTCCAAAGAAATAGCAATTGCCTTGCACCCTTCCAAAAATGTCTGGAATCAAACAACTGATGCAGCAGAGCAAAGAGAGGAGTTTACAAAGAAAGACTCAATCTTACCTGAGGCAGAAGGCTAGGAACAGGCAGACCAAACACAGGAAAAGGCAATCACTATGCCCCTTCTGAGACTGAAATCTACATGCTTAAACTTTTCTCTAAGGAACCTGTTTTCTCTCCATTGTGATGGAGATAAAGTAAAGCTGAAGGAAAACGGGAGAAACAGATTACTGTCCTTCAGCAAGTTCCTACATATTTCCACCCAATTCAGGGCTGTGCTTGACCATATCCTAAGTTTGGTACAAAAGCAACAAGCCAATAGACTTGTCAAGCCAAAGCTCAAATCTTGGTGAAACATTACAACGAAGGCACAACCCATGCACAATGCCTCCCATAAATGAAATATTTTGTCATCAGAACAGGACTGTGAATTTTTCTTATGATGTGGATGTTGGAAAAAGAATACAATATATTCCTCTTTATCAACTGTGCAGTCACGACAGGAAGAGGTAGAAACCAGTACCCAGAGCAAGCTTAGGGAGCACAAGCCAATTCCAGGTATGATCGAAGTCAGAGAAACTGACACTTGACACTTATTACTTAAAGGGAAAATGGATGAAACAATAGCATCAAGCTAAAACACATAAAAGCCTTACTTGGTGCAATAGTTGCGTGTGGCCGACATGGTGGGATGGGGTATGGAACTGGTTTGTGTGGATTGTAGGTTGATGGAGCCTACATAAACAAAAAACAAACGGAAGAAGCAATAGTGAATGCATTACCTAATCTTTCTCAGACAAAAAGTTAACATTCAGATACTACTACAGACAGCTGTTCTTCACTGGAAAAATATGTGATATCAAATTTCTTCATAATATCCATAGTGACTGCAAATATTTCACTCTTTCTGAAAAGAATGAAACAAACATCACTACTATACCTTTAGATTTTAAAATAACACTGAACACAGGTGGTAAAGGGAACTCCTTCCTGCCTTATAGTTTTCACACTCTGCAGTCCTGGCCTGACTTCTCATTTTAAAGATTTAGCACATTTAAAACTAACAAATAATTACGAAGTTACCTGTCCCTACAGCTTAGTGAGAAACATCTCATAATAAAAGTGAAAATAAAACATTTGGACAATACTTCAAAGTAGTAACAGCTTCAGTGAAAGTTTGTCCCACATGCTTAAAAATTTTGAAATACAGATCAGCTGTGCTGTTAAGAAACAAGAACTTTCTTCCAAGGCACTGCTGTAATTCAAGTTTCCAAGATGCAGGCATTTTTTATGTTCATGTGGGAAACCCTCAGAGATTGTAATAAAAAAATTGCATGTATTTCTATCTAAAACTTCCACTAGCTCATGATGAACTACTAAAAATGCTTTTAGTTTTGTCTTCTGCTACTGTGATTTAAATTCTGCCTTCAAACGAACACACATTGTATTCACTAGAGAATCTTATACCCCACAGATATAAAGCAGAGGTTCTTTTCAAGTTAAATAAAAAAATACTGTCATATTATCTTTATTGTAGAAGTTTAGCTTTGTTTAAATCGCTGCCCTACAGCCTTTTTGCAACACAACAGCATTTGATATAAATGCCTCACTGAATTGGCCAGTGGTTGGATTTTTTTCCTTCAAGTTTTATTTATTTAATCATTTATTAGACATACTGGTTTGGATGGTCCAAGTATACGAGCTGCTATTCCCTTTCCTTCATTAGTGCATTCTTCTGTATCCTTTTTGATAGGGGTTCCCTGAAACAAAAGAAAATTAAACTATTAATTATTAATTTAAAAGCAAATCTTGCTATAGAATTTGTTATATTTTTTTCCTAAACTACTTTTGAGTTTTTGCTTATTCTGAAAGTGATAGTTAACCATGTTTGTTGGGAAAAAGAAACTTTGTTCTAGGCTTGTAAAATGATAAGTAAGAGCATTCCAATAGCTTGGTTTATAACACTGAGCTTTTGAAGAGAGATACATATTAAACAGTCCATGTTTCTGACATAATTAGAATTCTGCATTTTGATTTGCGGATGTGATAACTTACATTTTGCAGTCCCTTAAAGTATTCACAGGAAATACTTAACATGGTTGTTCAAGAACTACACTAAAATTAGCACTGTTACTGCAGTGACCATATTAGCTCATCTTATCAACCTACCAGTAAGGTTGTTTATAACTCTCCCTATTCTGGCAAATATTGCTGGAGTTTACAATGTTTGCCTTATATGAGCAACGTTTTATTTATGCAGTAATCTTTACTCAAAGCAGCATAGAAAGAATGGACAAATAAAAATAATGCAAGTTCCCTGGAAATGGTGTAATGGGGTACAAAAAGAAACACCAAAACCATTGTGTTTGATTGCACTCCTTCTTCCACATATATGAATCCTGGTTTTGTTTATACTATGGTGAATCCTAAATGAAGGACATTGTGAAAAGCAAAAGCATAGGATCATGCTTACTGGGAAAATTCCATTTATGCGACTTGGTTTGCCCTTGGGATAAGGGTTGCCGGGAATCATGCCACAGGATGATATCATAGCATGAGGAGCCTTACAACCCGTTTTTGAAGCCTGCAAAATAATCAAGAAAGAACATTATTTGCTATCAAATGCAATGCTTTAAAGAAATTAATTACTCTTTCATGACACTTAGACTGCATGGATCAACCTACGTGGAACACAATTCAAAGCTTTGACTCAAATCTTCCCAAATAGTTGAAATAGTGTGAGGTTCTGCCAAAGTCCCCTTTGTTTTGAATAACTCAGACCACCTCTGCTTCTACTGAACTTGGGATTAAGCACTTGGTGTTCTCTAAAATACATGCAGACTGTTTCCTTCACCATTGGTTGCAATTCCGTGCCCCTTTTTCCATATGATCCTAATGCCTGACAGAAACTTCCCCTTTTTTTGTACGTGTATTACATAGCTCTTATCTTTTTGCAGCTGCTTCTTTCAGCTTGTCTTCCACCAGTAGTTCCCAGCAGTCCTCATGATAAGTTCTGACCCCACAATGACCATAAGGGTGAAAACAATACTGTATTTAACAGAATCAAGGATACTGGAGTATCTTGACTACCTGTTCAAGAATTCTTCTGCATCTTTTCTTCTCTGACATATTAATTCTGAACAGATCTTCAATAAGGCGGTAATTCTGAGCATCAACAATGTTGCTATAAATAAAGATGTTGACAGATGATTACTGTCATTCCACATGCTTATCAGAAATAATGCACTACTGGGAAGTGATCAACACTTATTCAGCCAGTACCTACCAGTACATTAAAAAAACATAACCAGTTCAGATCATAATATTACTATTATTTTTAAAGTGCAAACTGTGGGGTTAAATGGGGACTTCATACCTGTAAGTGAAACATGGTATTACAATTAAATATCAATATAGAGTATTAGAATTAAATATCAATATGGAACAACAGACAATGATAGCTTACCTTTATGTCAAAAATAACTACGTTGACAAAACAAATTTTGCATCACAACAGTTTGTTAGAAAGCTTTAATTGCTACTAGCACACAATTCCCAGCACAGCAGAAAACCAGCAGCTACTCAGTTTGCCACGGTTTCCTGTTAGACTGGTAGAGAAACAAATTTTCATCTCATTTACTCCAGAATGAAAAAGATGAAACTTCTAGCAATTCTCTGTGTTCTGCAGAGCTAGTGAAACCCTTCATGCAGTTCCAAAAAAGTACCCTTCCTTTTTTGTCGCTCGTCTCTCAAAAATAACACTAGTCATACCAAAGAGAACAACAAAATGTGCAAGTACAAGGAGCCTAATCCCTAATTCTACCTGCCTTTTTCAAAACCCTGACCACAGCACCTTTACTGCTGTCGAACATTACCTGTCCCATGCAAACTACTGGCAATACAATACAGCCCCAAAAAGGAGGACTTTGAAAAGGAGAATATTAGAAGAAATGGAATCAGCAGAATGTTGAACAAAGACATGAAAAATGCCTCAAAGAACGGTATTAAAATGTGAATGATCTTTCAGCTTTGTTCTCTAGTTCTGAGTAGCAAAGTAAGCAGTACATAGATTGGGGTTAGGATTTCTGTATCATGACTCCTTTATTATGCTCTTGAACTGTAGAAATTCAACAGCTAAAGAAGTTACCACGCTTTCCCCACACCATCTGAAGTGTAGCAACTAAAGAGTCTATGAGCTCTAATCTCATTTCAAGAAGTAGAACAGGTTAGTTTAATGCTCCACTGAACTTCCTTTAGGCTACCCTGTTTTGTCTTGGTCTGAAAGAGACTAGGAGCATTCATACAGCTTTTTAAAGCTCAACTCTGAAAGCAAGATCATGTCTATGTCCTCAGTCTTATTTGTTCTATGGGTATTTATATAATGCATTTATATGCCCCAAAATGTTCAAGCTGGCTGTAATATATAGCATTCATATGCAAGGCAGATATACTTTAAGCAAAAAAAAAAAAAAAAAAAAAAANGCAAAATACCAAAACAGAACACTTCATATAATAAATCCCCCATGCCAGGCAGAAGAGTTCCAATATAGATATATGTAAAAGGTAGATCCTTTGAAGCAGCTGTGCTCAGTAAAAAACCTTGACTTTCTGTGTAAACATACATTTAGACTATCTATGCATCTTTTATAGACATTAGATTTTTAAATAAAATGTGTCAATTTAAGAGATGTATTTACTTAACTCATTTTAACATATGTAATATTTAGAGGGCTTTTGAAATGCAAAAGAGTCAATGCCCAGAATACTCTGGTCTCAAGCCTTTTACATTTCAGTGAGCAGAAATAAGCTTAAGGCCCTCTTCATTCTCTACAAGATTTGAAGACCGCTGTAAAAATATTGGCAAATTGGCAGTTTTCCAGCAGGCAGAAGCCCACATAGCAGCATGCTCAAGACTCAGATGAACTATGGAATTTTTCACAATGTCTACATCTAATTATTCTTTTTACAGCCCCATCAATAATGGATTTGTGCTTTACCTTAACTGGCCACAGTGCTTCCTTCTAGAAGTATCTTAAGTTTTATATACTGAAACATTAATAAAAATAATACAACTTAAGGAAATATAACATGAGAAATACTTACGAAGCTAAGATTTCAAGGGCAATAAGTTTATCTTTACTGAATGTGAAGCAGTTGAGAATATTAACCATTTTCGATGCTGGAACTGCCACTATTTTCTGACAAGTAAGCAAGAAAGAAAAAAGTGTATATAAAATAAGACTCTACAATTATTTTAAACCCGGAGTGCTACTCAGTAACAGCTTCATATCATGCATTTCAGTAGATGTTTAATACTCTCTCCCTCCCACTGGGAAGGAGATTCTACGCACTAAATGCTGAACAAGCAACTGCAAAAAGCACTTGCCAAAAGCAGAGAAATAAGGAAAGTTAACAATAGTTAAAAAGGGCTACATCTATTCATCTATACACTGGCTAACAGTATGACATTTCGTAGTTTTATACCATTGAAAAATAAAGAGATGAGGAGGAAACTTTGAAGATTAAAGGGTAGACTCACCTATCAGCTGCAGAAGTAGAAATCACAAAACTAAAATAGGACAAAGTGAGCAAACTTACTCTACAAGATTATGCCACAAGAACTTACATGTTGTAAAGCCTTTATTGCCTTGAGCTGTGGTTCAGCCCAGGAAAAGTATCTCAGTAACTCAACAACCTGCAACAGAAAGGCCTTCAATTAATCTTTTATATATATTAAAAAATTATGCTAACAGCATCAATATGATCTTTCCATTTTTGCAGTATAGTGGCATACTGCTAAAAAACATGCGCCTGTCTGTGATGTCTGATTACATCAGTGCCTACCAGCATCTAATGTTCTTTCCATTTCTAAGTAGGTACCTAAAAATTCCATGTTGTGAAATGAAGTTTTTCTGATGAAATATTTAAAATACTTACTCCTCTCTATATATTTGCATATATGCACAACTGCCACAGTATTAGAATAAAAAAATTAAATCTTTCTGAGAAAGCTTATAAACCTTCAGTATCTCAGTGTATTTACCAAACATACAAAAAACCCCAAACAACCCAGAATAAAAAGAAATAAGAAAAAAAAATCTACATAGTACCAAAATAAGTTGGATACTTATTACTACATGCCAGTTTAGAAAATACACGCAAAATAATCCTACATTCAATGATGATCAATTTCTCCAATTTTCTCTACACAACACAACAACTTGGAACTGTTTTTAACAGATTAATGTTGATATAATAATGGGGAATTAAATCTCCTCATTTAATAAAAAAAAAAGCTAATATGATCAGCCTTAGTGTGATTTGAGACTTTCAATATTACTAAATACACAAAACCAATAGCTCCCATTAAACCCATGAAAGTGTTGACTTTTACCTGTTCACTAGAAAAGTATCCATGAACATATTCAATAGCTTTTAATTTGTATTCAGTCAATACAGCCTAGAATATATAGAAAAAAAAAGACGCTTAATTAGTCCCTCAAAAACTACAATTATAGCACAATCATCTGCTAGAATAATCTATTAATTTAAAAATAGATTAATAGAATTATTAAATATAAATAACTATTAAAATAAAATTATAATATTAAATATTCTGTCACCTTACAAAGTGACACTTGCATCAATTACACTGCAATATTCCTAAGTAACAGAATACTCCTTAGATAATTGAAAGAACAATGAAAAGCAGAGAGATGTAATTTAACTCTTTGGTTAAAAAAAATTACTCATTTTTTGCTTTATTTCATTTTGCTTTTTTGGTTTAAAACTGTACTGAGAGAACAGCATCATCACTCTTCCTTTTGCCTTTTTTATATTTACACTAACTTTACGTTAAACAAAATAATACAGATGATTATTTGGCCAATCTCTTTCTATGTTCACTGTAAAATAATTAGCAAAGCATGTTACTTTAGTGAATTTATGAAGAGACTGGGTAACAAGTCTGTACAGACAGAATTAAGTATACAAGAAAGCTTGCTCCAGAGGGTGATGTTGTCTTATCATCACCTTCCCATAGTTCAAACTTCAATATGCAATTGTACAAAACAAAGAAAGCAGAATGGTTTAATGCAGTAGCAGCCACCGCTTTTGACTTAGCAACAAGACAGCTTTGTTGATAACCACCTGGGCTACCTAATAGCCAGGGCTTCCTCCCTCTCCTCATACCCAGCTCATTGATAAGACACACAAGACTGTAAAGAAGACAGGCAACAGCTGAATTCCTGCCCAAAACTTGTGCACACGCCTTTCTTTCCCAGTTTCCAAGGGCCCCATCTATTGCTAGCTCTCACGTTTATTCTCAAATCACCTCCAGCTTCACTCACACATCCATTTCTATCTTCTTCCCAGTAGCCCTAAAACCTACCCCAATTCCTTCTTTTTTTGGCCTTGTCCCTCCACACAGACGTGAAATTCTCCACCACTGCATCCCGACTGCGAGTATCACAGGTGCACAGAAACCCACTCGCATTCTGTTTCAGGCAACCCCCTTCCTTTCTGTACTTCATTAAGAGACCAACAGTACCAGACACACTGAAGTCACAGGGGAAAAAGAACTTCTCTCTTCATGCTCGTTTTTTCTTCTCTCCCTTCCCTCTCTTCACATATTTTGGAAAAAAGCCTGGTTTGTCATATAGCAACTTCTTTACCGAAACAAATGTCACTCTTCCTCCTTAAATCAACTGAATGGCTTTATAATAACAACACAAACAAAAAGCACTGCTATGTGTATTTATGAAAAAAACACCCCTCAAACTTTATTTTTTTAATAATCAAAAATGTATAGGGGGAAAGACAGAACTAAGCTACACACTAAGACATTTAAATAATTGTTCCTGCTAATTGTAGGACTGAAAACGGAACACACCAACACAATTGACTAGTGAATCACATAGTAAAGAGGGTTCTACCACAGAGCTAGGAATGAAGTTTAAACAAAGACCTAGCAACAAAGATACAAAATAAGCATTTGGAAAATCAATGTTACGCTGGAACAGCACAGCTATTATTAACACAGCACAGCATTGATCCTTAGATCAACAGTAAGTTGGGTTTACAGGAATACAGGCAGATAGCATCCAGGAAACATAATTGCCTAAAATCACATGTCAAACCCCCTTTTGTTTGAAGTCTTTAGTAATCACAGAGCGTATTCTGAAGGGCCGCACTGCAGTAGTAATATTTGAAACATTACTCCCTCCCACCATCAATTCTCAGAGAAAGTATTCATGTGCAATTTGTTCCTTGATTTTTTTTCACCAGATTTTCTATAAAAATTCTTAAGTTAGGAGGGAAGTCCACGCCCTGAAATATCTTATAAGGGCTGTCAGATTTTTAGCTGGTTACACAGCATGGAACATGTTTTATAAAGGAGAATTTATGACCATGACCTTATGTAAAAATGTTAGTAAGTGCAGTTGTGATAACAAAGACTTCTCACTGGGGCTTTTGTGCTCAGTGGTTTACACCTCAAGATGTTCCAAAATAATACTGCCACAACTGCAGTCATCACTGTATCTCATGCTGAAGAGAAGCTGAACTGCAACTCAACTCTAGCACCCAAGTCCAAATAAAGGAAATGACCTCTCCTAGACAACCTACCATAACAAAAAACACCTTTCACAAAAATGCTAAGGATTCCATTTCTGCCATAAGGCAATCTCATCCAAAAGAAGCCCTTCATTTTCACACCAAGACAGCTTTAGTACAACTGTTCTGCTGTGACATTTAAATCACCTCTGCTTAACTACAGCAAAATATGTCATCCCAGGTTTGTACTTCCCACGCAAAACAGGAATCATACTTCTACTAATCTGAGAGGTCCCGAAGAATCCAGACACTTTTTCTATCCCCTCTTCCATTTCCAGCATTTGGGGAACTGTCCCAACCACTAACCTCTAGCTTTCCTGTTAAAAGCAGACCTCTGTGCAGAAAGAAATGAAATGAGAGCATCTACCAGACACCAGGGAGCCTAGGTTTGTATCTCTGCTTCCCACGACTAGGAGATATTTTGGTTTTTAACAGGAGATGCACAAGCACGTTCATAGCACGCATCAAACCCCAGGATTTCACATCCTGGAAAATGGTGTGTACACACTCCTGAACTGTGGGATACGTGGCTTTGAATAAGGACAGCCGAGCACAGTTTAGAAATCAGCCCTCTCATGTCATATTTGTGTGGTGTATCTCCTAAACCACCATATAAAATGTCGATACCTCACACTATAGGTCCCCATCGCCAGTCAGGCCAAGCAAACGCAGCCCCTCCCCCCAAATAAGAGATACTTGGCTATTTTGGCATTTCTTCCTTGACAGTGAAAATTCTGTGATGAACATATTCAAGTGTTTACTTTAAATGAGCACTCCTCCAGCCCATGCTGTTAGTTCAGTGGTAGCAATCTAGACATTCAATCTCAGTTTTCTGAGAAAATAAAAATATCTCAAAGAAAGCAAACATGTCAACAGCAGCTTTACATGGTTATACCTGACATATAAAAACTAGGGCTACACCAGCAACACAGGATTATAGTTCTTCACACTGAGGTGGAATTTAGTCCTTATTGAATCCTGCAGTGATTATTAAACAACACAAACGCTTAACCTGGTGTGTTCATTAAAAAGAATATTCTACCACCAAATGGTTAAACTAACATGCAAAAGGAGTGGTTACCTTTCTAATTTCATCCAGCACGGTTTCAAATGATTTCTTATCCATCTTTATTAGTTCATTCAATGCAGATACTTAAACATGGAGGAAAAATATTAAAAAAAAAAAATATCCAGGCAAAAAAAGTTTACTGAGAGTCTTTAAGCATACAAGAAAAAAATATTAAAATATAAGAAGCAAGGCAAGAAAGGCAGCCTGGGATCTTCTTGGTCCCTGGGAATTTAGCGCTGACGCCGCTGCAGTGCTGGGCACGGCGCAGGAGACAAAGGCAGGCCGCCGGCGGCGGCGGAGACCCGCGCCCGCCCGACGACCGTTCCCGGCTCTTCTCCCGGCGAGGGAAAGGGAAGGGCACGGGGCAGAGAGGCCGCGGCAGCCGCAGGGAGGGGGCGGCCGCCCAACGACCCCGCCGCGCCGCTCCGCTCCCCTCAGCACGCGGCGCCGAGGCCCGGCCGGCCCGCGCCCGCCTGCGGGGCGCCCCCACACCCCATAGCTCGCTGCGCCGCCACCCTTCGATCCCGGCGGTCAGAGACCGAGGCGCTTCCGAGCGGCCGCCGGGGATTGCGGGCCGAAGCGGCCTGAGAGGAGAGAGCGCGGCGAGCAGCCCGGAGCCACCGACAAGGCACCCCGCTCCGCCGGTCCTGCCTCTCCGCCGTCGCGCTGCTGTGACGTCACGGCGCGGAGTCGAAGGCCCCTTTTCATGATGGCCGCCAACAGCACTGCCTGCACAGAAGTAGCGGAAACACGAGCCGGACTCGCCCCACTCCCAGCTCCCGCGCATCGCGCCGAAGCGCGGAGCCATTCTGTGGGGTGCCACACCGCCCCCTCTGGCCTGCTTCTGTTGCTCAGTTCCGAGCCGGCACGGTTGCGAGCAGCCCGGCGCTGGGAGAAGAGGCGACGGGGGAGGAGGAGGACCCCTTCCCCCTCCCCCCCTCCCTTTTGTGGGCCACCCGGTGGCGGGAAGGGGGAGGGGTGCCGGTCACGTGGCTACCATGGCAACGCGGTCCGCCCGCGCGGCGGCCCCTCCCCGTCCCGGCCTCCATGAGGCGGAAGCCGCCGGCGGGGCTGTGGGTGGTGATGGCCGGCGGCCTGCTGGTCCTGCTGGCCCTGCTCTGGGGCGCGCAGGTGGGCGGCGGAGCGGGGGGAGGGAGGGAGGGAGNTCCGTCCCCGGTCTGCGCGGGGACCCGCAGGGGTGCGGGCCGGGCCCGGGGAGCCGGTTCGTCCTGGTGCCTTCCTGCGCCTCTCCTGGCTTAGGTCGTTCTAGGCGAAGGTTATGATTATGTGGCTTTGCAGCCCCGCTGAGAGAAACGCGGACGCCGGGTGATTCTTTTTTAGGGGGGTCGAAGCAATATGCTCTGCTTAAACGAGGAAAAACTTCATAATCTGTGGGTCACTGACTTTGCGCTCTTTACTGTTGGATTTTCTCCCTGCTTAACTGCTCTTCGGTTTTCCTTCATGACAGTCTGGTCTTAAGCTGTTTGTAGTTCTCTGTCATCAACCTACCCCTACTTCTGGCAAGGCAATTAACGTAAGTGTTAGATGTCCCTGGTTCTTCAGGGCCACCACTTGTTACTCTTAGTTCTAGCCTGATCTTTTCCGTTTCAGTGCTTAGATCTCCATCCAGTATTTGCTGCAGCGTAGCTGTGCTTAGCTTCCATTCTTCTGCTGGAAAAATAGAACAAAAAGGTGGAAGATTATTTTCTTCCATTGTCCTTTAAAATGTATACACTGACCTGAGTTTTGCCATTCCTGGTATCTTACACTTCCCCATTTCTAAGATGTAGTTTTCTTTCTTGACCTGTATTTTCCCTTTATTCTGATTTTTCTTATTTTCATATCTTCTTGAAGTGGTTATTTATTCTGATGCATTTGGAACCTTCTCTACTGTCTTCCTCATTTTGGAGTGTGATTTACAGTTAGTAATAGCAACTTTGATGTGAGAAACTTCAGAATGTGTTTTCTGCCTTCTAATTCAAAGGGCTTCATTAGCTAATTTCCAGTTTGTTGAAATTTTCGCATTTGCAGTCCAAAACCCTAGCTACAAGCCTATTTCTGTTTATCTATCTTCTTAATTTAAATTGAATAAATCGATTTATGATGTTTCAGAAAGTGACTTTCTACGGCTGGTTCTTCTGATCCCACCAACGTGGGATTTAACTATTAATGGATATTTATTCTTGTATTTTCAGGTTTTAAAAGCATTTAATTACTCCTCTCCTTGGAAGGGACAGCAACAGATGTACAAGCTGGACATAGGCTGGCCTAAAATTCCAGAATACTTCACTGGTCAAACATTTTGTGTTGCTGTTGATTCTCTTCATGGTTTGGTCTATGTGGGACAAGTGAGTGAGAATACTATGTTTCTCTCCTTGTTAACCTAGTGTATTTTTGCCTTTAAAGTCTCTGTTTTAGATTAAGATATATATGTGTGTGTGTGTATATATATATATGAATAATTATTGTATCAAAATTTGTGGAAATATAAATATAGATATCTCTGCTATATCCATTTTATACAGCAGTTCTGGGACCGTAATTGGTTGTGCTTTTAAAAGCATTAAATTTCTGCGATATGAATACATGATCCATCTTAACTGATTTACAGTAGCTGCTTCTCTAACTGTAAGGTAAGCAGTGTTTCTGGGGCAACTGACGAGTGCCCTTCCACTCTTTCAGCATTTATCCCATAAAATCAAAACCACACAGCTCTTTCAGCCTGTTGCAGTAATTGGACTTCAGTTATTTGCTTTCCATACATTGGTATTTCTAGGTCATGGATAAGACATTCTCTCTGTGGAAAGAGGTGGGATTTAATGGTAAAGCACAGTATGAGCACTTGAGTGCCATGCAGCTAATAAGTACAGTTACAGTTTTTCATGCCTGTGTTATGCTTGTTGTATTTTTCAGCAAGAACATAAAAAATGATTGAAAATTAAGACCAAGATAGCTGCAGGAGCTTCGCCGCTCTTAAAATTGGACTTTACGTGATTTAAATTGAAAGTCTAGAACAAGTGGAAGGTTTTGCATGCTAAACTTAGACCATTCTCTCTGTCTCTTCTAGCTGGAAAAAATGAGATCTAGCAGTCAGTCTCGGGAGACTCATAATTCATGAAACATAGCAAAAACCTTACAAAGAGGAATCTTCAAAAATATGATTACTTGCTTAATGTGTTTCCTTAATAGACCTTTTTTTGCCTTTTCAGAGGGGAGATAATGTACCAAAGGTACTCGTATTCTCAGAAGAAGGCTATTTTCTTTACTCCTGGAATAATACAGTTGAAATGCCTCATGGTATCTTTGTATTGAACACGGAAACAGATAGTTCAGTATGGATCACAGATGTTGGAACAGGTACGCATGGTGGTGTTATGAGAAGTATCAGGTGGGGAAGAAAATGCTAATATTGCAGATACTACTTTAAATTACTTATTTATTTAAGTCTCTCAAACAATCCTGAGACAGATTTGTGCTTTTCTTGCCATGGAACTTCTCAGGTGCTGCACAAAATAGGTTAATGAATTAAGCTGTGTATCTGCTTATAGCTTCTGAACTTAGTAAGCAAGTTTTTTGTTTGTTTTGTTGTTTTGGTTTGTTTTTTTCCCAGGAGAAGTATCAGGCAGGAAAAAAATCTTCTGGCTAGACTTATCTTCTGTCCTAGTTTTGGTGGTCCTCATACAATGGATGAATATTGTTGTAGCCTATGGATTTACTAACCCACAGTCATATTCTCACTATAGAATTTTATGTGTTTGATTTATTAATATCACTTGTGAGTATCAGGAGATTTTCTTTTTTAATCTTTGTAATCAGTTGTAATACTTACGTTTTGTTTTGTTAAGATGTTTTTGCACTTTTTTTTTTCTGAATTCAGGGAAATATGGGCACACCGTGAAACAGTATAGCCCTTCGGGTAAACTTATGCAGATCTTGGGCACGCCAGGTAATGCTGGTTCAAGTTTGATTCCCCTACAATTTGATCAACCAGCAGAGATCTTTGTAGAGGAGAGTGGAGATATCTATGTTGTGGATGGAGACGGAGGAATGAATAACAGATTGCTCAAACTATCCAACGGTATGGAAAAATGAGTAGTTGACCATTGAAAATTGAATTTTAAATAACACAGCTTGACAGTGCTTTCATGTGAGGACTAGGTAGAGCTGTCATTTAACATTAGTTTGAAGACTTTGTTGGATCAGGTCCTGTTTTACTGCTTGTCACTTCAGGAGAAATCTCCTAATCGCTTATGACAAGAGACTGAGAGAATGAGCTTGTTCAGTTTTCAGGAGAGAAGGCTAAGGAGGATTCTTATCGCTGTCTTCAAGTCAGTAATGGGAGGGTATAGAGAAGACAGAACCACATGTTTCTTGGAGATGCACAGTGAAGAACGAGGAACACTGAGCAAAAGATGCAAGAGGGGAGAATTCCAGTTTGTTTTTTGGAGCGAAATATTCACAGTGAGGGTGTGATCAGACAGTGAATAGTTTGCCCAGAAAGGGTGTTCAGTCTCCACTTTTGGAGATGCTCAAAACTTGATGAGTTATGAACAACCTGATTTAACTTCGGAGTTGGGTTTGTTATCAAGGCTAGTCCTGCTTTGACAAGCAGGTTGGACCTGATGGTGTTTGAAGATCTTTTATACTTATATTATTCCATGATTCTAATTAGCTTGCTCATATTCCCCAGTTAGATGATCAGTGTTGGTTAGGGCAGTGAGTGAGGAGTCTGTGCACGTCTGCAGTTGGGGAAAAGCGGAGGAGCTACCATTTCTCCTTTGCATTGTTTTATACTGTTATCAGTATAAAACAGTCAGTTTGCTAATATCTAGTTTGCAAAATGGTAAATTGTTAAAAGTCAAAACTGCCAGGTAACAAATGTAAAAAATCAATTTAGTAAACAAATTAATATCATAATCGGCCAACTGTTTATATATATATGGTTTGTTTTTTTTTTAATACAGTGCGCAACAGGGCTTTGGACTATGGCTTTTCTGTACTAGTGGCTACATTTCTGTAACCATAATCCTGAATCCACTAATAACAATCCAGTAGTTCCTGTGGTAGTTCCAGTATTTCTTGGGTTTATGTATTGGTAGTACTGCATTTAGAAAGCCTGGGTTTAAAAATTCCACCTTTTAAAAATTATGCAAAGTAACTTTGCAAGGGAATGACTTAAAGCTTTTTATTTCTTGGTTTTCTTACTGTGTTTTTTTTTTTTTTTACTTTTTTTTTTNCGCACTGTTTAGATTACAAAGAGATATGGCTGACTGGAACAAACGGGACCGGCATTGGTCAGTTCAAGATTCCTCACAGTGTAACAGTGGATGCTTTTGGACGGGTAAAGAACAAAGGGCGAATTTTTCTTTCATCTTCCGACAGATTTGTTTACATGTATTTGAACAAAACACATTGTATTTCTCTTTAATTGAACTGTTGTGATGTGGGTTGTTTTTATGCGGGTTACAGTTTTCGGGGTGATAGTGGTCATAAGCTGAAGTTTCACTGCAGATCCTACTAAAGTAGCTGGTTGCAAGGTTAACACAAGGGTTCTAACCAGTTACATTGTCAATGTCCACATAACAACAGACTGTTCCTCCTGCAGTTTCTAACGGGTTGCCACTGTGAAAGTGCACGAGAAATATACTCTGTAATAAATATCTACCCGAGTGCTTAAGTTTCTTTAGGGGACTTTAATTTAATTTCATATTTGGAAATTCCAAGTTTAAGATGATAGTAAGGCTCTGGCTAGGTTGTGAACATCAGTCCTTTTCTACACGCAGCTCAAGGCATTCAAGAGTCTACTTCTGCCAGGTGTTAATCGTAGTCTGGCTTTTGCCGTGCTGCTCTTATAGAGGAATTGTGCGGTCACTCCTTAATCTGTTTCAGGGAAAATAAGATTACTTGACTGAAACATCTTAAATCACTGGTTTGAGCAAATTCTGCTGATGCTGTCTGAACCAGAATAAGAAGCATATATAAAAATCACTTCTCTGCCAAAACTGGCAGAGTGAGAGGGAGAAGTGGAGGGACATGGCTGCTTTGTGTTGAAAGGTAACTGTAAGTATATGCATTCAAAGACAGCAATTGCGATGGGCTATGATTTTATTGCCAACGCGGTGTTGATCATCAGCCTTGGTTAGAAATAATTGTCAATTCCTAAGAAATCTAAGAGACTGCTGTAGAAGTGTTTCATTTTAAAATGGTGATGAAAGATCTCGGGTCAACTTGTTTATTGCTCCCTTGCAGGTGATATCCCAGAAAACTTACCAGATTGATGAGTTATTAACAGCTAAAATCAATGATTTTAATACAAAAGAGGCCTTTTTTGGAACTGTCTGATGGTATTGCTAGCTTGCAGTGTTTGTGAACCCAGTTAGCACAGGGTGGAACAGAGATAAGCACAAAACTGACTAGACAAAACATACTGAAAATGCTCTTAGTGTCTAAGTTGCTCAATATTTATAGTAGTGTTAGGCATATCAGAGTGTTTGCAGATGCAGTCATCATAGGCCTGGATCATGAAATGAGACTATTTGTTCTATTTGTGAACAGCCGTGATTTTTGTTCTTAACAGGTGTGGGTTGCAGACAGAGACAACAAAAGAATCCAAGTTTTTGATAAAGTCACAGGGGAATGGCTCGGGTCTTGGAGCAGCTGTTTTTCAGAAGATGGACCCTATTCTGTCAGGTATTGTTGAGCAGTTCTTCTAGAAACATGCAATGACATAAATGAGGTGTACACTTACTGGTGAATTGAACCATTGATATTTAATGCCTTATAACAAGGAGTTAACCAGTTTAACTAATAGCGTGCTGGGCCCTAATCATATGGCAAGATCTGCACAGTTGTATCTTGACAGGGAAGTCCTGGCTTTATAACAAGCCCCATGGATTTGAGTGCAGGACTGGGAACTTCATTTTAAAGTCATTGTGTGTCGTTGACCTTCCTGTTGTAGCTTTTACAGGAAGAGATATTGTCTTGAATGAGTTCTCTGTAGCATAGTCTGTCTCAAGGAGCAGCAACATGTAGAGCAAGGCCTACAAGTTAATTCTCCATGTTTCACTGCTTTTAGTCTGTTGTAGCCTTCAAAACCTTGACTATTAAGGAGGTTTTTTTTGTTTTAAAGTGCATGGTTGTGTTAAAATAGGATGTCATATGGAGTTCATAATTGAAAAAATATATTTCTGTCTTTCACAGATTTACTGCCAATTACAAATACCTGATTGTAGCTCAGCTGAATATCAACCGGTTAGCAATCTTGGCAGCACCACCGGTTGGCTCTATTGGGGACTGTGTTATGGTCAACACAGTGCAGCTGGCAGATGAAACCAAACCACACCTTGTGGATGTAGACATGAAGAGTGGAGCAGTCTATGTTGCAGAGATTGGAGCCCAGCAAGTACAAAAATACATACCCTTAAGCTGACAGTTTCTCACAACTGCCGTGGCACAAGCTGTGTGACATATAAGACCTATGACCACACTTCCTTGAGTTTTCTGTAGCTTGTGTTTCCTTAGACAAGCACAGAACATTGTACTCCCAGAACTGTAGAGCTAGGAATCTGTCCTAGCTGTTCTGCAGTCCTGGAGAAGTACTTGGTCTTGAGCTGTTACTCATTTTAGTAATGCTATGGTGGCTTTTGCTTTTGTTGCTGGGAATTGTAAAATGACTTTGATTGATTATGAATGATCTTGATTTTATGATATAAAACTTTACAAACACAGCTGCTCTTCTTAAATGTATAGGGTCATCTTGGAGCTCCTCTACTTAGCCTCCCTGTGTTGTTAAATGAAGGCCAGAACTGTCTGAAAGAAGTTTATAAATGATTTCCAGGGAAGCGAGCACCTCATTTTAGTGTTTCTTCACTTGATTTTCGGAATCATTGTGCTGATACTGCCCAACACTGAATACAGAGATGCATTATAATGTTGAATAAGATGCTGCTGGATACTGATGTCAGTGCTGATACTGGCATCTGCCTTAGGTGGTTAATGACTTAAGCATTGAAATCTAAGTTTTCAGTTCTTGCTAAAGTGGTAAAGTCAATAAGACAAATAAGCTTAAGTTAAATTGATATCAGGCACTTCAAACTAAATTAAAAGTATGTGCACAGCAGCCAAGTACTGATTCTTAACTAAATCAATTCTTAACCTGATTTGGTTTATATCAGCATGACTTTTCTGTTCCGTAAGATTTCATAGTGGAACATATTGAAGTTCAACTCATTTAAGTTCCTTAAGATAAACAAATTGCAATTTGCTAGGAAAGTCTTAATCAGCATTGGGGACTGGGAGACACATGAATTCCTCCCAATTTTATTGAGGCTCTCTCAGTTAATAGCAGCACATCTGTTTTGATTTTGGGATTTTTTTAACTGTTTTGTATCCAGCGCATCAATTCTGTTGATGTCTAGAGTTAAGTTTCTTATGCTGTATCCTAGCAGATGTCTCCAACCTCTGTCTGTCAAAAATGCTGTCTCTTTCCGTTCCCAGTCCGGGGCGGTTCTGTTTTCTTTACATGTTGCTACAAGACTTTAAGTTAGTTCACTTTATAGCACAGAGGGAAATGGATATAGGAAAATGGGATGGGGAAAATGGCATGGCAGAAATGAGACAGTGAATAACTGATTACCTCTGTAAAGCTGTGGACCCACATTTCATATTTATCTACTAGCTCTTCGAAACATTTGGGAGGATGTTTGCTGTTTCCACAGACTTATTCTACTATGTGAACTATTTTAATGCTAATTACCAGCTAAGAGAGGCATATTTTTTTTCTACTTCCTTTGAAAGGGAATATGGGAAATGGAATTATTCATCCACTTCAGTGAATGTTATCAAAAGCAAATGCATCTTTATTTGGCAGGCTTTAACCTATGAGCACAAATTTCTGGGTCAGCAGACAGGAAAACTGTCCAGAAAAGTCAGGTTCATATGTTCTGTAGAAAGTAACTCGGCTGTGGTGCCTGATGGCCTGATTTCAGTACTGTTTGAGATTTAATGCACTAAATGTGAATGCTTTGTTGTTGGCTACATCCACAATAACAAAAGCAGATCTAACCTGGCTGCCCTCATGCAAGCCTTAGAACCAGAACTTCAGTTATACACTAGCAAGTATGATCCACCGTTCACATGGTCTTAAATGGGAGCTAGTAAGTAATATTTATTAGCTGAAAAAGCGGCAGAACTTCCTCTAGACCTAGGTGGATATGTCCACATTGCTTTGCAGTGTGTTGTGTGGATTGTCTAACTAGGTCTCCACTAGCTCAGGGATCTCTGCTCTATGTGCAATTTAGCTATTTCTCACCTATACAAGGTGGATTTCTTTTAAAAAAATATTACACTCATATGTAGTTAATGATATTACAGTATCTTGGTGGTATAAAGGGGCCCAGACACATCTATCCTTCCTCACCACATCCTTTCCTTATTTATTTTTCCTTTGTCACATCCATTTGAAACTGGACTCGAAGCTCTCTGGGAACATGCTTCTGTGTTCAGTAAAGGAGTAGTGCACTTTTGGATGTTGACAAATAAGTTATTTCTACAAGGTTCTGTTTGCTGCGTGGATCTGCTCTCAGCTCTTTTGACATGGGCTTTTTGCAGCCCCTGGAAATGGGGAGCATTCATCCAGTTTTGTCTGGCATTACTGAAGTAGGCTGTGGTGCCAAAATGTGCCTTGCCTCCAGGCATTTGGGTATCTGTGATAAGAAGGGATGCTCATTATTAACTAGTATGAGATGCTTAGACTCCTTTTTACCTCTGCGTCTATGACCAGACTGAGAAAATGACTGATTTGTGCACTAACTTGCTAATTCTCTGAAGGTTTTCGTATGTATCATCTTGAAACTGATTTCTGAAAAATTGCATAATAGGATAATTTGATAAAATAAATTGAGAATTTCCCACTATGAAAGGCTTGGAGCGTTATTTCTGTTCTATTATCAATACATTCTGTTGCAATGGATTGCTTTTCTAAATATGGGGTCCTCAGCACTTTAGTAAGGTATTTAATAATTTCTGATACCAACATTCAAATGTAATCTAAAATTCCATGTTATCTTTATACATTACTGTACCTGTGGCCCATCTCATGCATTCTAATTTATGTATCAAAAAAAGCACATAAATCTCTCCCAGATGTTTTCCTCTGAGTAATTAATAAAATGGGATGATGACTTAGATAAGTGCCACATATAAAAAACGTATTTAAACTGTATACCCTTTTGACGCTAATAGGGGAAATTAAAAACAAACTAAAAAACACTTCTTAATATAGTCAGGTTTTATTTCCAGAAAAGATTTACTAAGCAATCTGTTTAGTTTTTAGAAGATCAAGAAGGGACTTCTCTATGGGTTAGAAATACTTGCATAAGAAGAAAAATAACATACTACAGTGTTAACTCGACAAGAAAGAAAATGGAAGGTCCTCACTAGAAACCCCCAAAAATCTAATTTTACTTAATAGGTGCCAACTTCGAAGTGCAAGAAGTAATCACTGGAGTATCCAAGTAAAGGAAACAGGAATATTCCATGTTTTGATGTCTCCAACTTTGCAGACTTTTTTTTTTTTTTTTTTTTNGGGTAAGTACCTAGCTTGTTAACTAGATGACATTCCCAGGAGGTAAGACCAGGTCTATTAATACAGTTCAACTTGATTTTTCTGTGATGCCAACCAGCCTTTTTTTTTTTTTCTTTTTTTGTGTATGTGTTATCGTAATCAGCAATTGATTAACAATATCTGCCTGGCCAAAACAAAAGAAGCCTGAATCAGGTTTGTGCCATGCAAAATCAGTTTAGTGAAGCTGAGCTGTCTCAATAAAAGCTGAAGGGGAAGGTGCGCCGGTATGTCTGTGGGTCTGCTCATTACTGTTAGTTAAGTTCACCGCCTTAAAGTGGTTATTAACCTTTTTGAAGCATTAAGTAGTTAGTTATCTTACTTGACACTTTCTTAACAATTTGTAACCTGAGAAGCCGTCACAAGTGTTTGCAATCACTGAAGTTGCGTGTATGGAACATAAGAGGGCACCAAACCCCTGCTGATGCTTGGCATACTCGGTGTAGCTATATACTAGCAAATGTAAACAGCTGCTAATTTCTGAACATTTGGAGTAAGTCAACAAAGATAATGAATTGCTCTAGACTTCCTTTCTCTTTTCAGAATAGATTCCTTTAAACATAAGCATATAATTGTATTATAGTCATTTTGACTTATTACTACTGGATTTATATCCATCTTTTATTTATTTCCAATGTTTTTCTTAGAAAAAAACCAAACAGTAATTCTGTGTCCAGAGACAACTGGGTATGGTGAATTGATTCTTCTATTCCTTATGTCATTGATTTCAATGGAATTAATGCTGATATATTGCTTTGGAAACATAGTAATTTATAATAGTACAACTGTAGCAGCATAATTATAGCAAAAGAGTAATACCAGTATATTTCCCTACAGAGGTGACCCTGAGCGAGATTAGATCTAAGCTTACTGAATCTGATTCACCAGTTTTATTCTACATCTCATTGCTCAGCCTTTGTCTAAAAACCTTGCTTTGATTTTGTATTATTATTATTTTATTCTACTTTTTAGGGAATTGCATCTGCAAAAATTGTATTTGCCAGCAGTTGCCATCAAATACTTTGAACATGGACTTTTCTTCAGGTAAATGATTCAAAATATTTGCGTCCTGCAGTGTTCATAAAGCATCAAAGTCACGTTGCTTGTATGAAATTTGAAAGTAGGAGCATATTAATTTATGCTCACAGGATGATTTGTTACTGCATTAAAGCCAAAGTAACGCTGATACAAATGAGATATGAATAGACACACTTTATCATAAGATCACATGTTTTGAGGCTAAGGAAAACATATGATTGTGAAACTGGATCTGCAAAACAGGTAAAAAACTTTGCCCAGTTACATCACGAATGAACCTATTAATTCTGTCTGAGCTACAATGAGATCTCTTACAAACAAATTAAGACTTAAGAAATCTAACTCTTGAATAACTAAGGTTTATGTGTTTTAATAAAATAATTCTAATAAAATAGTCAATAAACATCATTATAAAGGGAAAGCTTTCTGTTTCGTCTGGATTCCTTTGTCTTCAACCTCCTGTGTTCTGTTTTCAGCTCACTTACAGATCTGTCTAATGTGAGAAATTTTTTTCCTGTCCTCCATGGAGTTATTCACAGATGACGACTGAGTCATCTCTTCCTCCACTCCTTATCTAAACTGTATAGATTGGAAAACTGGCCTTGCAGTGGAAAACTGGTAAGGCTTTAATTTCAAAATGTTTTCATAGCATTTATGATTAATAACAAACAAATCCAAAAGAATATTCATCGTGTGACAGGAAGTCTGGATATTAGAACCACCAGCACCAAACCGATTTGTGTGCTCTACAGGAGTAACGCTATCTCCTCATGATTTGATGTGGCTGAATTTGTTTCTCCTCCTAACTCTCAGTACAGTACTGTCTCTGACAGTTGTCAAAAGATTTGGGTGACTAGGTGGTCAAGGTGTAAAGGAACCCTTCTGGAAGAATAGACCAGAATAGATACTGGGATTTTTTTTTTTTTTTATTTGTGCTTGCTGTTAAAGTCCTTAGCAAACTTTCCACGCTGTTAACGTTTTTTGACAGGATCTTAATCGGAAGATCTGGCTGAAATTAAAGTGTCAGTAAATGGCTTATTAAAACAAATTGGTAAGTTGTTAGCAGGTGGTCTTTTCATTAAGGTAATTCAGTATTTTCAGAAGACTTCTGAAATACTAACATTTGCTTAGAACTGCCTTAGTACCAGAGGAAAGAAAAAGTGGCAAATATGGTTTAAAGAAAGAAGGAAAGAAAAAAAAAAAAACAAAAAACCCAAACCTGGGTGTGGGGGTTTTGGAGAAAGCCAAAAAAATTAAAG
>VUYV01000119.1:2857040-2870965 GCA_008711295.1 Anarhynchus alexandrinus
TTTTTTTTTTCTCTCTCTTCAGGGTAGGTTAACGGTTGGACTTGATGATCTTAAAGGTCCCTTCCAACCTCACTAATCCTATGATCCTATGATCCTATGATCCTAAAATTGAAGCAACACTGGCAACCCAGAAACTGTGGGACAAATGGGATAAGACTATTTTATCTGCTGCAGTTGGTTTAATTGCCTGGCCTTAGTTTTTTAAGCGGCTGAAAGCAAACCTGGAGCCTTGTGTTGGTCCTTCTTGTTTTCCCACTAACTTCACAAGGGAAGGGAATGAAACAACATGGGAAGGAAGGTGGCCACTGCTCCTGTACTTGCCAGGAGTACAGGTGACACTCTGCAGCCCGGAGAGGCTTTTGCTTTGCAGCAACAATGTACGTTTAGATTAAATATTAGGAAGAAATCTGAGGGTGTTAAGGCACTGGAGCAGGTTGCCCAGAGAAGTTGTTGAGGCCCCATCCCTGGAGGTGTTCAAGGCCAGGCTGGATGGGGCTTTGACCAACCTGGTCTAGTGGGAGGTGTCCCTGCCCAGAGCAGGGGGGTTGGGACTAGATGATCTTCAAGGTCCCTTCCAACCTAAACCATTCTATGATTCTATGGTTCTAACCCCACCCATCCACGGACCACCCCGAGGGGACAGACGGGGAGAGGGAACAGCACCGACCCTGGACACCTTCTCCCACTTTTACGCAGGTGTCTTACTTGAGGACCAGTGTTAGGCCCTAGGCTCTGGTGTCTCCTTCCTCCTCTTCAACAAGGCTGCTGAAGAAAGTCCCAGGGTCTATGGTGGGCTTATGAAACTACGAGCTGTGTCATAGGTAAAGCCAATCATGTCACCAAACCGAAACTTGCCAACATTTGCCTTTATTAGACACTGGGGGTTTTGCCTTTGACCTCTGAAGTTGAACTATCCAGGCTGGAAACACCCATGCAGTGGATTTGCTTTACCTTCTGCTGAAATCAGCAACGTCTAAGAAAGTATATTGTTTTTCACTTATTTAGAAGAATTAGAAAACATGGAGAAGCTTTAATGCCTTCCTACTAAATATGGCTTTAAATTCAGCACAGGGCATGTCCTCTGCATGAGATAATTTCCACTTGTTATTCCTGCGGAAAATATGTGGATGTTTGGCAGTGCAGTGAGCCTGGAGATGTCCGAGGAATGGGGAGCTGGAGGAGGAGCATCCAGCAGAGGACACTGAATAAGACAGGAGCCCTGGGGAGAAAATAAATTGGCGATCATGTTATTAAAGATTGTAGCCATGATGCATGTGGGGAAAGGACAGATTTAGGGTAACACAGATAGCATTAATTCTGACACTTCCTAGGCTTTTGCCTGCTTGAGTTAGTAGACTTAATAAGGTTTTTAATGTGCGTATGTGCATGTAAAGTAATGTTTTTTGACAATGCCCCTTTAACCTGGTAATCCTGTTCACAATTCACAATACCTTGGCATACCATATTACTCAATGAAAATAACTGTTGTGCAAAATGAACCTTAAGACGTAGCTGAGGAGTGCATAAAATTACAATGCAAAGTGGGTTTTTGGTGTCACTGAGAAAGAAAACAATCTGTGTCACCAGAGGTGGGCTCCTTCTTTGGACCTTATTCTCTCAGTTTTTCTTATAGCTATGTCCAATGGTGTTTCCAGTGTATGTGCTTAAGTGGACGGGAGAAAACTGATCACTGGAAGCCTCAAGAACCTACAATAAAATCATTCTTCCTGGTTTTTCAGTTCCTCATTTTTGTTACTTCTGTAATCAGCTCTATCTTTTCCTCCTTAGCTTTAAATTTTCTTTTTCTCGCCTTGCCTGTACACAGATACACATACAGAACAGTGTCCCCTCTCACAGTGTCAGATTCAAAAACTACCTTTTAGTGAAAGATGTTTCCAGTCTTTTGCAAACAGAAATAGTAATTTGAGTCACAAGAAGTATTAAACAAATAATTGCCTCTATTGAGCTACAATAGGTGTTTTCCTCTCTACACCTCTTCTAATTACTCGCTATTATTCTTACTGCTTATATAGCTTTGATGGGTTTTAATGTGCTTAAGATGTTTATCCAGAGTATTTTCCTAGATTCTGGTGAGCAGTTATTTTATGGTTGGGCCTTTCGTCTTCTTAGCATCTTATTACTTTCTCAGTTCAGACTTTATGAGTAGCCCTATCTTGCTAAAATTTGCAAATCAAATTCCTTTTAATTTAAAGGAGAATGATTTGATGGTAGTGTCTGCTGGGTTCAGTTAAAATAAATCAAAACACACTCAGTGTAGCTGAAATTGTCTTGAAAGCAGAAAGGCAGTTGCACTGTAAATCTGTGGGGGTGGAGGTGATGAATTATACTGTGAAAGAAAATGAAAACCAGATGGCACTTGCCAAACACCAACACAGTGCAATTATGCATAGCGGAGGCATAACCACATAGCACGTATACAAACCTGTTACCTAGATCCTCACCAGACTGCTGAGCAGAGTGAAGTTTGAGTTTCGCTAAGGTGTCTGGTGACATCGGGGTTTTGCAAGACAAAGGTGAAGCAGCAGCTTGGGCTGAACGAGCCCGGGGTAGAGATGAGATGACGGAAGGGCAGTTTGCCAGAAGCTCCCCGGCACTGATGGCTTTGCCCAGAACTGCCGCACGGTTTGGAGCCCCCACCAAGCGCCTGCGAGGCAGGGAGCTGCTGGCTGTTCCGATAACGGAGCGGGGGGGTGTTGGAGTCTGAGTTTGAACAGCATGATCTTTCCCACACTCTTTACTACAGCTCAGGCATACTTTGGTGGCCACGGATAGTTTTAAAACCACAACTTCAGACACATTATCAATCCAAACTTAGTATAGGAGTCCAGACTTCATATAGGAGGGGAAAAAGCTTGTAGGAAAGATTAAAACCCTGACTGCACTGCAGCCAGGAATAAAATTGTCATCGACAGCTACAGCAGAAACAGGATTTTCTCCCATGCAAATACACCGCATTTTTTGTAGTTGCTAACATGACGCCACTCACTAGGACCCTGGCAAATACAAGCAGATACAACCTGGTGACAAGGGATTCACATCAGAGCTGGGCTGGTTCTGCTGCTCCAGAGCATCCACAGTTTACAAGCTGGGGAGTGGAGCTGTAGGTGAACAGAAGCTTTTTTGCAGCAAGTTATTGCTTATTAAATGTTGTTCAAATTCCCTTCCAACTTTAAAGTAGATTTTCCAATCAACAGATGAGTCATTCCCCTAATCCTCTTTATTTTGCCAACAGACAAGCAAAAAGACCCAGCTGATACACAGCTTGGCATATTGCCATTTTATGATTCAATTTACTATCATAATTGTTTGTTGTTCTGCTTTCTTTCTGTGAAATTGATGGATTATAATAATTATTTTGCATATTGTATTTCTTTTTTAAGTCCTTAGATCTAGAAAGGTATTTGGACCAGTTTTCCTGCAAGTGAACCACAGTTGGGGCACGCCACTTTTATTTAGAGATACCTAGCTTAATCTTTACTATCAACATCTGCCATTAGCAACATTAAAGACAAAAATCAATTCCCAAGTAAACCTTTCTGGGCACTTTCCCATCAGCCAAAAGGTCATGGCACTGCAGAGTTAAAACCTCATCAACTCTACATGACTATTCTTGCTGGGTTCGTTCCAGTTAAAATATCTTGTGAGATGGTCATATGAGTGCTTTATGATGGAATGAAGAAATTTACAGAAGATATGTCCCCTTTGGCTGGAATTTTCCACCCTGAAGCTGAGATGCGGTAACTGACAGCATGTCTAGTGTAAAGGAAGGTACGAATCGAAACAGGAGAGGCTAACAGGCTGTGTAGGTACACATTCATAGCGGTTCTGCCATGCTGTGGCCCTGCAAGGTGCTCAAAGTGAAAAAGTTTGGTCCATTTACATTGCAAAACTGAGCCCTCCAGCTCGGCTGAACGTCACATGCCGCTACACAGAAAGCCTCTCCCATGGCGAGAGCTTCCAGATGAGATCTCTCGTCCACCACATTGTGCAGGCAAAGGCCTAATAGATCTGTCAACTATTTTTCTTGCAAAACCTTCCTGCCGGAGGTGGCTAAGGGCAAGCACGGCACCGTGCCTCCTCCTGCGAGCTGGTGCTGACCTGGGATGTGCAGCTCCTGGCAGCTGTCCTGATTTATACATGTTTGAAAACATGGGAAAACAATGTTTGCTCTTTCCTCTGAGCACCTGGAGGAGGGTCTGAATTCCATTATCTCAGGTTGAAAGGTTCGGTGGCAAAGGGTATGCCCACACTGTCAAAAGTAAAACCAACAGAGGGTTTGGTCCCTCTCTCCCTGAGTGACACACTGTCTCACATCCACACTGTCCAGGGCGTGTCCCTTCTGTAGCACACCCACCCCATCCTCTCCCTGGATGTCCTTTGGGACCCTGCTGGTGCCCCTCCAGTGACAGAATCATGATTTGGTGGGGTGTGTGTATTTTCCTTGTTTTCTTTTTCTTCATTTAAAACAGAATAATGAAATAATCCAAGTTTTGCTCTGAATTACATGAACCTTCAAGTGGGTGTTTTATTCACATCAGAGTGTGGCATGAGGACATAGGCCAATGTTGGAGGGTCAAGTCCACCCATGGTGCCTTCTGGGAGGAGTTGCTGGGAAAAACTCCCCCCAGAAGCATTCCTGGGCTTTGTCTTGGAGAAAGCTTGTTGGAGTGGTCAGGCCAGCCCGTGAGCAAACAAAAAAATCAGTCCAGTGCTCAGGCTTACTCCCTGCCCCACATTAATTTAGCCGTACTGGCATACCAGGAGTCAGCACCTTATTTTAGCCAGAGCAGTGTCACCAAATGAGCAGAAAGGGAGTGACACAAATCATATCCAACACTGCACACACTCACTCCCTGCCAGGAAGCAGACATTCCCATCGGATGCTGTTTAACCCAGAAAAAAAAAAAAAAAAAAGAATTATATATATATATCTGGCAGGGAAGGAATCTTATGTCTCTCAAGTTAAAGTGCCTCCTGGGACTTCTCCCTGGGAACTCAGCGCACGCCCCACCTCCTGCTCAAGGTCCCATCCAAAATTATGGTTTCATCTTATGCAAAACACCCTAATTTTTTGGCAGAATACTTGAAAATGAATACTGCAGCACAGTCATGGAAATTCCTCTCTTTTTAATAGGATTTTCTGCCTGGCTAATAAATAAATTGTCTTTCAAATGAAAACTGCCTCTAACTCTGATCTCCCTCTGGATTCCAGCCCAGCTAAGAGAGAAGGAAACTCCAGACAAGTTCTGCTCTCTCCGACAATGATCAATGCTGTTGACTGACGTGTAATGGCAATATCATTAATTATTTATTTTTTGATTTGCCATCATTGAGTTCTGTTGCATTGCTGCCTGCTGTCTCTCCCCATTGACTTAAAAGGAATGTTACGCTTTGAGTTGTTGGTTTTTTCCTCCCAGTGTTTTTGCGATCCACCTCTGTTGTTATTGTTATTGTCTCCTGTCTTCTAGCCCTCTGGACAGTTTTCTGCCATCATCATCCTTTATCTGCGTTAGGGTTAGTTCTTGCACATCTTTTTCCCCAGGGGTAGGTGAACAGACGGAAAAATGGGGCCAACAGCTGAATGAAAGCAGGAGGGCTGCATATTCCAGCAGGGTATGCTGGCTTAACCAGTACTGCTTTAGACAGTCAAAGTTTCTTCTGAGTTACCTTACTGGTCACAATCCCTACAGGAAATTGTTGTGCTGTGTAAACACAAGCTTTTCAGACCAAAAAATATACATTTTTATTTATCTGTGAGGCAACCAGCACAGCGGCAGCGCTTCTGAACGTAGATGATAATTCACTTCTGGCACTGTCTTGTGCCGTGTTAATATGAAAATGCAGCGCTGATTTTGTTTGTTTGTTTTGCGTAAGGAGATTGATGCTAAATTTCCCCCTGCAAATCCAACAGGATCGTTGCGGTTTAAGATAATTGCATAGCTTAGCATAGTTGTAAAACTGCAGTTGATTCTGGCACCGAGAGCCTGCCTTTGATGTGCCTCAGGTTCATCTCCTGAACTGAGTGCCAGTTTGTTCAACGATCCATCATTTATTTATTTATTTAAGTTGAAAATAATCAAGATAGGTTCCCAAGGCTCTATGGACCTGCCATAATAAATTATGCAAAAATACCATTAAGTTAAACCTCAGCAGTTCAGTCAGCCAGCTAGCCACATCCATTGTCAGCTGGAAATGATGTCTCTACCTCCTCCGAAAACCCTCTCACATAAACGTCTTTTGTAGTGTGCCTGGAAAGTCAGCAAATTTGATGTCTTCAAAAGGAAAAGAGGAGCAAATTCCAGAACCACCAAATGTAACACTTTGCAAATGCTGGGCTTTTCCCAGTTTCTAGGTTCTAGAGCTTCTGAAGAGAAGCCATTTCTTGGTGTTTCAGGCCCAGTCCGCAGAGGACTTTACTGTGCACACAAAACTGAGTGTGTGAGAGGACACGACACCCTTCATCCAAATTAATGAACATGGAGAATAAGTAGAACTGCAAGGAAAGACCACAGATATATTCCCTCTGCTTTCCCAGGCAAACACCATAAACTCCAAGCAGACTCTGAGGCACTGAACACAGCTCCTGAGACACCAATATCTTACACTCCCAAATATTCTGCATGAATTTCAGCTGTTAACGCTGCATGAGGCACATTACGAGCATCTAACCCTCAGGTAACCATTATATGGACCACATTGTCAGTGTTTGTGCCCAAGAGGGAAGGATGTATGTGCCTAATGGGACATGTGATGAAAACTGGCTGAAGTGGATGCTAGCAAAGGAAGAAGAAAGTTATAAATAAAGCAGGCTTAAAAACCTGTGAAATTATTTTAGTTAGGACTTCCTCTGCAGCAGTTCTAAACTCCTGCTTTGTCCCCTAAAGCCCACGTCCCTGGGATCTCCTAAATAATCTCCTAACCTCCCAGTATCTTATTCCTTTCTACTCTTGCCAGTGCTGTGGCACAATGGTCAACTGGCACAAAATGACCTATGCTCATCCTATTAAATTCCCTTACCCTCCAAAATGCCTGGCTACATCCACTCTGCCTGATGGCACTGCAATTTGACCTTTAGTAATTCCTGTGCTCAAGAATTGTCTGGAAAATTTCTTGTGGGCCCAGGCCAAAACCATGCCAAGGACTCTTAGCTAAAATTCAGCACAATTTAGGCAATTTCCATTGCATGAATCACCTTCCGCAACAGAGAGCAACAGGCCATGTCCAGCCAAGGATGCTCCCTATCCACCAAAGCTCCTGACTTGGTGGGTATCAAGCTCCGTGGCTGAACCTGGGCTTGTTGCCCACCTGCATCTTTGGTCACCTCAATGGCTGTGTCTTGGGATGGACTCTAAGAAGAGCCCAAGCAAACAATGGGCCCAGTATTAAATAGGAATAAAGCACCCTTCTGAAACCTGGTTACTAAACACTAAAAAGGAAAGGGTAATGGAAACTTGACTGAACAGAGGCTAGATTTTAGCTAGGTCCCTAAATCCCATTTTTCCAGATCTGATCTCTTGATCTTACCATACCAAGTAGAGCCACTTTCAAACATAAAGGAGTTATACTCTCTTTGAAAAACATCCTCTGCAGCCTTTAGCCAAGCCCACATCCCAAATGGGGAGAACTGTAGGGGTCTGTCTTTCCGCGTTTTGGTAAAGAAGCAGCCTCATGGGAATGCTAAACACCCTGGGACCAGTGTTAGTTATTGTGTCATGTTGGAAGGTCACTTAGCCTCTTTAGTATTTTCTGAATAAAAGACTCCTTAGAATGAGGAAAAATAAAAGGCTGTAGACTGTTTCATTGTATTCAGGGATTTCAAAATCAGAAGCAGTAGCAGGATTGTCTGTTAGACATCCTACTAACTGTGGCTGTATCTTGCCATTTCTAATGTGGCTTTGTTGAAGCCTCTAAAACAACTTAGCTTTCAAAGCTTGCAAGAGTGCTAGAAGACTATTCAAGGATCAAGGAGCACAATCCAGAGAACTGAAGCAGAAGTGTCTGTAACTGGTTTTGATGAAATTAGCAGCATGCTTAATTAAATCACATGTATACATGCTGTATGTTTCGGCAAAGTTGCGTTTAAGCTGCTTTTCTTCTTGAAAGACAACAAGAGCTCCGTCTTTCCCACAGGTGAATGCAATTTAGATATGTTCATAGGTAAAGCAGACACAGCAGCTGCAGGTTTAATTAAACATTGCCTAACCATGTAAAAAGACAGTGATATATCTTCATAGCATCTGGCAGTTTAACCATTCGCTAGTCATCCTATAATTAGCATGCTGGTGAATTTAATAGAAGACTGTTCTAATGTAGTGCCAGATGGTCCTTCTGACTGACAAGGGGAATGACAATTTCTGTCATGTTTACTTCAAGGGTAGCAGAACAGTCAAAAAGATCCTTCTTAGTGTGCAACGCTGATGAAGTAAGAGGTCACGTTTGCTCTCCTCGCAAAAGCAATGGCTTTGGATCTTGCTGTATGGAGTAAGCATGATTCATGAACTTTCCATGAAAAGTTTTTCTTGGCTTTCCTTGTTTATTTCTCCTATTTTGTAAAGACATAAGCTTGCTTGTTGTTTGCAGAAGAGCTTTGTATAAGTCAATGATAGCATCTCAAGGTCCTGTGGGACAGGAGGAGGTGGGGGACATGAGGGTAGTGCTGAGAGAGGTCTGCTCCGCAACAAGGCCTTTGAGTTGACCCTTGACCGTTGAAGTGCAGCTCCAAATTAGCCCAAACACTGCACAAGTGACTCTTTGCTACAGCTCCATTCATTAGACAAATTAACTTTTACAAAGCAACCAGTGAAATGGCAAGGACACTAAAATGAGGAATACCCATGGAGGAGAAAATTAAAAGACAGAGACGTTTTTGTTGTTGATAAATGAAGACAATTATTATGTAGCCAGTGGAGAATTTCAATAAACTTCAGTATTGTTCTGGAGTTTATAATAGACGTTAGTGGAATTAGTAGTTAGACTATAGCAGTCTCGTTATCAAAGGATGCCTTGTAACTAAGAACCTCTGGGAGAAGATACCATGCATGATAGATAAATCTTAGTCACTCTTTCATTTTGAAGCTGGATGCAGCCTGGTATGACTCCTTCATGACAGGTATCGATCATGCTCCAGCTGAGCTCCAACTAACGTTTTGAACATTAAAACTTGCTGACTGGTTTTCATTCAGCCTGTCTCTGTACAATCCCTTTCTCTTAAATAATAAAACTTTGATTGATCCATCCATCTATACTGTCAAAATGTCAGTGTAGGGACTCCTTACAGACTTTTACCTTGTCAGCGTGAGCAACACACTCCATACTAATATCCAAAATCCCCCTCTACAGAGAACAACTGCTCCTAATGTGAGGCTTTTTCAAAATGTATGCAGACTGATGGAGAACTCAAACTACTTTTATTGGCTCCTGCAGTGATCCTGACCGGAAGACCATCGCACATGGAGGATTAGCGATCCACGTAACAGCAAATGTGCATAGACCCAGGGCTGTGCTGCACTGCACGTACAGCATCACCTTCAGGCCTGAGCTGTGCTGCACCTCTCCCTCGGTGCCGGGCAGACTCCGCCGGGTGATGATAACAGAGAAACCCGCGGGCAGCTCCCACTTGGTACTGCTGATTACACACCTGCATGGCCTTGCCTTTATCTGACAGGGCAGCAACAAGTTCTCATGTGAACATCCTCTCTGTTTGACAGCAGAAATGATTAATAGAGTTGTTTGCTTGTAAGAAATCCTATAAGAGCTCGAATGTCCAGAATGGGCTAATCCTTCCTACCGATGGGGTCTGCATGGCATGCTGCGCGTGGAGGGGAGGCCTGTCCGGTGCTGCACAGCGTGGGATTCCCAGCCTCTAAAGGGACGTAAGATTAACTATACTATTCTCTTTCTTTAAACTCTTAGCTCTAATAAGTAGTATTTCAAATGATACTTTACAGAATCCGGGCGCCTTTCTCACCGGGATCATAACCTCCCGGTGCAAAACATTTGTTGCAGTCAGCAGGTCCCAGCGAGAAACGCTTTTCTGGAGAAAGGCTACCGAGGGAGAGGGCGACGGGGCGCCCGCCTGGCCCCGCACGCCGTGGTGGGGACAGCTGCGAGGCGTGTAGCCCCTCCGGTGGCCCCTCCGGTGGCTTGGGAAAGCCAGGCGGGATCTCCCGGACGGACGCCTCCCCCCGGCTAAAGCATTTGGGGTGTCTTGGGCAGTCATGGGGCAGGGAAAGGGAACGGCGGGGAAGGCGTGCGCCGTCTGCAGCTGTGCCTGAAGCCGAGCCACCCCGCAGCCCGGGGAGGGCATCGCAGAAGCCCGGGGCATCTGTCTGCGAGATGCGGGGTGGGATGGGAGCCTCAGGGGGCTCCGCGGATGAGGAGGGGTCAGTGGGGGGGGTGTCCGGCCATCGGGGCAATGCTCCTTCCCTTCCCTCTGCACCCCCGAGACCCCCCACCAGATGGAGGCGGCCCCTGCCTGCATGGCAGACACAGTGTGGGGGGGGAAGGATGGATGGGGGTCACGGAGGGGGACTGGCGCTCATCCACTCTGCACCACTCATAATGGACTGGGGCTGGCAAAATAAGCAGCAGGTTCGGGCTCTGCCAGGTGGTGGGACGGGGGTCACCCCGGTTCCCAGGAACCCACCCCGTTACCCCAGGAATGAACGAACAAACGCATTGAGGGGTGGCAGGGTGGAAGAATTGTAGAATCACAGAACGGTTTAGGTTGGAAGGGATCTTTAAGGATCCAATAAGGTCTCCCTGGAGCCTTTTCTTCTCCAGGCTGAACAATCCCAACTCTCTCAGAACTGGCTGCAGTACTGCTCACCAGAGCAGAGTAGAGAGCCAGAATCACCTCCCTCAACCTGCTGGCCATGCATCTTTTTATGCGGCCCAGGATATAATTGCCTTTCCGGGCTGCAAGCGCACACTGTCGGCTCATGTCCAATTTTTCATCCACTAGCATCCCCAGGTCCTTCTCCACAGGGCTGTTCTCAATCCCTTTATCCCCCAGTCTGTATTGATATCAGGGTTTGCCCCAACTCTGGTGCAGGACTTCTTAAGTCTGCCAAGATTCCTCTGGGTGGCATCCCTGCCCTCTAGCAAATCAGCAGCACTGTTCAGCTTGGTGTCATCTACAGATGTGCTGAGGGTGCTCTCAATCCTGCTATCTATGTTATTGATGAAGATATTAAATAGTATTGGACCCTTGAGGCATACCATTCATTACTGGTCTTTTGAGCTTCCTCTGCGAGTAGGAACAAAGTTGATCATGTCTTTTAATCCTAGAGTTAGGCTTAAAGGGCAGGGAAGTACCCAATAATAGGTGAGCAAGTCTCACTTTCAGCCTGACAATGCCAGCAGTTCTTAACTTGAGATTCTTGTCTATCCCGTGCTAAAAATTCCTTTGTGGGGTTGACATTTGGTCTTAGTTGTAGCACTGTCTTAAGTTTCCTGTTGGCAATGACCCCACAGTACTCAATCCAGTTGTTGCTGATCTTATCCTTCTCAAAGCTGACGTGGCAGCCTGGTCCAGTTCAAAAATTTTTCTTTCCTCCAATTACTAAGTCTTGGAAAGATGACCTTTGGAGAATAACCTTATAAGCCCTTTCAAGAATGGCAAGATAACCAGAAGCTAACGATTCTGAGATTATCCTTCTGTATTGGGGTTTTAGCCCCCCTTCTCAATGCAGCCCAGCATCATCATGATCTTCCCCTCCTTCATATAATTTTTTCTTCCATTACAGATCTTTTCCCTCTTTCCTCAACAGACTTTTCAGCAATCCTCTCCATTTATCACTTACTTGTTTAGCCATTTTAGAGGGCAGTTATTCTGCTATCAGTTTATTGATGCTTCTGTGTCCTTCGTACTGCTTTCCAAGCAGCAGACCTCCTGCACGACTGCGGCCAGTCTCTCCTGGCATGAGAAATATGTCCCAGACCCTGCATCCTGAGACTTGGAGGACTGCATATGCCATCAGAAGCTCAGTCTGTGTCCAACACACACTGGAGAAATGCTCTATGGCATGCCACCACCATACCTGGGACTGGCACAATGGTATAAATTCAGCCAAAACCACCTTCTTCCCACCCTCCCACACAAACTGCTGCATTTATTTAGCTGCACCCTTGCAGCTTGCTCTGGGCCTGGTTCTTATATGGGCCTCCCCTGAGCAAGTGCAATAAAGTCTCCAGGCTCCATGGGTCAAGGGCAGCTGATCACAAGCTGCTGGAGTTATTCCTTTGAGGTATTTCACTGGTGTTTTTGTGTTGGTTCCTCTCACCTCAGGAGCCCCTGGCTCATAAGTGTAAGGCTTCACGTGTGCTGCAGTGTAGACAGAACATCTTAGAGCAACAGCTTAAGAGCCCTTGCTAGCACCCTGTCCCTCTAACCTTGACGTGTCATCCCACAGCTTGTCACAGGCAAGCCTGATATTAGCTCTGTCCTCCTTCAAGCCTCATTTAAAGCTCTGTCAATCAGCCTTGCCAGCTTGTAAGCAAAGACAGTCTTCTCCCTTTGAAAAAGATAAATTCCATCTGATGCCAACAAGCCTGAAACCATGTATCACAGAATTTTCACAGCTGGAAGGGACCTCTAGAGGTTATCTACTCCAACTCCCCTGCTAAAGCAGGACTGTCTAGAGTGCATTACTCAGGACTGCATCCAGGCGGGTCTCGAAAATTTCCAGAGAAGGGGACTCCACAACCTCCCTGGGCAGCCTGTGCTCTGTCACCCGAACCGTAAAGAAGTTTTTTCTTGTGTTTGAGTGGAACTTCCTATGTTCTGACTTGTGCCCATTGCCCCTCGTCCTGCCACTGGGAACCACCGGCACCTCTCCTGTTCCCCATGACCTTTCAAAGACGATGGAGAGTGGAGTAGCAATAACATCTGCCAGCTCTTTCAGCACTCGCGGGTGCATCCCATCAAGGCCCATGGACTTATGGATGTCCAGCTTGGCCAAGTGGTCTCTGACCCGGTCCTCCTCAACTGAGGAAAATCTTCCTCTCTCCAGACCTTCCCCCTTGCCTCCAGGGTATGGGATTCGTGAGGGACAGATTTAACAGTGAAGACCGAAGAAAAGAAGGCATTCAGTAACTCTGCCTTCTCTGTGTCTTCCACCACTAGGGCGCCCGTCTCATTCATCACTGGGCCTACATTTTCCCTAGTCTTCCTTTTTCTATTGATATACTGAAAGAATCTCTTCTTATTATCTTTGACTGCAGTGGCCAAGCTGAGTTCTGATTGAGCTTTGGCCCTTCTAATTTTCCCCATACATAGCTTTGTTATATCTTGGTAATCCTCGTAAGATGCCAATACCCTTTTCCAGAGAATGTAAGCTTTCCTTTTGTTTTTGAGGTCCAGCCAAAGCTCTCTATTTAGCCAGGCCGGTCTTCTTCCCCGTCGGCTCGTTTTTCGAGACATTGGGATGGCCTTCTCCTATGCTTCTAAGAGTACCTGCTTGAAGGTATGTTCTGACTTCCTGGGCACCTTTGCCCTCCAAAACTGCCTCCCAAGGGACACTCTCGACCATGCTCCTAAACAGGCTAAAGTCTGCCATTCGGAAGTCCAAGGTGGCAGTTCTGCTGGCTCCCCGCTTTGCTTCACCAAGAATTGAAAATTCTACCATTTCGTGATCACTGTGCCCAAGACAACCTCCAACCTTTACATCCCCCACAAGACCACCTCTGTTAACAAACAGTAGGTCCAGTAGGGCACTTCCCCTAGTTGGTTCCTTCACCAGCTGTGTTAGGAAGTTGTCTTCCACACACTCCAGGAACCTCTGGGACTGTTCCCTCTCTGCTGTGTAGTATTTCCAGCAGACATCTGGGAAGTTGAAGTCCCCCACGAGAACAAGGGCAAGCGATCACGAGACCTCTGCCAGCTGCTTATAGAATATTTCATC
>VUYV01000120.1:0-69057 GCA_008711295.1 Anarhynchus alexandrinus
TGGCCCTCCAACGGGGCAAATAACAAAGTTAACTGGCCTGGGGTGTTATACCAATAAGTAGAAGCAAGAGCCTCTGCGTAACTTCCCTTGGTATGCGCTAAAGCATCAGGTCTTATCATTCTGGAAGGGGATACTATCTGAAAAATATGCCGTTACTTTCAGATAGTGCAGTTACTTGAAGAGACTTAACTGGAAAAAAAATTGGTTCTGTTTAACCTCAAACCAGGACACAGGCAGATGAAGAACTGGAAGGCAGCACTATCTGTGACAAGTATAAATGAGATGTAGAGCTCTGGATGATGACTGCATACAGCTGATGTTAAGGACTGCCGTGTCTCAATAGCTATATTAGCCTAATCTTAGCATTAAAAATGAAAGAAAAACTAACTTTCTGAATTCCATAGGCAAGATTTTTGTGATCACAGAAGCAGCTGCTCATCTTTATTTTCAATGACAAATAGGTATTTATAGAAGCAATTACTGAAGCTTTTGTATATTCTAATTTTTTTCTTCATTGTTGATCAGTTGCTAAAAAGGTAGAAAATGTAAATATGCCATGGCCAGACTGCTCAATTCTCTTACTTTGGAAAGTAAGAGACATGTTAGGAAGGGAATTTCATGTCTCTGAATAAGAATAGTTCCCTATGCATTTCCAAATGAGTAGATAGTTCTTTAATTTGGAACTCCAATACCCAGTTGCTCTAAGACAAAGAACTTTCTAGTTTCAGAATATCAGTTATGATAAAATAAATGTTGTGTTGTCACAACTGAGATAGTGCAAGAATTGAAAAATTTGTGGGAAGAGGTAGTATCTTTCATTAGACAGCTGGATAAATCAGGCAAGATTTCAAGCACACAAGTTTTTAAAATCTTGTTTCTTTTAAAATAATTGATTTTTTAAAAATAGAAACAATACATTAAATGCAATACTATAATTTAAATGGAAGTGAGATTAAGGGAGTTGTAACAAACCCAAGAATTTTTAAAAACAAAAATAGTACAAGTTACATTTTAGCACATTTGGAGGCCACTACTGAAAGTTCTTTTATGTATGACATCTAAACAGCTAAGGTACATAAAGCTCTTAGCTACAGTGAATACCAACGAGAAATAATGGTCTAAATTTTAAAAGATCGACTATATCTGACTTATTCAACCCTTACTAGAGCTAGTGAAGACATTAATTCACAATTTCTATGAAGAAATTACATTTGAATTTTTATTTTGTCAATAGCTGACAATAGTGATGTGATTTTGGAAGGAAAAATGTTTGCTGACCACCATTCTCCAAAAGTAATTTTCTTCATTGCATCTGACCAGCTTTATCCATTTGTGCAGAACATAGTGCATTTAGTGTTTTAGAAATTACACTTTCAATCATCATCAGTCCAATAGAACAAAATATTAAAGTTAAGTGCTGAAAAGTGTGTAGCTGTCTATGAATTCTGGTGGGTAATTATGCAGGACAAACATTATACATTTGTAGTAAATGGTATTTACCTTCCTTCTGTCCAACCTTTTTTCTGTTATAGAGGAGAGTCATACTTTTAATTTGTAGCTTCTCACATTTTTACTGTGCAAACCACTGAAGCAATAAATTTGTTTGTAATGAAGGAATATTTCTGCCTATTTAAATTTTAATGATAGTGGCATCACAATACAGATTTCACCTCATAACCACGAAAGAGAACAGTAAAACCAAATCCATATATTCTCTAACATATCCACAAAGAAAACACAGTTCTGAAAGGTACAAAATACTGTTAATCCCCTACTATGACTTTACCAATGAGTAGATTGTTCACAGGTCATAAATTCGCTATATTTTTCAACAGATTGTTTATTAAATACTTCTCTGCAGATAAAATTGTTTTAATAATCTTTTTCTTGTATGAACTGTTTTAGAAAAAGAAAACCAATCTTTCTCACGTACCAAGGGCTCAGAAAGCAGATATGCAAACTAGTAAAAAAAGAAGAAATCAGTTTAATGCCTCAACGTAGAATCTATATGCTACCTGCTTCTCCTCTATTAACACAGTGGCATTTACAGCCTGATTCCCCTGTTATCATTCTTGAATTTTTTCCTTTCTCTAAATTCATATTTGTAAATTTATATTCATCTTTCCAGACTACCTTACCTTTCCTCCTATTGCTTAAATCTTCAATGCTGTTAAAGAAAGTATATTCCCCTCTATTAGTCTCTCTTTCTTTCTTTCTTACCACCTCCTTCCTAAGTTCCTAAAACATAAGAGCTGTATTCAGGAACAGTAGCACCAATATGCACTTTTCCTTGTTACTCCAGTTGAAAACATATTAGAAAATGATGATGTTAAATTAGTAATGTACTGGTTGGTAAATAATTATAGCTAAATGGTCTAAGTCAAATGACGAACATTTTGGACATACAGCAACAGTTTCTTTATCACTGTCTTCAGAGGAGGGTGAGAAATTGCCAAAGTTTAGATGGATTGATAAGAATACTATTCCAAGTAAAGCGCTATAAGAGCAATGCGAACTGGATATTTTCGTATCAGAAGATTCTGATGAAGGAAGTTTTTATAAGGATTTTAATACTGGGAAAATTAGCAGTTACTAATGCAATTTGTAGCAATCATTAATACACACTGAACACTCACTACACAGTATTATATGTAAGTCCTGGCAAGAACTAGAGAATAGCACCATAATATTTCAGTGTAGTACACGTGCTATGCCAGAACTGAGGGTCATATCATTCACAGATAGGACTGTCAAGCAGATTAAAGAGAAACTGACAGCAGAACTGAGACTTGCAACTGGGAGGGATTTAAAAGGTTCAGACAGGAAACTAAGTCATCCAGCCTCTGTACTTCCCTACCAAAGAAATTCTCTACATTCTCGCTGATTTGATATTGAACCTTTCAGCAGGTGATTTGCTTTCTTTACTTGTCAGCTGTTGCTCTATCTGCTTACTGTTGTGGACAGGCCGTTTAGAAGGTCCTTACTAAAACAAACATCTCATTTTGATGCAGTGAAAAGTTCAAGAGAGAGCGAGCAAAGTGATAAATATTTAGTAATAAACAATAAAATTATTTACGTGCAAAATCAGACTGAAAAAGGATGTCCAAAGATGGCTCTATTGTCTCTCAAAGTAGGACCAACTTCTGGAACATTTCCTCTATTTAGATTACCAAGTATTTAATCACATTTTCAAAAGTTAATTAAGAGCATTATTTCATATAGGTATAATGTTTTACAGGTAGCAAAAAAACATTTCTTAGTATATCAAAGTCTTAAGTAGCGAAAAGAAAAAAGTATTTTTTTCAAAATACAGAAATATAGTGTTTCAAATGATTCTCCATCTGACAACGGTGAAATTGTTCTTTTACCTTGTAGTGGCTTAAAAATATAAAATTCAACTGATTACAGACAGAGGATTAACAGATTCATGAGATTAAAACTAAAATGGCTTGCTATAACCATCTAGTCTTCCTTGATGCATAATAGGCCCCAGAATTTCTGACCAATAATGCCTCTGATGAAGTAAATTATTCAGTTCAGCTTTACAGCTAGTCAGTTTAGGTTTTTACCTTAGATATAGATAAAACTGCTTTATTTTCAGCAACCTTTGAAGAAATAAGAGCTGCTTTCTATGGGATAGTTATCTATATATTCATTAAATGTTTTAATGAGCTGATTTAGATAAATGGATGAAAGGCAACAGCTTTGATCATAAAATACTATTTTACTCTTGGAAACCATCTTCTTCACTATAACCTTGAAGTATATAGTTAACGAATATCACTTTATAACATTTGATACTGTTAAGTTACGACAGTATCATTTTATACTGTCTGAAATATTTGCACAGCATCAAAATATTGCAAGAAATAAAACATTTAAAAAACTAAATTTCAGTTCAATAGAATCATTCATTAGAATGTTTTGTGTCAAAGATAAAAGATTAGTTTAATTTACAAAAATCCACTCCTGGAACACATACTGTGATGTGCAGCATTACCATTCTATGGGATAGCCTAAATGACATCTCTCATGTCTCCTTGGAACTCAGCTGTACTAAGGTCTAATTTTTACCTCTCTGAAGAAATAAGAAGTCTGATGCTCCTGTCCACGCACCTCAACTATATCATTTAGGAATGCTTTCATTTTTAGGAATATTAGGCCAGCTCGAGGCAGTGAAAAAACCTCTGATTTCTACATAAGCCTGAACAAATCATAATATAGAGTATATTATGTTAGTAAGGGATTTACTTAAACATGTACGGAATGCTTTCCACCACTCACAGACCTTAGCCCCTTGATATAAGGAATCTAAATTTAACTGAAGGGCTAGCTACAAAAAGTAACGTTTCATTTTCACATATAATTTTCACATTCCATGTTCATAGATGAAGAGCTGTAGATAAAATTCCTATCCAAAATCTTTATGAACCATGTAGAAATAAAAAAACGTCTAGCATTATATATCATTCCGTCCAGTGTGCAACTACAAAAGTTGATATTTGGAGAAAAGCCAGTAGGAATCATCAGACTAGATTCTAGTTGCATACCAAACATTGCATATGAAATAAAATATTTTATTTGACAGGTCCTGTCACAAATGTTACATGCCTATAACTATGGAGGCAAAGTCTATGATGGAAAGATGCAGATTTTGCTATTTATTTCATTCAGCATGGAGTGATGCTTCTTGCATTATATTTCTCATATGGTAAATTAAAGTAAAAGTTAATTCTTTTGCCTGGTGAACAAATCAAATGGAATGAATCATAAATACAAGAAAAAGTTTAAAGTTTTAAAACACTGTATCACCAAGATTATCAAAGATTTGGCACAGTCTCAGATCACCCTAAGAATGGAACTAAATGTGTACAAAGCCAACACATACAAAGCAAACGATTCCTAGAATAGCAGAAACTCACTAATAAAAAGATTTGCATAATAATCATCCATCTGTATGAAGCACCATATGGCAAACAAGACTGTAATTTCACTAAATATGTTTTCTAGGAGAAACATGTTGCTTGCATTTTCAACTAAATAAAAAACCCAAAACGTAGTCATAAATGGCTGATACACCCAAGTGAGGGGAAACTTTTGATGTAAACATGAGGAAGGCATGGAAAGCAGCGTGCTACAATAATCACACATCTGAAAAACGTATTTCATGTGTGTAAAAGAATATGTAAAAAAACAGCTTCAAGAGAAGAAAAACAGTGGGCTACTGGCAATGAATTGCATGTTCAAATCTTTAACATAAATGTTAAATCTTTTTAAATGTAAAATCTTTTTTAATATAAATAATTTCAAATTACTAACATATCAAAACCCAAATTCCAGCTTAGATTTTAAGAGTTACAGCTGTACAAATAAAATGAACACTTCAATATTACTTTCTTATACACATTTGAAATAACAGAAAAGATAATCAAGATTACACACACAGGGATAAGATCTAGAACTCTTGTGTCTGTTTATGTAAATTCTGAGGATATTAATATTGACAGCTTCTTCAGGAACAGAATCAAATTGTGGCATATCTATATAAACTACATACCAGTCTATCTATATTTTGATAACCGTGCTTCACCAGAAACATAAGTCCACTGATTTTATAGTAAACAACAATTTTAGCAAAGCAATACTTTCAATAAAGATTTTAGGAATGCTGTGGAACTGCATGTGCACTGAGATGTTTCCTGGTTTTAACTATTAATGAGGCAGCTTTTTAGGAAAAGCATCAAAATAGACTAACCTAGTCATTACGATATATAAATCCATTGCTTGCCTTTTACAAATTCGGGGGCATAGAGAAATGTGAAATCAAGGAAGAAACAGAATTCAGCAAGAGCTGAATAGCCTGTTCTGTGGGTATCTTTTTATAAGTGTGGTAAGTGTGTTCAGGAGTCTCTTGCCTTTGAAGATGAGGATAGGCAAATCTATCTTTGTAGGCATATATTCTTAGCTCTTTGGAGCTAGGTACATGGACAGAAGACCACTCAGTAAGAAGATACAATAACAGTTAGGGTTAATTTCAAGGAAGAAACCTGTTAGATCTCAGGCAGTCTATGCGCCTGAGTAAATAAAAGTAAATAATAGAACAGGAAGGGAGCAAAAGGTGGCAGAAATCAGACCAAGTGATTGGAACTATATAGTACAAATATGTAGGATTCTTTTATTAATCTAGACTTACATAATGAAACGTCTAACTGGAACTTGCACCAAAAGGAAGTACGTTACGAAATGTCATTTTCATTTTTGGGCAAAGGAAGTCCAAAAAATCACCTGAGAGTTTCTGTTGAGAACACGCTAAGTTTTGCCTCCACTAATCATGATTTAGCAATTGGAGAAAGTGTTTCCTGCATGAAAGATCCTCTTGTCAGCTGACCTCTGAAGCACTGGAAACTGCTACAGACATTAAGATAAAAATAAATTGGAGAGATCTTTCCAAGTTAACCTAACGAGATGTTACTGAGAACACAAGTGACCAAATTAGAACTCCATTTCATCTCTTTGGATGAAATCCTGCCCCACAAAACCAGTAGGAATTCATAATTGTGATGGAATTAACCATTTAACTGAGAGTGTATGTAGATGGTGATGATTCAGTCTGCTGGACAGAAATGCTACAGGTGGGCATCTCCCTGGTATATTTAAGATTGGAGCTGACATTTTTGGTAAACCAAGAAAAGCAATGCTGAAGAGCTTCTATTATTTATTATTACTATTAGTTAGGGTTAGCCAGGAATAGAGATCCTAACAAACACACTAAAAAACCTGGTATCTTAAGAAAAAATGAGTAAGCCTCAGACTGCTAATAACTTTGGCCAGTAATGATGTTTACTATTTACATAAAATTCAAGATTTTTGACAAATATAATACATTACATGAGGAAAGCATCAATCTGAAAACTACTGTGGTTTATTGAAGCTGAAGAAATGAACTGATTTATAGAATAACCCACCTACTACGTTGATCTAAATTTCTGTAGATGTTGCTTGGGGTGGGGAGGGCATTAAAAATACTAAAATATTTTCAGTGTAATGATGTTTCAAGAAGACTATCCATATATATTCTTAGAAAACAATATTTAAAATCTCCTGAAGTATACACATAATTAATTCATAATACAAATGTTGTGCAAATTCAGTCATTTTCTTTATTATTTGACTTCACATTTATTTGTACTAAGGTGAAACAGCATAAAATATAAAACACTTCTGTACAATCACTTCAGGAAACATAATACAAGCTGAACATGCACATATATTTCTTCACACGTAACAACTATTAGGTCATCATATTAAAATATAATCTATTGCAGAAGCAAAAAATTCTCAAATTCTTGTGTACAATGATGCCATTTTGCTCAAAAAATGTAAAAAATGCAACGACATAGGGAATTTATGTCTTTTTTTTCCACTCTTCATACTAGTAAGTTCTTTGAATAATTTTGAGGAACTGGACTGATTTGGAAGAGATTTATAATTGGACAGAGGACTCCACCTTCAATTTACCAGATCATATCTGATATAAGTTCTTTAAAATTCTTAAAATTGTTAAAAACAGTGATTACCCATGATAGTGTTAGTCCAGTTGCCTACAAGCTAGTGCCTCTGCCAAAAACTTACCACCTACAACAACTTCATTGGCAGTCTCAGCAAAGAAACTGGGGGTTGAAAGCTATGAAAACACAGGAATCAAGTGGTAAAATTGGCATGAAACAGAATGATTGTCTCTAAATTAGAGAGACATGGATTTGACTGATGGGCCACTTGGTGGATAAGGAACTGGCTAGATGGTTGCACTCAAAGGGTTGCGGTCAACAGCTCCATGTCCAAGTGGCAAGCAGTGACAAGTGGTGTTCCTCAGGGAATATCTAAGATAAGGAGAAACCTTGCTTTCAATAATTTGAGATTGTGGAATTACTTTGGAATCTTTTATTTGATTACAAAGAAACAAGAGCTGTGAATTATTTTTCCTTGATTTGTATGACACATTCCTACAATAAAATATTACTCAATTTAAACCATCATCCAGTAAAATTTTGCATATGTCTAAGAACATGTGTACTAGTAGCATAGGTTTGAAACACTGACATTCTTTTGATCTTTAATAACACTATGTTTTTAATTTTCAAAACTGAAGCACAGATTTTTAAGTGGTTATGGGGGCCTACAGGTTCCATACAAATTCTTCAGTTTCAACCATTTAAAGATTTCAAATGTAATGCTTCTGTGGAACCTTAACATTCACAGCATTTATTTTACAGAAAAAAAAAAAAAGCATAAATGCAAGATATTAATGGGCTTACATGGACTAGAAATTTCACATATTAAATTTAAGATCTTCAGTCATATCCAGCACATGTAAAAGAAACTGCTTCCGGCTCCACATTTTTCTTAGGTAGCTTGCAGAACTGCTACTACTGCTTATATGTATTCATTAAAGACAAGAGGTGGGTAAGATAATTAGTATTGGCTGATAATCATAAAAAATACACATATAGGGCAGGTGGGGGTTCTATTTAAAGAAAGTCTCTTTACTGACAGAGTCTTCCGAACTTCTTATATAGTTGTACATATCTGTCATGTTCATTTTAATGAGCTCTACAAAAAGGTTACATTTTTGACCTCTGGAGCTCAAAGATCAAGTTATCACAGTTTTACTTCTTGTTAAAAAACTCTGGAATCTATTCATATCGTGGGCATTATATGACCAATTGTTTTAATGAAAATTGGGCAAATACTGAAGTATGAGTCAAAGTGACGTGTTGCCTACAGCCCCAGTGTCCATAATTGATTCATCTTTAAATAATTACCATATCACCTATAACCCTGCCAAAGCATGTTTTAAGACTCAGGACTCCCTGGAGAGAACCGTGTTTTATTACTAATTGGTGTTGAGAAGAGAAGATGGAAGGAGGAGGAGGCTAGATTTAACTATAACTTCTTCAATGTTAGCATAGCAAACAGGTAATTATTTCTTTTTATGGTGGTCTTCAGTGTTTCTGTGTTTATTCAGTGCTAACCTATATGTAACTGGGTAGCAAGACTAACGTCAGGCTAGTACCAGATCTCCAATGACAAAACTGCAAACTTTCCCTAATTTTAGCAGCTATGGTGCAGTAATTTCAGTTTGCACTTTCCTTTGCTTTCTGAGCAGAGTTAATGAAGGTAAGGCACACACAGAACCTGAGGCAAAATATAAAAAACATGCAATTATTTCAGAAAGATGGCAGTAGCCATGCAGTAGCTCTGAATTTGTTTTCCTTTGCTAAAGTACACAGACCCATGCACATTCAGCAGTAGAACTATGGTACTGAATGTCTTCTTCACAATATTAGAAAATGGAAGTTGAAATGGTTGGTAAAATAGCTGCCACAGGAATGGGGCGGGGGGGGGGGGAAGACCTGTCCAAGGGAAGGAGAATGACTTTGGGGTCGCTATACCTGCCTACACACATAAACTCTGTGTTCAGGTTCTGTTTCACTCACAGATTTTGTGTGTTATCTTCTGTATGTCTTATTTCTGTGACTCAGTTTTTGATCTGTCAAATGAGAATTAAAACCCGTATCTATTTCACTTCCTATTCCCCTTAGCTCTGGCATAATTCCATTTGTGAATATAGCAATGTGAAGAGCCTAGATATATTGTCTCATAGTTCAGATTGCCTCTAAATGGTAGCTGTAAAAAGTATGGTCTTTGCTGCAATTTACAAAGAAACCCTAATAGCACTTTGTAATGGTTTAGAAAGCTCAGTTTTGAGCCAAACAAGAATACCAGACACTTCAGAAACTCGTTAACCAAACAGCATTATTAAAAATACAATTAAATTTCACTCCTTTTGTCCAAGTCAAATGAGATGTGAACTCTCAGTGGCAATTATGCCTTGTTGTTGGAATGGGACCTTGAATTTAAAGCAGATGGTTGGTTTTGACCCAGATCTAGAAATATTATATTCTTCATTTCACTGTACTGACTCACTAGCGTCATTTACAGTGCTGCTGCTAGTAGAGGTCTTGGCTATGTATGTCTACAACATCCTGTGAGCCTGCAACAACAACCTTAGGAGTAGCCTGAAGACATTCTCTGAGAATGGTGAGCCATGCATATGGATGTGCTTAGTAGCTGGGTACATTATTATGCATACCCATATAGGCTGTCTGAGGGTTATCATAAGGATTAATATGCTAATCCAACTGATCACAACTGTTCCTATAAGCAGTACAAACAGAATTAGTTGTCTTCTGCTACTGGAACAGGCAATATGACTACTGGCTATTGAGATACTTTTTCATAGATTAATAAAATTTGAAGTTAAAAAGAATCTAGCAAATCTGTCATGACTTCCGGTACTGCAATGACTCGACTTTTGTTGTTAATTGGCTGCATTGAGTCAAATAACTTCTGTGTAGTTAAAGTAACCAATATTCATTTTAAAATAACAGGTAGTTCACTATTTCTTTTGATAATTTGTTCCAATGGTCGCTCTCTAACTGCCTTTTCACAATCATTCTTTGCTATTTTGCCCATATTAGTGTCATCAACTAAGCACAACTTAGTGTCATCAACTAACAACATTCTACCAGCACTGAAATATCACAAAAATATTTAATAAAATGAAGCCTTGTATTAATAACTGCAAAACCCAAAAGGAAACACCTTAATTCAACGATAATTTTCCAATGATTTTCTGAAATCTATTAAATCGGTTCTTGGTCCATACAACACGTGTATAATCAAACAATCGTTTAGGTTGGAGAAGACCCTTAAGATCATTGAGTCCAACCCATAACCTAACACTGCCAAGTCCACCTCTAACCCTTGTCCCTAAGCACCACATCTACACGTCTTTTAAATACCCCCAGGGATGGTGCCTCAACCACTTCCCTGGGCAGCCTGTTCAATGCTTCACAACACTTTTGGTGAAGAAATTTGTCCTAATATCCAACCTAAACCTCCCCTGGCTCAACTTGAGGCCATTTCCTCTTGTCTGACCACTTGTTACTGGGGAAAAGAGACCAACGCCCACGTCTTTATAACCTCCTTTCAGGTAGTTGGAGAGAGTGATGATGCTATCTTTTAAATCAGAAAGTTCTGTTAATTACATTGTACAAAATTGTAAGTATGTTAAATCTACACAACCATCTTTATCACCAAACCTTATATCCCTGCCTTGCTGAGGGCAGTAAGGGAAAACTAGCAGTGTGTCACACCTATTGATTTGTACTGTCAAATGGGACCTTACAAGGCACAGGGAACACACATAGCTGAGAAAATCATTGCTAACAAAAATTCTTGAGCTTGTATGCATGAGTTGTATGCACAGTATAGTGAAAGCCACATTTAACTCTCCCTTAAAAGCAGTATTTCTCAGAGACATTGGAATAAAAGACTATCTGATATAACATATTCAAAAACAATAGATTCAAACATGACAGTGTGACTTTCAACATAACAGTATTTTCATAAAGATAATTACAGTAGATCTAGTAACTCTCTGGGACCTTGCATAATTTAAAATTCTTTTTTAGTTACCCAATTTACTAGGAATGAAAACGATCAGACCATTTTTCTATTATTATGGGATAATATTGAACATTATGCTTATAAAGGCATTTTACCATTTCTACTGTACATTTGCAACTGCCAGCCTTCCGCTTCTAAACAATACAGCCACAACAAAATTTTAGAAACTGGGAGAGGAAAATACTATGTTGGGTGCATTTAAAAAAGCAAAAATCCTTTATTCCTTTCCAGAATCCATTCCATGTCTAGAGGATGCAGCAAAGTAGATACAGACCTTTTAATACTAATGAGAAAAGTGCTGTTGTGAGAAGAGCAACAATGCTAAGGAAGACAATGATACAAACACTAAAAAGACCAGAAATAGCACTGTAACTGTAAAGCATACCACTGATATTGATGTAACAAAGGAGATCAGTTAAAACTGGAAATAATTTGTGACTGTGGATGTACACAGCTGTCCTTGTTTGAGGTAAAACAGAACTAATTTTCTGTTCAGTAATTTTACTTTTCAGCTAAGTATCTTCTAACTAACTGCACTCTCTGAAATTAATGGCATATTTTTCCAACAGTAGTCCGCCTCCAGAGCGATAGGACCTGAGTGTTTATAATTTATACCAAGGAATGGTATGCAGAGAGGCTCTTGCTTATACTTATTGCTATAACAACCAAGGTCAGCCAACTTTGCTATGTGACCCCTTGGAGGGCCAGAAGCAGAAGAGCACAAAGGGGTTGCACCTGTGTGGGGGAGCAGACAGGACAGGTGACCCAAAACTGACCAATGGGGTATTCCATCNCTGGGAAAGTTATGGAATGAATCCTCCTGGGGGCTATCATAGGTCAAATGAAGCACGTGATTGGGAAAAGCCAGCATGGATTTACCAAGGGCTAATCGGGCTTGACAAACCTGATCGCCTTCTATGACGTCAAAGTAACCTGCTCAGTTGATGTGGGATGAGCGGTGGACATTATCTATGTGGATTTCCCCATGGCTTTTGACATGGTTCCCCGCAGCCTCCTCCTAGACAAACTTGTGCGTCTAGATAAGTGGTCTGAGTGGTGGGTGGGGAAGTGGCTGACAGGCTACAAACAGAGGGTGGTGGTAAATAGCTCCTTTCAAACAAGCATGGTCCCCAGGGATCAATATTGGCCCAAAGCTATTTAGTATCTTCATGGGATCAAGTGTACCCTGAGGAAGTTTGCTGATGATACCAAACTTGGTGGGGAAGTGGACACTTTGGAACGGAGAGCCACCCTGCAGGAAGACCTGGATAGGCTGGAAGAGTGGGCTAACAAGAACCTTATGAAGTTCAACAAGGAAAAGTGTGAGGTCTTGCACCTGGGAAAACATAATCCAGGAGTGCAGCACAGGCTGGGATCTACCCAACTGGGGAGCAGCTCTGTGGAAAGGGACGTGGGTGCCCTGGGGGACAACAAGCTCAATATGAGTGAAGAGTGTGCTGCTGGGGCAAAGAAAGCCAACAGGATGCTGGGTTGCATCAACAAGGGCATCACCAGCAGAGATAAAGAAGTCATTATCCCACTCTACTCAGCACCTGTCAGACCGCACCTGGAATACTGTGTTCAGTTTTGGTCTCTGCTATACAGAAAAGATGAGGACAGGCTGGAGAGGGTCCAGTGAAGAGCCACCAAGATGATCAAAGGTCTGGGAAGCCTGCCATATGAGAAAGGGCTGAGAGAACTAGGTTTGTTCAGCCTTGAGAAAAGAAGGCTTAGGGGAGACCTTATCACCATGTTCCAGTATTTAAAGGGTGGCTACAAAAAGATGGAGACTTCCTTTTTACAAGGAGTCACATGGAGAAGACGAGGGGTAATGGGTACAAGTTACTCCAGGGGACATTCCAATTGGACACAAGAGGGAAATTTTTCACAATGAGAACAATCAACCATTGGAATAATCTCCCCAGGGAAGTGGTGGATTTGGCAACATTGGACACTTTCAAGACTCAGCCGGACAGGGTGCTGGGCTTTCTTGTCTAGACTGTGCTTTTGCCAAGAAAGGTTGGACCAGATGATCCTTGAAGTTCCTTCCAACCTGATATTCTATGATTCTATGTACGTGGTAGAGTTCTTTATGATAATACTAATTAAACTGAAATCACTCTCAGGGAGTAATATAAAGTTGGGATCCCATTCAAAATCCAACACTTCACTGGCTAGTTTCCTACCCAACAGCAGAGGAATTGGTCGTCACATGGGTCCAGGAATAATTACAGCAGCAGATGCACACTCCTGAAGCATCACAGTTCTACTTATTCTGCTTTTGCTCAGGACTTCTATTAGCTGCTACTAACACAAGATTAATTTACACCCTCCAAGCAAAGCACATGGCTGTGTCTGCTTTAACAAACTTATTTTTAAGGAATCTCTTTCTTCTCAGGATAGATCTTCTGCTTCTACAACAGGTAGCTTGTTACTTTAGGGAAGATTTTTACTATTGCAAAAAAAAAAAGATTACCAAGGAAGTAAAATGAAATAGGGTGTGAGGATTTGGAAAGTGCTTTAAGTCTAATTTCTTCTTATCTACTCTATAGTACCAATATCTTACAGAACTTCTACATTAAATCTAAGTCAAAGGTTTGGACATTTTATTTTGTACCTCTGACAAATGTCTTGTGTATGTTTCTTAACTCCTAATTCAGGGCAGTATTTGTTAACCAATTGATTCTTGCGTATACATTGAAGTACCAGTATAGCCATTAAAGTCAATAGATCTCAGTCAGGTCTAAGTGCATCACTGATTTATCTATATAAAGGCCTATAATTGGAATATATATTTGCAGAAGATTTAAAGAAAGATTGAAGAGTCAAGATCAAAGGCCAAATCCAACCTAGATATTCACTACACTAGAACAGTTTTCTGCTTGCTATTTTCTCTAGAGAGCAATGTGAGAGGAGATGGCCAAGGTTTGATTCCTCAGCCCAAGCAACTAGATACCCATTTACAACTGATGAATTCTGGCACAAATCCAGATAGAGATTGAATTTGTACTCAAGACTGATAAAGAAAGGCTTGGCTTTCTCACCTCAGTAAAAGCTGATACATCTGAAAACTTCTCCAGTTTTTCCAGCTGCACAAATTGGTCTATACAAAACACTACTTTACAACCCCGTCTCATCAATGTCAGTGTCATCATTTGTCTGTTCTGTTACTATATCCATGAAAGCTGAAAGCTAGCTCCCAACTCAAAGACCTTTCATGGTCCTTAAATAGTGTTCCTGCATAATGATTAATAAAACAGAAAATTATCTGCCTAACTCACAGCATAGTCACTTTGTCTGTCTTTCAGATACTAATCTAACAGAAACCATTTCAACATACAAAGTGTAACATTCCTACACGTTCCAAAAACTGCAAACAAGTAATCAAGAGTAAAAACAAACCAAACAAAAAGAAAATATGATTTTCATCTAAAGAACACTTAACAAATGTCAGATACTTTCCCATGTTTCATTCACAGAAAACACCATTAATAGACACTCAACAACAAAAATTTGACGTTTGTCTAATATGCCTTGAATGTGCCTGCTGCTGTTAGTTTTCTGGTCAGTTCTGATGAGATCACCACATTTTGCTTCTGTGAAACAGGAGAATGACACTATCTCTTTTGCGAAGAGCTTTGTGATGTGCTGATGAGAAGTACTATACAGTAATTAGGTATTTATGAAGTTTCCACTGCTCACGCTTTCCAGAAGAGATATACCTTATTCTACCTTGTTTGATTAAATAATGGTCTATCTTCAGCCAATGTTTAAAGGCCTTCTGGCCACTACAAGTGCAGCTATGACAAATATCAGCTTACTTTCTATCCATGCTATTTTTCTCTATGCACATCTCTATCCTTTTTCTTTAATTTCAGTTTTGCTGCTGGTTTTCTCAGGAAACACCCTCTTCAAAATCTGGGGAAAATAATAGTCACATTGCAGAAGCAGCTTCACAGACACCAAGTAAGAATTGGCAAGAGCAGGCTGAAAAAAGCTTCTAAACTTTAAAAGAGGATTCTTTATAATTACATGTACAGGATCACATTCAGAGTGAAACAGGATTTTCAGACTGACAGTATGCCTTTCTCTTTTCCTCAGCTTCCCATTTATAATGTGGTGGTTGTAAGAGTCAACTGTTTCCAAGAGATCTCGTGTGATAGTGTTTTTGAAACATGAGAATCATCTGAAGACCTGTTTAATTAAGTTTCTCTTCCCTTCCAACAGTTATTCCTAGACCCTTCAGAGAAGGGTACCTGAAACTCGATCATAGTAAACCATTAACTAAACTGTTCACAGATAAATTTCCTTCTTAATCTAATCCATCAGCTGGTGACGGGCTGTAATGTAACTCTCAATGTAATTTAATTAAAAACTCAGTGTAACTGTAATGTACTGTCAATGTAACTGCAAATAACTAATGTAACTGCAAATATCCTTATTATTGATATAATTGTCTCAACTTCTTGAATACAGCTAAGCTTTAGACTTTGGGTTTTATTTCATGGAATGCATTCTTTAGACAACTGTTCTCTGGTCTGGACCAAAACAAATACCAAAAAGTATATCCTTTCAGCAAAATGAATTCCTTTCATTCAGTTCTGTTACCACCCCTTTGCTTTACTACCCTCATCAGATGAAAAATGGAATTATAACATCTTACATCCGTAATAAGAACTGGTACAATGTATCCTAATACTTATCTGCTTCCTAAACTAAGTCCCCAACTTCTCAGTCTCCTCTCATGTGGAAGTCTAACCAGGTTTGCTCCTGTTTCCTTAAGTTCTTTTTAAGCTGGAGAAAGCTAGTGTTCAACGGCAGAACATACCTTTGATTCACACATTTCTATATTTATTCACAGTATTTTTTATATCCCAGTCTCATTGGATATTTTAGTGCTGTTTGAAATTAATTTCACATTTCCAATGAAAACTCAACATTAGCACTTCTCTTAATTCATAGAATCATAGAATGGTTTAGGTTGGAGGGGACCTTGAACATCATCTAGTTCCAACCCCCCTGCCATGGGCAGGGACACCTTCCACTAGACCAGGTTGCTCAAAGCCCCATCCAACCTGGCCTTGAACACCTCCAGGGGTGGGGCATCCACACCAATTTGTTCCAGTGCCTCACCACCCTCAGAGTGAAAAATTTCTTCCTAATATCCATTCTAAATCTACCCTCTTTGAGTTTGAATTCAATAAAAGATATCTGAAACCAAATAATTATTAATTCAAATTTGTATTAGCTTTATTGTTGAACACATCTCTTATCAATCATTGGGCAATTATCAGTCATTCCTCCTAGATTTGCTGGGAGCCTCTGACTCCTCAAAACTTTCTCTATGTATAACTAAGGTAAATAACATTATGTAATTTGTAAGTACTGCTATTTGATTGTTCATCTCCTGTATTGGATTTTAAACCTCTTAGGCATTTCCCTACAAGTCTTTTGAGAATTAAATATGGCCAAATTTTTCTTACTCTTTTATTCTCATTCACCATTGTACAGAAATATATTTTAACTGATAGCTAACATCGTTGAAGTTTCTCCAAAAGTATATTCTAAAAAGCCTTCAAAAATCTTTGAAGCTTGACTTCAATTAATATTTATGGATTACTTTGGAAACATAATCTTTCTTGAGAATAGACACACCTATATTTTAATTCAATATCACCACAGAATCAGTAAGGTTAAAAACTCTCAAGATCATCTAGTCCAAACCCCTTGCCAGCTAGGTTGTCCAGGATTATCTCAAGTTGGTTCTCGATTATTTCCACAGATGGAGACTCCACAAACTCTCTGGGCAACCTGTTCTGGTGTTTGACCACCCTTACAGTAAAAAAGTGTTTTCTTGTCTTCCCACCAACATTTAAATAGCATCTTCATTAAATGCAGGTTACATATTGAAAATAATTTTCTAATTAAAAAAACCAAAACAACACACACACAAAAAATGGAGATATACAAGCTAAGATTAATCTCAGCATTATCTTGGTACAGAATTCAATAATTTTTTGATTGAAAGTCTTTTGGAACCTACTGGATCTAATTTTTCTGTCTTCTAAGTATTCTCATCTAGCTATTCTACAAGCCTGAGCTGTCTCCTCTGGGATACTTAATGTTGCTATGTTTGTATACAGAGTTCATTGTTTCAAGTGCTCTGCAAGTCAGATTAATTGAAGTATTCATTTTGTTTATTTCACTGCTGCTGAATCAAGGCAGACCTACATCTTGTAAGAATATAAATACTTTACACTTCTACTTTTAAAGCACATTTCACATAAAGTAGCTGATTTTTCTCATAGGGACCAATTATAAAATATGAAAGAAAATGACATTTATTTACAGATATTGCACCTTTTAAAAGGCCAGTAGAAACAGTAACAGAGGAAAGATACTTATTACTTATTTTTGGCTCCTTGCAGAAGTTGATAATTGTATAAATATTCATAATGTTTTTGTTAGAACACTGATAAACATCGGAGAACTTTCATAAGTTTTAAATGTTCATTTGAAGCTATTCCTTTTCTCTTTGTAAACTAACTGTGAAGTGTGACCAGAGAGTCTTATATCTTCTTCAGTTTGGTTTTCCATTCTTTACTCTTCTGCTTTCATGGCTGAAAACAGGACCAATAACCTTGCTGTTGCTGAACTGTTCTTGTTCCTGACAGGCTTAGGAATAGGTGATATAGGGAAGAAATTTTTTACAATGAGGGTGGTGAAACACTGGCACAGGTTGCCCAGAGAGGTGGTAGATGCCCCATCCCTGGAAAGACTGAAGGTCAGGTTGGACAGGGCTCTGAGCAACCTGGTGTAGTTGAAGATGTCCCTGCTCATTGCAGGGGCGTTGACTAGATGACCTTTAAAGGCCCCTTCCAACCCAAACCATTCTTTGAATCTATGATTCTATGATTATGATATTAATATGCACAGTGTGGCTGGTGAGAAATGCCATTTTGTGATGAGGAAACTGAGGTACAAACGGTACAGCAATTTGCAGAAGGGTATGCAATAAACTTTGGCAGGTATATAAACCACAGATCTTCTCGCTCCTCTTACAAGACAATCATTCTAAACACATTCATTGATCTGTGTATGTTAGACATCCTTAGCATAACTTTCTAATTCAATGGTGAAGACAAAAAAAAAAAAGCCTAGTATTTATTTTGATAGATTTTTATAAAAAATCTTCAACTACAAGAGCAGTCTTTCAAGAAGTGATTCAGAGGCAGAAACTGTGGGCAAATTGGATTCTTGCTGAAAGACAATGGTATTATTTCAAATGCTCATTTTCTGAGTAACTGAAATAATTAAAAATCTGTGTTAATTCTACATTGCAAAATAAACTTTAATTATATTTTAAATTTATTATTTTGTGAGGTTTTTTTACATTTTTCTTTATAGCCAATTCACATTTTTAAATTTATGTTCCCTTAGGGTAAACTGTATTATTTTAAGGAATTATTACAGAGGAAGTTCCTGCCTATTTTTTTCTAGCTAATGTTACAGAAAAAAACGTCGATCTACAAAGAATAAAAAAAGGTTCAATATTTCTCTTAACGTTCTTTAAATCTGTTTTTTCTCCATCTTTGCTTTTCTCATCTTTTTTGTATTCCTGGTTATTATACTGTACCATGCTATGCACATGCTTCTTTCCTTTAATTACTTTTTGTACTTACTTGTTCATCCACACTTTTACTGCCTGTTGCTAAGCAACATGCATAACATTAGGACATATATTCATTTATCTTTGAACACATTCCACTTCCTATTTGTGTCATTCTTTTCCAATACTTTATCCCATTCAGTGTTGCTGCTCATTTCCACATTTTTTCACACTTTGTTCAGAGTAACTTGCCTAAGAATATCTATGCAATTTTTAAAATAATTCCTAAACAGCCAATATAGTTTTAATACTCAATTTTGACACCCTTTTTTAATTTTTATCTCTATTCAATTAAAAAAAAAAAGATACAGAAAATATTCTGTATGAAGAAGTGTATCTGCTAACTTGGGCAGAGTCATGAAGTCAAGAACAGAAGAGAGAGAAAGGCTACCAAAAATGGACCTGCAGGAAGGGCAAAAGACAACAGGAGTTAACATGTAAGACGGACCTTGTTTCATAAATATGGTGGGGTCTTTCAGGTAGAGAAAAGTGTAAATTTGATGTAGTTAGGACACAGGATCAAATGTAGGACTTAAAACGCAGAATGTCTCAGATAAAGCAATTACTTCAGCAATTAGGAAATGGAAGGCTTTGGTTCTGTATGTTTCTTAAAAGCTACACAGAATAGCAAACAGGTTAACTTCAGTAAGTTTTCTCTGAAAAAATTTCAAGACTTACTATATAGACATCACAGGTGTCTACTTCTAAGGGTTCATATTAACATTAAAAATTGAAAAAGCTTGGTTATAAACTATTATAGAATATGAAAGAAATTCAACCACCTGCCATCCTTCAGCCTCCTCTAACTCTATTAATTTCTGTTCTCTTACATTCTTTCAGAGTCATGGAATATTTTAATAAATTCTTTTCAAAAAGCCAGATAGGGTTATGGTAGGGTAGAAAGGGGTTAATAATGTCCTAAGGAATTAGCCTTGCCAAATAACAGATGCTGTCAGCATCAATCCAATTTTCTCTTTTAGAAAAAAAAATTACTTAGAGGAGCAGAAACAAGCTGTTTAATGAGTAGAGAAATAATGAATCTAGCCTTCTATAGATTTGCTTCATCTACCCAACACAATAACATGATTCCTCAGTGACTTCTTATTTTACAGTACTTCCAATTCATGCTTCTCACCCTTTCCCTTTTCCTTGTTGTTTGGCTGAGTAAGAGGCAGTATATGGCACAACCGACTGAAGCTTTATGTATGTTTAAAAACTACATGTATGTAAGAAATAAGTAAACACAGGCTTAACAGATAACCTGCTTCTCTTTCTCAGAATGAATAAATAGCATATTTTCTGCCTCAGCTGGAGAACAATACATGGTGCTAAAATTTTAAGTTCTAGAAACTTAGGATGCTTTAGATTTCTATTTGTCTCCAGTTTGGTTGAAATTGGCCAATGTATTAAAAATAATTAAGGTAGGATAGGCAGAAAGTGTGAATGTGTAAGACTTGTCTCCCTAGAAAACCAGAACGGCATATGACGAAATAAAAAATAGAGATAGTATTGATGAAAAATGACCATAATGAATGAAAAGCCAAGGTGTGTCCCTACTACAGAGTAGGCAGCATGTTGTAATTTACTTCAGCTACCCATTCTTAGGTCTTTCTTCTACATGTCAGCACATACATGATCCCTTCAAGAGGCTACTAACTTTGCACTGAACTATACAATACTGACCTTGTATATCAAAACTATATTCAAGCACTGACAAAAGTATGCTGTACCCCTCTGTGAAAGTATGCCAAATGGCAACACCAGCAAGCAATGCATAAGATGTGTGTTTCCTAAATGGCTATTATATGTCAGTCTTGAATGTCTCTTTTGAAACAAAGAAGAAAGATCTATTCTTTGCCATGGAACTTTGCCTTCATCTAGTTTTCCCATTTACTCCAAAAATCTTCTTCTATTTTATACATATCTCCATAGGACTAAGAAACATTAAAAGGGATGAGGGGGAAGGGAGGAAAAATCAATGGTTCCATCAACATAACAATTTCTCCTAAGATTTTCTTTAATATATGATATTCATTCATGAGCATGATTTAGTCCATGTCCATGTTCTACTGATTGCCCTACTTTCCCCAAGTTTTCAACGAATCTACAATGTCAACAAACTTTAAATAAAGCATTCTACTTTCCCCATCTTACATGTTAGGTCTCTGGCATTTACTAAAAAAGCACAGATGTAAGAGGGTTGTTTTTTTTTTACTTATTTCTCTGCAATCTGTCTAAATAGGAATCTCTTTGTTCACACAATTTTTCATTGTTTCACTTTGGCTTTTGCCAACTTGTCTCTTCTGCTGTATTTGAGGATGACACCTCAAACCAAAATAAACGTGTACTTTTCTTCATTGTTATTCCCTGCAAAGCAGGCCCTGCATACACTGGCCAACAAGCACTTCCTAGACCATCAGGAACCATTGGCAGCACCAGCCTGAGCAAACAAGGCAAACAGATCAGAGACCCCATACCAATCTGGTCACCAAAGCTAAATCACAGTTGTTCCTGATTGTGGCTGGACATATGCCACCACATTGGATTTTCCTGAACTTTCAGAAGGTTAAACCAATTTAACCTGAATGACCCCAAAGACTATCAAGAAAGTTTCGTGATTCCCAACTAAAGCTGCAGTAGTAGATAATAGTTCCTTTAATATCTAAAAGGCCTCCTACAATCAAGACACGAGGCTATGAAAGAGTTCACATGAAACTAGGAGGCTGTATATGGTATCTTATTACATTGCAAGGCCATGCAGATTTTAAAACATATAACATCGTATGCACTAAATAAGCAACAAATGTATATATGTGCCTCTGTAGGCTACATTATATGTTCAGTTCAGCAAGATAACATTTCAATTCATGCCAGTGAAAAAATCCTAATCATATTTCATAAACAGATTAAAAACTTTTTATAAATTTTCATGGGATTGTCACCAGATTTCTTGACATTATTAATTGAGTTTTGGAATTAAATTAGCATTTGTTGCTACCAAAAATTATATTAACTGAAGAACAGAAATAAGTTATTTCCAACTTCTGTGTAGTTACTCAGGTTTTCCACCCCTGAAAGTTAAAGTATAAAACAATGTAAAAGTTAAAGATGTCCAAACTATTACAAGCCATTACTATGGAGAACAGTTAACATGTAAGAACAGTGTTTTCCAAACACATTAAATTCTAACTACTGACACTGCTCGGGGGAAATCAATGATCTCTGAACACCAATATTAGTCACTTGACTTCAGAAGCTATAGTCACTAAAATTCATACCCTGCTCACTTATCTTTAGGCATATATGTGAAGTATGGACATTGTTTACTTTCTTCTAAAGTACATTAGCAAATTCAAAAGGAAATTCACTACCAGAACGGGCCGACTATGAAAAGCTTCCAGTCCCAAACAGTCAGGATTTAAAAAGTATGAAAAACAGAGAGAATGAGTCTGTAAAACAGAATGGCTGTGCTATATACATATATGAAAATATGCATAAGACGCATTTACTAAAATCTATCTTCAGAAAAAAGAACAACACTAAGGTGAGGGCCAGAGAACAAATTAGCTAATTACAGTCTTGTTAATTAAATGCATCAGTGACTCCTTACTGACCTTGTTTTAAATAGATGACTCCAGACAAGACTCCATTTGAACTGTTTATGAAGCACAGTTTGTCAGCATGAAAAAGTTATACTGAAGCATTTATTAACCTCCTAACATAAGAAGCCAGAAGGAAAAGAGTAAACAGTTGATATAATTCCCTCAAATAAAACTTGACATGCCCTTTAAAATTACACTAAAGTGTTTAATTTTTTTCAGAATTATTATTTTTCACTATAGAATCAATAAAAGGAAAAATTTATTAGGTCCTTAAATTGGAATAACACTCATGCTCAAAAATTCTAGTCACAGCATATTATGTATATTTATGCATAAGCAGAAGACAATGCCACTATGTATTTATATTCACTAAATTAGGTAAAGAATTAACATCGCATTTGGCATTGTAGTGCATATACCATATTAATGTTACTCATGGGAGAAAACCCCAGCAGATAAAGACCAATAGAGGGAAGAAGAGAATTTGCTGCCAACTTTGCCATTTAGATGTGTAAGACAAACAGCTTAGTATTTATTAGATGAAGCAAGAGACACTGTCAGTTATAACAGAGAAGATGAATCAAAACTATCTGTCAAGAAAAAAAGGGCTTTTCATTCGTTCATTTCCTAAAAGTATTTAACTCCAAAAGATATTACCAGAACTAGAAGTTTATAATCAGGGGACAAAGACACACACATAAAAGGCAGTGGACAGGTTGAGTAGGAATATACCAAAAAAAAAAAAGAGAATCCTTAATACAAGATAGTTATAAAAGCATCATTATTTTTGCTTTGCTAAATGTACTTACCAGTTAAATTACAGACATCATTGATATTTCTCAACAGTTAAACTGCATTCTAAGTACGGAATTTGGCTTACTTTCAGTGAAGACTCATAACTAGCTTGGAGAATAAGACTTCAAATCATGAAGGACTTGAAATAATTTCTTTACCTGTTTCTGCAGGCTATTTGGCAATATGGAGTGATGGATTACCCTGATTGGAAGATCCTAATTTGTTTCCCTATGCTTTTTTGAGTGTAAGAAATATGACCTCTGCATGAGTCTGAGCAACCCCAGGAATGTACTCTACTGCTTGCAAAGTGAACACGTATTCTGATGCCTTCTACTTACATCATTCTGACATTAGGATGTCAATAGGCAGTCAATCAAGTAATTGATTGAAACATCAGAACCCATCAAAAGTTTGGTTTTGTTGAAATTGGTTTGCAGTTCCCAAACCAATTCTTTCATAATTCCTATAAGATTCAAACGTTTAATCAAACTCTGTGAAGAAAGCACTTTAACTGGTATAAGAGATTCCAGGATATCCAGGTTGTGGATAAAAACCACAACCCTATCTAACTCGGAAGCCTTGGTGAATTATAGATTTTTAGCAGAAATTTGGAATTGGGGAAGGAAAAGAGGAGGGGAATCTCTGCTTCTGAGCTAACCAACAGCCTGGACATCAGCAATGTGCTTTAAAGCTCTAAAGCCTATTGGTACTTGATGATTAATTTGAGGAAAACATCCTGAAAGGGAAACAATCATGATCTAAATTGCTGGACAATTTCTCAGACATTTAGTGTTTGCTAAACACATGTGACTATTGGGAGTAGACTGAATACACCTGTGATACTCATACAGCATATACATGGCATTTCCCATAACAAGATGGAAAGATTATGTCATGCCAAGTAGTCCTAACAGAGGACATAGAGCATTGGTGGTACATCAGATTTTGACAAAAGGCTCTTCTGCTCATTTCATCTTGTTACTACCTGTCTGGATCCAAATACAAATAATAATGAGAAGAAGTCAAATCAGGCTACTTAGATACCATATCATGTGATAATAGAATTAGAAACTTAAACATTCAACAGTGTGGGCTAGGTTGTGAAAATAAATAAATAAACAGAATTTATTTAGAAAAGCCTATGTTCAATGCAGAGAATGCAATTACAGCTGTTGTACAATTCTAGGATACAGAACCTGGACAGGGACAGTTACTGGTTGAAATGGAACTGTGAGTTTCATATGGAAAATTTATAGTTTGAATTATTGAAAAGTTTCTAAAAAGTATGACATGATTCCTAGGAAAAAGAATGGTGTTCTACAGAAACATGGGAATAACAAATAATAAGACTTTAAGAGTCTAGAAACCAAAGACCAATGGGGTGAGAAATTGCCATGAAAGATCTTTTTTGCAAAGGAAAAGATAATTTAGTGTGAATCAGTTAACTTTCCTACAACTGCTACAGTACCCAAACACAGAGTAAAGAAATCTGAAGCCACAATTTCTGGTCATGTATGAAAGAAGGAAGTCTAAAGTGGGGCAATTAAGGCCTTTTCACAGAAAGCTCTTTTCAAACAAAATAATAACACGAGAGGGTATGTTTCTCCAGAATATGTGGCAGGTAAGTACTGCGAGTGCTCAAGGATGATATTAACAAAGGATCCTAAATGGCCAGCACTTTATTTGGAATATCTAAAAATTGTTCACGATGACAGGAAATGGAATCCTCTTGACTCCACTGAATCAATGGATTGAATAGAGCTTTCTCTGTACCAACTCCCTGGAATTACACTGAAGTCCTACATGAAAGCCACATATGCTCTTTCGTACATTTAGAAGCACTGTACTTGTAAGAGAAAAAGCAAGGGAAGGCATATAGACCACAGATCCTCAGAAAGAGTTCATTAAAAGAACTGGTTATGAAGTTAACAAAATCTGATGATTTAAATTACTAACAATTCAACACTTAGACATTTTACCCAGAGCACACCAGTGAAGCACTCCCAATCACTCTTTTAGCTATATTGTTCCATCACCAAATAGCCACACTAGACAATCTTTGCCAGGAGAAAAAAGCACCATTTATTGCTATCTTTTTGGCACAGGACATGTATTACCTAACAGTGCCTCAGGCCTGATGTGGACTACTGACCCAACTCTATCTAATGCAGAAGAATCTTTTGCTTTGGCACACTGACTTCTTTTTTACCATTCCAGTTTGTGCTCTATGACAGGTGCATACGTTTGTGAGCCTTAATTTGATTTTCCAAAAACTTTAAGGACAGTCAGTTCCATATCTCTGTCAAACTTAGACACATGCCACAGGTCTTAAAACTGTGGAGGTGTTGCCTTCTCAAAATGCAACCTCAGCACCCAGAGAAACAGTTCGTTTCTCTAAGATGAAGAGAAGACATCAGGTTCTGGAATCTACTGCCTCTCATATGTATTACTATTTGCTCAGTGGTAACTCACAAGATCTTTGGGAAAGAAACAGGATTTTGCTAAGTATTTGTTTATTGCCTAGCGCAATGTGTGACCCTAGTCCTTAGCTAAGTCTCTCAAGTGCTACTGGATATCCTGTGACTTCTGAGGTTCTTGTGCTGTAACAGAAATCATAGAAGCATAGACTCATACAAAACCCTGGGCTGGAAAGGACCTCTGGAGATCACCTGAAAAGCAGGACCTTAGATTAGGTTACCCANGTCCTCGAGCTCCTGGCTCATCTACGCAAGACTGTGATCCTGCTGCAGTGCAGTATTACTATTTGCTCAGTGGTAACTCACAAGATCTTTGGGAAAGAAACAGGATTTTGCTAAGTATTTGTTTATTGCCTAGCGCAATGTGTGACCCTAGTCCTTAGCTAAGTCTCTCAAGTGCTACTGGATATCCTGTGACTTCTGAGGTTCTTGTGCTGTAACAGAAATCATAGAAGCATAGACTCATACAAAACCCTGGGCTGGAAAGGACCTCTGGAGATCACCTGAAAAGCAGGACCTTAGATTAGGTTACCCAGTGCTCTGTCAAGCGGAGCATTGAGTATTTCCAGGAAGGGAGATTCCACCACTTCTCTGGGTAACCTATTCCAATGTTAATTCTCCTCAGCAATGACGATTTTTTTCTCATGTTCAGACAGAATTTCCCCCGACACAACTCGTACACATTGCCTCTTGTCATGGTACATCGCCGTGCTACGCTGGGGCTTTTTTATGATCGTATGAATTTTTGTACTGAAGACTCCTCTTCTGTAGCATCATCTATGTACCAAAACACAAGATGCAGCACGTGCTCAAGGGTACCTGTAATCTTATTTTTTCTAGGATTCCATGATTAACACGGAATCTTCTCTTGTCATCAAACTTATTTCAAGAGAATTTGCACAATGTACAAAAGTTTTGCAGGAAAAATTCAGTGGACACATTTTAAAAATTCAGAAAATGTATTATTAAATCTTTCAGGATTTACGGCATTATGCTTTTCAAACTTCTGAGGGAAATACTACAACAGAATAATACAATAGTTATAAATCTTATTAAACCAATAATTCTGTGAATAGTTGAGCTAACAATTCCTGATTTACTTTAGATTTGCATCTTATGATTGACTGTCTTTAGAGTCTATGATGAAATCTTTGTCTGAAGCTTCTCCACAGTTGGGCCTTTATAAGGTCTTGCTTCCATGTACACTGTGATGCCTGTTAAAATTCATTAACTCACATAACAGCCCTTTTCTCTGTTGGGGGCACTTACAGCATCTCTCTTCTTCTTTGTTGACCTATTTTTATGAAATTTGCAGAAATCCAATTATTTATTTGATCTCAGCTCTTTGTGATATTGTGCTGAAAGCAGTCTGTAAGTTCCAAAGGTATCAGTGAGAGGACACTCATTATCCTACAAGCCTTATATGAAGTCAGTTAAAAAACTCACAGAAATTCTTGTAAAGCTGAAACACAAATACTTATAAACTTTGTCAAATGCAGAAATATAAGGATTGCTAAGAGCACATACATCATTTAAATGCTACTAATAAGATTTTATCCTTAATTTAAACAAAATCCTAAAGGTGAAGTAGAGACACTGTGCAGTGTCATAAACAGTATATGCTGCCAATTAAATTGAGAGCATTTATTAAATCAAGTAATAACTTAGTCTGTCATGTTAAAAGCAAGTGGTCATCAGGTATTTCTTTAAACTAGCTATTAATTTAAGTTTTGTAATATGGATGTAATATTACAGTATCCTCTTTTCAATTGTGTTGCAATTCTGATGCTGACTCAAAATGCAGCAGAGATTGTATGAAAAAAGAACAAAATCTAAAACCAAAGAAAACCAGCTAACAATTTGACAGAAGGCTGTTCTTTTATTATGTCACAGACTGGCTCATATTTATTTTTGTCAGTTTTTTTTACTATAAAGGGAACCCGGACATTGCAAACACTTCTTTGCTACTGCAAAGATTTATTGTATTTATATTATCTACTGTTCATACTACATCATTCTATTACGTGTTTTTTGCCCTGGTCTTTAATAATAGTGATAAGACTTGGGGCTGCCCAGTCCCCCTGAGTTGGAGGACCACGAGTGTGGGAACAGTGACTTTCCATTTGTGGACAATGAAATTGTAAAGGACCAGCTGTATCAGCTGAATGGTCACAAGTCCATGGGGCCTGATCCCTGATGGGATTCATCCCAGAGTTCTGAAGGAGCTAGCGGATGTTACTGCAGGACCCCCCTCTATCATCTACCAAATTTCTTGGGAGTCTGGGGAGGTCCCAGCTGACTGGAAGCTAGCCGATGTTATTCCAATATACAAAAAGGGTATGAGGGAAGACCAAGTGAACTACAAACTTGTTAGTTCTCACTTAGTTCTCAGTTCCTGTAAAAAATACAGAGAAGAATATACTGGGTACTATTGAAAGTCACTTAAATAATGCAATCGTCAGGCACAGTCAACATGGGAAATTCCTGTTTAACTAATTTGCTAGCCTTCTATGATAAGGTCACTAGCCTAGTGGATGAAGGGAAGGTGGTGGATGTAGTTTTTCTGAATTTTAGTAAGACTTTTGATACTGTCTCTCACAGCATCCTTCTGGACAAGTTGTCCAGCTGTGGGATGAGTGGGTTTATGGTGCATTGGGTGAAGAACTGGCTAAAAGGCAGAGCTCAAAGGGTTGTAGTGAATGGGGCTACATCTGGCTGGTGACTGGTCACCAGCGATGTTCCTCAGGGTTCTAAGGCCAGTTCTGTTCAATATATTTATCAATGATCTGGATGCAGAAGTTGAATGCGCCATTAGCAAGTTTGCTGATGATACCAAACTGGGAGGTGCTGTTGATTTGTTCAGGGACAGGATGCCTTGCAGAGGGATCTACATAGATTGGAACACTGGGCTATGATTAATCGGATGAAGTTTAACAAATCCAAATGCCAGATTCTGCACATAGCTCAGAGTAACATCAGGCACAAGCGTAAATTGGGTGAGGAGTAGCTGGAGAGCAGCCTTGCAGAAAGGGATCTGGGGGTGCTGGTCGGCAGCAGGCTTGATATGAGCCAGCAGTGTGCCCTGGCAGTCAAGAGGGCAAACTGTATTCTGGGGTGCATCAAACACAGCATAACCAGCTGGTCAAAAGAGGGGATTATCCTGCTGTATCCAGCATTGGTGTGGCCTCACCTTGAACACTGTGTGCAGTTCTGGGCCCCACAGTTTAAGAAGGATGTGAAGGTCCTTGAATACATCCAGAGGAGGGCAACAAAGATAGTGAAAGGGCTGGAAGCAATGTACTGTAAGGAGCAGCTAAGGACTTCGGGCTTAGTTTGTCTAGTTGGAGAAAAGGAGGCTGAGAGGTGACCTCGTTGCTCTCTACAGCTTCCTGAGGAGGTGAAGTGGAGTGGGAGGTGCTGAGCACTTCTCCATGGTATCCACTGATAGGACATGTGGGAATGGTTTAAAGCTGCATCAGGGGAGGTTTAGACTGGACATTAAGAAGCATTTCTTTACCGAGACGGTGGTCAAACACTGGAACAGGATTCCTAGAGAGGTGGTTGATGCTCCAAGCCTGTCAGTGTTTAAGAAGCATTTCGACAATGCCCTTAACAACATGCCTTAACTTTTGGTCAGACCTGAATTGGTCAGGCAGTTGGACAAGATGGTTGTTGTAGGTCCCTTCCAACTGAAATAGTCTATTCTATTCTATTCTATTCTATTCTATTCTATTCTATTCTGCTCATTAAAATAAAAAAAAATCCAAACATATCTGAACATATTTTCAGTCTATCTGCCGATTACCCTTCAAATAAAAGATGCAGTTTATTTTGCTAAAAATCTTTTATTCTTAACACTGGAGAAAAATCTACTTTTAATAAAAAGTATGTTCTGAAAGAGCTTCAGGAACATTTTCCCCTTCAGGGTAGAGGTTCAGCTTTGGATGAAAATGAACAAGAATTGTCATCTAATGGCTGTTTAATTGTTTATTTGAAATTAGTTTGGTGGGGTCAGTTCTTTTCCCAGTTTCTATCATCCAATGCAATCAAAAAACAATCAGCATCTGTGTGGGTAGTCCCTGTAAAGAGATCACCAAACTGAATAAATATAAGCTACTGCTAAAAGAACCAATTCATATTTGAGGCATCTTGGCAGGTGAGAAAAAGGATATCTGAGCTGCTATTATCCCAGATGTTATTCATAATAAAAAAATTTAATCTTTGATGTTGTGAATTTGGTCTATTTTACAGCTGCCACATTCTAATATTTTAAATTATATGTCACAGTTTTATCCCATCTGAAAGAAACTGTCTTTAAAAGAGACCCCCAAGGACATGACCAGCTAAGAACTTATTGTGGCATTAACACATTTTAATAAGTTATATTACCATGGATATATTATAGTAACTGACCATGTGCATATCCCCACTCCATGGCAATACAAAATAAAATGGATTCATGTGAACTAAGAACGTTTTATGTTAAAACAATTTACTCTGCACTTCAAGGACCAATGAAAGAAGGCCAGTATGAATGGCAGGAGTGATACCTAAGAGGCATGAACCACTGACTTATTTAAACTTGCTAACATAATTGCAAATTCTTGTTTGGACATATCCTCAAGAATAGAAAAAGCACAAATTTTTAATTTAAATATGAACTTAATTAAATTACTAACTTAAAAAAATATTTTAAGATTTATTTCAAGTAGTATTTTTCCCAAATTAGTAAAAATTATGTTGAAGTATTTAGAAGGAATGAGTGTGTAAATGCACGGTGTATTGTATAACACTCACATGCTAGGTTTTGCTCTCAAACTTGCAAAAATTCATATATGTGCTCACGTCAATTGTTTTAGCAGTCCCTTTCTCTTCAGATAAAGTGATACACAAAAAAGTTCAAAATTTTAAATTAATTTTCTGTAAGATTGGGAAAATAGATAGACCTGGATCGTATCTGCTAGAAATTCTATTTAAAATTTTTGTTAGGATGATCTGGTGTCAGATTTATTTATAGCAAAAGCTCCATGCTTTCATTAGATGTGTAATAGATGTATAACGGCTTACTGCTCCATAGGAACAGTACGCCCAGTTCCTGCAGGATTTAGCTAGTGATGTTTTTTATTAGACAAGTGTTAGAACAAAGGAATAATTTGAATTTACAGTACTGTACTAGGTCTGGCTGGGATGGAATTAAATTTCTTCACAGTAGCACAAATGGTGCTGTTTTGATTCTGTGGCTAGAACAACAACAGTGTTGATAACACACCAGCCTTTTGGCTGCTACTGAGCAGTCCTTGCACAGCCTTCAGGCTTTCTTTTTCCCACTGTGCTCCCCCAGTGAGTAAGCTGGAGGTAGCCAAGAAGTGAGGAGGGGACACAGCTGGGACAGCTTACCCAAATTGACCGAAGGGATGTTCCATACCCTATGAAATTTGTTGCTCATGCTGTAAAGAGACTTACGATATCACCTATCATTGCAATAAAAGAAAGGCTGAGAGAGTTGAGGCCATTCAGCCTGGAGAAGAAGAGAAGGTTCCTTTTTGCAGCCTTGCAATATACCAATGGGGCTTATAAGAAAGACAGAGAGAGACTTTTCACCAAGGCCTGTAGCGACAGGGCAGGGGCAGTAGTTTTAAAATTAAAGAGGGTAGATTTAGATTGGCTATAAGGAGGAAATTTTTTACAGTGAGAGTGATGAGACACTGGACAGGTTGCCTAGAGAAGCTGTGGATGTCTCATCATTGGAAGTGTCCAAGGTCAGGTTGGACAGTGCTTTCAACAACCTGATCTAGTGAAAAATGTCCCTGCCCATGGCAGGGGTGTTGGACTAGATGATCTTTAAAGGTCCCTTCCAACCCAAATTTTCTATGATTCTACGACATGATGCTCAGCAATAAAAGCTTGGGGAAATGACGAGGAAGGAGGGGATGTTTGTGGTTATGGTGTTTGTCTTCCCAAGTAACCATGAGGCGTGCTGCTTTCCAGGAAGTGGCTAAACATCTGCTTGCTGATGAGCAGTGGTGAATAAATTCCATATTCTGCTTTGCTTGCATATACAGCTTTGCTTCACTCATTAGTGTCCTTATCTCAACCCATGAGTTTTCTTGCTCTTGCTCTTCTGATTCTCTTCACCATCCCACTGTGGGGGAAGTTAGTCAGTGACTGGGTGGGTGCTTAATTGCTCGCAGGGGTCAACCCACAAGTAGCAAAGTATGTTGTTAAGTAATTGGATTACAAAATAGGTAACAGAGTTATAGATAGGGAAAACAAACCAAAAATCATTATTAATATCACCCAAAAGACACATTTCTCTTTAGGTGTTAACTCAGGATTCTCTACAAAATGTTCTCTCACAAACTATCACCCCCCCTTAGGCAGAACCTGGAACACATAAGCCTTAATTGTGTATCGGTTCCCTGCGCAATGAATCATGAAATAGGTACTGCCTTAAAAAGAAGAACTTGTGTTAGGGTACAGCTTCTCAATATAAAAATCATTCAATTTGACTCTTGTTGCCCTGAACATCCTTACTGCTTTTTTAGACTAATTATGAGGATCTCCTTTTTTTTTTCCCAGTTCCTCTCATTTCTTATCTCACAAGGGTGAATCAGAGTGGGTGCTAAAAGACAGCTGTTGGATTTTTGTTCACCTCACAAATGCCAGCTAAGGACAGGTAGGAGAACCTTTCTGTCTTCCTGGAGTGAGATACTGGTTACAGAAAATTAGTCTTAACTCCAGTCCCTGATAAGAGATGGTAAATAAAGATACTGAGCTAGGTTCTTTACACTTTGATGTTCAGTCTAGTTTACCATCTTCTTTTACCAGTTTTAGGGCAATGGTATATTATTTGCAGGCATGGGACAAGCTTTTAACCCCTGATTTTTATTTTTTTTTTTTAAAAAGAAGTACATACACTGATACACATGGGTAGACAAAAAATGGATCTTTTCTATTAGAGATGGTTCTCAAGAGGTAAGGAAAAAGACTTGTATAGGTGATGAAGTGTGATAATATGAAAGGCTGCAAGACAGTTGCTTAAGAAACAAGAACAACAAAGGAATAAACTACTGCAGGCATCACCAGAGCTAGAATGACATTGTACTGTGTACTATGTTTCCATGGCAACTAGCCATAGGAAGATGAATGTCTCATATTCACTGTGCTCTGCAGTACATGTCTATAAATCAAACTTGCATAAAAGAGCATAAGATTTCTTCCATGGGGTGGCTCTGAAAACCAGGTTATTTTCTCATTACTAGATAATTACATGAAAGAAATACGAGACAATTAGGTCATTTTTTGTATGGAAAGTACCAACACATACAAAAGTACTAATATACCTCTAGTGTGTGATCCTATCAATCTAAAGGCACAGCAGCATAAAATGCAGATCATGAATGCCTTCTCTTCTTCCTTAAGATCTGATTTATGCTTGCTAGCTTTAAAAACTGTATGAGACTTTTCTGTCCACTTTTGGTTTGTGAGACATTTTTCATCATTTATAGGTTCACTCACATTCACATGTGATTGGTTTTCAGCTTACCTCAGTTACTATTTCCATTATCATGGTCTAAGGATTTAGCATACAAATAACCTATTTTTTTTCTAAACAAATGGCATAGCTAAGACAAATATTTTCTCAGCAGCACTAATTGATAATATTCTATAATTTGAATATGACATATTCGCAAGAAAAAAGGAAAACAGTACTTGAAATATTTTTTAAGAATTTGAATCCCACTTTAAAAGCTGTTTACTTACAGCTATTTATCACAAATTATTATTCCAAAGGACTTGTCACATTTCATATCCATATAGCTATATGCAGAACAGCAGCATTTTTATAAAGAAATACTTGTGTGTGTGCTACCCATTAAAAAGAGCCCCATCATGAAAGAACATATCATCACACCATTTACCTTAGCAGGTACTTCTGCAACTCCTGTGTCTAGAATGCTGAGGTTTTATGGTACAGTGGCATTTTAATCAGATGCACACCAGGTGCATGATAAGGACTCGAGCATTTTGTTCAATATAACTGCCATTCTAGCTCAGAAACAATAAATGTTACACTACTGTTCAGGCAAGATTATGGTCAGTTAATACAATCAAATATAAACTGAAAACTCACCCACATTTTGCAAAATTTAGCAACAGCTAAGTGTAGTATATTACTGACATTTGTGAGAAAATAATCCCTTAGAAGAAAGAATGTTTACATTAAATATTATTTTATCAGTATGAAATGAAAATATATTTATGTGTGGTCCTATTCCCATGGAATTAAGAAAAAAAAATCCAAACCACTCACTCACTATACCTAGAAACACTGCTGAATGAGGTGTCTTTTTTCTTTCACAAAATAGAGCATTAAACACCACCCCATCCCAAAGCTCTACTACCAATTCAAATTAAGTCACTACACCTTTATAAATATATAAAAGAATACACATTAAAGTAAAGCAGGGATATCAACTGTATGTTTCATAGCCCTGTATTCCAGTAAATACAGTGCAGCCATTGATAGTAACAGACCACAAACTCTGTACTGAGTTTGCAAGGTCTGAAGACTGAGGCTTGTCAGACTTGGAATTTGCTTGACCTGCCTGGAGCTTTTACTGGCTTTATCTGTAACAGCAGTGCTTTTAAGGACCAGGTGGTTATGCCTAGTTTGTTCTTCTTCTCTTTATACAGTATAAATATAGCTTTATATAGACAGTAGTAACAAGAATTTCTTCTATGTAAAATGAAATATTTATGAGTTCAAGATAATGATGTAGAGGAATACAGTTGTGGCATGATAGCAGAGGCCTTCAGATGTAAAGACACAGCACACAGCATAGAGGACAGACATGGGATGTTAAAACCCAGGCTATAGGCTAACAGTGGAGGACCAAGACTATAAACAACTCACAATTGGTAAGTTAAGGAAATGCAGACACAGGAGCTGGACAAAAGTGGTTTTACGAATGACAGAGCAATAAAGAAATATCTAAAACACGTCATATGTGCTATATAAAGTAAATTTGGATGCAGTGTGGGCTTGCAAATCAATGAAGAAAGAGGAAGGTGTAAACTGTGTTGGAAAATATGTAAAAACGACCCAAAGTGGATGCTCCAGTGAGAGAGAGGAAAACATCAATATGAATATCATCCTCCTCCTGGTGAAGAAGTCAGGATAATGGCAATTCACCCTACCATGCCTGCCTTTAACCTGTCAACCTCAGGACTAAGAGGGACAGTGGAAGACTGAGAATAACAACAGAAAAAGAGGTAGATTTTCAGAGGTGTATAACATATTTAACTGCATTTAGATGTTTTGTAACATAGTATTCTTTCTTTTATTTTTCTTTCTTTTTTTGGCAGTTATTAAATCTGTACTAATAACAGTTCTTTGACTAAACTGCTAAGATTTCTGTATAGTAACAATAAATTTTGGCTTTATGTATCAGGTGTGTCTCCTTTGAAGACATAACAAGATTTTAAGCATAACAGCTGTTCTACAGGTAGCTTATACAAAGAATCCATTATTCTTTAGCTTCTTACTCTGTCATATTAAACATTTTAAGACTATTTTAATATTAATAAAATAGATGAATGATAAATACATAATTCCATTTTCAAGCCTCAAGTTTGTTAAAATCAATTCAACCTGTATGGATGCTTCATTATGAGCATTTTGCACAACTACAAATCAAGTCTACTTGATCTGAAAGCTAAACTACTTCACTGGAGTCCTTCATTCTTAATGCAAATCAGTTACTGATATTCTCCCTTCCTTGTGTTCTTCATAGCTTGAATACCCTTGTTCATTTTTATTTCATTTTTACTTCTAAGAATATGTTGAGAATTACACTCTATAGCAGAAAATAATTCCCTGCTCTGTGTGGTAAGCAGAGAACCTAAGTATGTGCCTTTAACTTTTTTCCCTACTTCCCTTTCCTTTTAGCCCTTTTGACACTAACAACTGACTTAGCTTATTCTGTAATGTTTTACTTCATTTAAAGTATATGAATATAATACACGCAACCTTCCAAATTAAAGGAACCCACCAGTACCTGGCATGGTTTGGAAGCAGCATTTCCACCAAAGTGAGAATGTTATAAATAAGCATAAAACCCCCTTTTCATATAACAATTTCACAAAGCTCTGAAATATACCAATTAAGCTTTCCCCCCCCCCTCCCCCCTTGTCTCAATATGTTGCTATGTTTTAATTAAGATTTGGAATGCTCTTTTGAGTTGAATCTCCCAGTTTTCCCCACTGATGGTACTATGGTTAACATCACAGAGTGATCGCAGTATACAAACCGCATTCTTTCCAGATGAAATTAAACTGAGTTGTGCACCCGGCATGCACCCAAAGCACTCCAGCTTCCAGAGATCATTCAGTCTGTTGACCAGACTAGAATTAGTCCAAGTAACTGCCTCAATAAATGTCACACAGATACTGGGTCCCCAGCATAAACCTTTTGCTCTACAGACTTGATCCCTATGTGCTGTATTAATTGCTAACACAGACATAGTTTTAGAACTCACGCTTGATCAGAGTCATCAAACCTGGAGATGCTAACCATCTTACATGTATATGTATTGTAAATTATTTTACTTAACACAAAATACATATTTTAAAACTGTGTTCGGTCCCAAAACTTAATTCTGATCTCCGTATTAAAAAGAGGGAAGAACAAAAAACATATCTACAAATAGAAAATTATATATGCTTTGTTTGTTTTAGCAATCCATTGTAATATGGACTTTGGGCCACAAGTACACTGAAGCTTCTGACAAATTTCTATGTCCGAAATATTTCCTCTGGCTTTCTTTTAATACAATCTTAATCCAAGAGTACAGCTCAATTTAGGACAAAAGTTCTAGCCCTGTTTCCTTACATAAAGTTCAACATACCCACCAAGAGCTAAAAGAAATATCCAAAAAGGATGTGTACCTAAAAGAGGATTTAGAAGGACTCGAATTTCAAATTAAAATTCTGAAGAGTTCCATGCAGATTTGGTCTGTTCAATCCAAAAGAAATCTGTATTACACAATACAATTGTGCAATTTGTTTCAAGAGTAGCCAAAGAAACATGCAAACTTCTGGAAGAATAAATTTTTCTACATTTTTCTTCAGGATCCATACCTTGTTCATAAATATGCAATCATAAGTTTGATTTGCTGGACTGTGATAATGCCAGCATTAGAGCTACTGTTGATTGTGACATCTTCTTTACTAGTTACAGTAACCTAGTTACTAGTTACATACCATAAAATTTTGCTGAACTTTTCTTCATTTATAAATTCATCATGATTATAATTTAAATTCAAAATTGGGGAGTTTCACTGACAGAAAGATGGGCCAAAAGTTTTCAGAATTATTTTACATTATGAAGCTAAGTCTGAATTTATTTGACAATTTTTCAAATGAGAAAGATAATGAAAAAATATATGTAAGAATGCAAAATAAACCAGTATGAAGAGCAACTACATATGCTTTTCTCACCTAAAAAGCACTAATATTCAAGAAAAACATTTTAATCACTGGACAGAAAAACTGGACATTATGCCCTTCATAGAAATCATTAAAATAAAATATTTAAAAAGGATAACACCTCAAGCTACTCTATCTACATTTTCCTATTCATTTCTTGACAATGTACCAAAAAGTGATACCAAAATCACTTGGACATCAAGAAAAATATACCGCATAACTTTTCAAATCTTCTTAAAATAATTACTCTCCTCAAAATATATTACATCTTTAGTGCAAAAACACAAGAGCATCATCCAAGACCTTAGACACTCTACACTTTGATTTTGTTATTGCATGGCAGTGGCTTGAAAGATGTACAGACCAATTCCTGTTCTGCAATAATGCTTTGTTCCACGACTGCAGATAATTGCAAAAAAGAGTAACAACCCAAAATCCAACCCCACCTTTTAAAGATGGTGCTCAGCAAGCTATCTATCTGATGCCATGTCTTCAAAAGTGAAGGACTTCTCTTAATGACTGTGTTACTTCCAAACAAATCATTCACATTACAAAAAGAAAGTTTTACACTTTGCAATGAAACGTTTTCCAAAACAATTTTTAAATAATGTTTACTGGCAATTGCAGACGTGAGATCATTTTTTTATGATCTGAAAATTACTCTCAAAATTTTATCCTTCCACTTCTGAGCCAATCTCACTTCACAAAAACTCTCACCACTACTTCCTCGCAATAAACACTACAGTTTAACTGAATTTTTCAAGAGACAGCACTTGAATGCGGCTTTCCCAATTACAAGAGGAAAATGAAAAGTAAATAATTTTAGATTTCTTAAGAAACAGTACAGGCAAAAAATTACTTTCTGTATCTCGTAATATTTATTATTTTTTTTATAGTTATTACTTTATTATTTCTATTTATACACTTCATATTAATTATTATATTATTTACACATTATTTATATTTATAATATTTATTATTAAAGGCACTGAAACAGCAATGTGCTGAAGCTTATCTCTTCAGTTGCATGATAGAATCTAATAATTTTAATTAACTGAAATATATACAACAAAAATCTGTTATCCAGGAATAAGAATCTCTTTGTTAATCTTACCTGAAGGCTTCAACTATGATTCTTTTAGATAACTTAGAAGAAACAGAATTGAAGGCTTTCTTGAAGTCTTCAAAAGTAAAAAATCCTCTATCTTTTAAATCAAAATTAGGCAAGAGAAAAATAATGTAAATTAAGGGGTTTTTTAAACTACTTATTACAATTATGTTTGCATGTGAGCTAATCAATTTATATTTCTAAAATGATTATACACCCTTTAAGTTACTGTATTTGCAAAATATTTTAGGGTGGCTGCATTATATAGATGAACAGTCTAAGAAACATTTTATACTGACAATTCCTTTTTGCCACTGTGAACCCTGTTCAAAAGTACTGTGCCTACAACATCTACAACTCTCTCAGTTTTAATTTTAAAAGTAGACATTTTGAATTGTAAATGTCAGATTTGTAAAACTTTGAAAACACAGACTCTAAAATATGCAAAATTACATTTCAAATCTACCATTTTCATTGACATCTTAGTTACTCTGAACATTGTGTTTCAAAAATTTTCTTTCATAAAAAATTTCTCCTTCACTTTAATGATGCTGCAGACTTTGTATTTGCGTCTTGAATCCTGAATACTTTATATCAACTGATCAATCACTTAGGTTATGAATTCACTTCCAGATCCAAATGGAAAATAAAGCATCTCAAACAGGGCTATGACAGATTGTGTGCAGCAGGTCGCAACACAAACAAAAGCACAGTGCTTGAAACAGTTAAGTCCTTTGAAATAACTCACTAAAAATAACACTTCCAAAGCTACTTTTAGTTCATGGCAAAAAGCTGAGTGGATGCTTATCTGATCATCCCAACATCTGATCTGCCATATGTTTCACTTTCCCTCTTTTCAAGGACCATAGTCCTATCTCAGGTCAGGAAGAAAAAGGCAAAGGATCATCTGAATGTTCATCAGCTCAGAGGCTCCTGATGAAGATTTCCTTTTTTCAGTTTGATGATGGGAGATCCTCTGCTGCCTAGAACCAAAAAGAATCACCACATTTGCTTCCCAACAAGAATGAGAAAAAAATCCTTGTTGCTTTTGTTTCCCTTCCTTGGTCTATCATGAGAAGTAAAAAAGATCGCTAGCCATCACCAGGGACAGAAATCCATTAAATATGTGGCAAAAATGAGTGGAGATAGATGAGTAACAGAAATAATGAGAGGTAGCAACAGCAAGTAGGTAGGGTGAATGGCTAGAGATTTCTTTTAACAGCTGGAGGAACTCATAGTACAACAGACAATCCAGAGCTACCATCTAGAATGCTGCAACCTACTGACCCTGGCTTCATTTATAGTAATATCATCATGATCTTTGTTAGTCTGGTACTGTTTTACTTAACTTTGCAGCATCCAGATTTTCTCATCTTAATTTCTTTTTATTTCCTTCAGGTGTCCTGTTTTGCTTAATTGTTTTAGAATTAAATTAATGCTCCAAATATTTAGGAGAAAAAAATTACCTTGCACATCAAAAGCTGTAAATATTTGCCTTGTTTCATTATATAACTGTGCAGCCTTCTTTGCACTCATGAGATTTAAAAACTGTTCAAAAAATAGACCTAGAAAAACGTAAAATAGAAATAAATCTCCCTGCAAAAAGTCAGTTTTATTTTTCTCCTTAAAAATATGTACAACTGTGGTCTAAAAATTATGAATAATTTTTAATTATATAAATAAACACTAAAATAAAACTGAAATAATAGTCTTCAAAGTTAGATCATGATCATGCAAACAGTTCAATATAATTTAAATTTTCTCACATATTTTCTACACTTGAGTATAAGGCTTCTTTTTACTTCTACTTTTTTCTTCTTGTTACTTGGCATCTCATGTTTCTTTGCACTGGAGAGAAACATGGACTTCTCTATGTCAATAGCACTTGCATGCCATAGATAAAGATCCATGCTGCATAAACAATCTATCTGGCATCATTCCCAGCAATGAGAGAACTCTGAAATAATCTATAAACTCAGATATAGATTCCTATGAAATTCGTAATAAAATTGAATGTAAAACTGGATTGGTTATTCCTCCTGTATGCTACACGAAAGTCTTTACTTGTACATTTATCTTATCCTTTTAATGAACTGAAAAATGAAAGAAATTGAAATGCAAACCTTGTTTGTAAGTACTTAATTGACTATTTCTTCCAAAACCAAAGTAAAACATAAAAATTAGGAAACAAAAATCTGCCCCTCAAAACTTCTGGCCTCCCCATGAAACATGCAAAAATTTTCATCCAAAAAATCTGCAGATACATGGGGGGGTTTTGGCAAAAAAATCCCACTTCAGCTCAAGATTCAAACAGACAAATATTGGTTTCTCATAACTTTCTAATATATCCTTTATGCCCATTTTAAACAATATAATTTTCTTTAGAAGGCAACATGACTGTATCCTGCAGGAATTTTTCTTTATCAGATAACATAACAAAAGCTCTGCACTTCTCTTTCTTTTGATTCATTCATATCCTATTCTTTCTGCAGTGGTTCAAAAGCACAACTCCTTCAGCTCCACCTGCTGTCTCAATAAAAATCTTAAACTCCAAGCTTATGGATTTCTGGCATTTCCTTCCTTATTTCTTCTTGAAAAAATCATATATTAAGAACTGTTACAGTCTCAGTTTCCAGGATTACAAAGACTTGCTGCTTTCAACTGCTAGGTTCTGTACATGCACAATTTCTTTAATAACAGAGGTTGCCTAAACATACTGAACTTGCCTGCATGAACAGCTTTCCATTCAATTGGATAACTATGGAAGTGAAACCATAAAAAGCAATATAAGCTTTCCATCCATTTATTTTTTTCTCTTGCAGAGTAACATGCGAGCCCAGAAAATTGTAGTATACAATTCTCTTTTTATAGAATGACTCCTATAATAGAGTGCCGCCTATTCATTGATCTTGAGACTTAGCAATTTATGTGCTACTAGAACAGGCTGTAAAGCTATCTCAACACACAAAAAGGCCATCTTAAAAAAAATATTCAAGCCAATTAGGTATTAAAAAATCCATAACCTATCTTTATATATTAGTTCACTATTTTTTTGGTTCAGGCATTCATATGTGGTTGTTGTCTTAAAAAAAAATCTGAGTAAAATTTTTATTCTGTATTTGTTGCCTAAACGAAAGATTTACAAGTAAGGGTGTGGTTTAATGAACACGGCTTTTGGCATCAATGCTAGAATAAACGGAACCAGCCTCCGCAATGCCTTTCAAATCTATTGACATAAATACTTGTTGGGCAATGCGGCAAAAGAGATGAAGGAACTTATTGATAAAAGCCACCACATTTTTTTCCCATTTCATTTTTTATATGAATCATTTCTCCAATAAGACTTGCCACATGACCCCACAAACAGATGTATGGGCATAGCTGATAAAGTCAAGGACAAGAAGAAAACAAGCAGAACTATATAAATGGGAGGGTGTTACAGAAAGAGGTATTTACTGAACTGTGATGCAAGACTTCAGTATTTGCCCAAGCAAACAGTAGAACAGTATCAAAAAAATGACAGAACCTTTTTCATCACTTAATAACTTGAACAATAAAAATTACTAATTATTTTCTCTATCACTAATCTATATAATGTTGCCATTAAGAAATGCCACTTTGAGAAGCAAGAATAAGTTAAATCTAAATGTAACATACAAGGACTACAAATATTACAAAACTAAATGAAATCATATGATCCTCTTTAATAGCCATGGTCAGCTTATTTATAGAATCATAGAACAGAATCATAGAATCATTCAGGTTGGAAAAGACCCTTAAGATTATCAAGTCCAACCATTAACTAACACTGCCAAGCCCACCACTAAACCTTGTCCCTAAGCTCCACATCTACCCATCTTTTAAATATCTCCAGGGATGGTGCCTCAACCATTTCCCTGGACAGCCTATTCAATGCTTGACAACCCTTTTGGTGAAGAAATTTTTCCTAATATCCAATCTAAACCTCCCCTGGCTCAACTTGAGACTGTTTCCTCTCATCCTATTACTTGCTACTTGGGAAAAGAGACCTACGCCCACCTCATTACAAACCTCCTTTCAGGTAGTTGTAGAGAGCAATAAGGTCTCCCCTGAGACATCTTTTTTCCAGGCTAAACAACCCCAGTTCCCTCAGCCACTCCTCACAGAACTTGTTCTTTAGACCCTTCACCAGCTTCGTTGCTCTTCTTTGGATGCACTCCAGCACCTCAATGTCCCTCCTGTTGTGAGGGGCCCAAAGCTGAACATAGTATTGGAGGTGCAGCCTCAGCAATTGTCTTGGTTTCTGCTGGGATAGAGTTAATTTTCTTCCTAGTAGCTGCTGTGTTTTGGATTTAGTGTGAGAATAATGTTGATAACACATATCGTTGTAGTTGTTGCCAGGTAATGCTTATATTAAGTCAAGGTCTTTGTCAGCTTCCCATTGAAGTTGAGAGGGATCATAGACAGGGCAAGCTGGCCAAAGGAATATTCCATACCATAGATGTCATGCTCAGTATATAAATGGGAGCTGGCCAGGGGGCAGGAATCTATGATTGCTGCTTGGGACGGGCTGGACAATCAATCATCAGGTGGTGAGCAATTGTATTGCATCACTCATTTTATATGTTCTTTTATCATTACTGTTATTACTATCTTCTCTTCTGTTAGTGTTTTATTAAACTATCTTTACCTCAACCCATGAGTTTTCTTTTTTTCCGATTCTCCTCTCCTATCCCATTGGGGCAGGGGGCAGAGGGATGGAGTGAGTGAACGGCTGCGTGGTCCTGGTTGCCACTTGGGGTTAAACCACGACATCAAGGCCAAGCACAGGGGGACAATCACTTCCCTAGCCCTGCTGGCCACACTATTTCTGATACAAGCCAGGATGCTGTTGGCCTTCTTGGCCACCTGGGCACACTGCTGGCTCATATTCAGCCAGCTGTTGACCAATACCCCCAGGTCCTTTTCCACTGGGCAGCTTTCCAGCCACTCTTCCCCAAGCCTGTAGCATTGCATGGGGTTGTGACTCAAGTGCAGGACCCGGCACTCGGCCTTGTTGAATCTCATACAATTACATACGTTATCATTAATCTACATCAGTTTCTTCAAAATTCTTGAGAGCCTAAGCTTCAGATTTTTTTAAATTTATGAATGAAAAAGGAGTAGAAATCATTGACAGGTAGATGTTTGCATATTACCTGAATTTTGTGGTCTCACAGAAGACATTACTGAATCCACCTCCACCTGGAACACAGAAGATATGTCACAGTGGTTTTCCACAGAAGTGGTAAATCTGAACTCCTGTGTGATTTCCATTTTATATCAATAATATATGATATCACCAAATACTGGTATCATAATACATATTACACACCAGTATCATCTATGGCATTTAAGCAAGAAAACATTATATTCTAATTAAAATAAAACCATCTCTTTTTTATCCAGTAATCTAAGTATGTATGTAGTCCTAATAGAATCCTAATCAATATCCAAATCTAAACTAAGTATGCTTAAACAAACATGTTTAACTTTATACAGATTGGAGTTCAACTACACACAAAGGAACTGTAATATTAAAAAATAACTTTTGGAGCATCAGCCCCCAAACTTGTTATTTCCTTTAAAAAATGAAAGAACTTTCAGTTTTATGTATTATGTATCTCCTTTACTGTCTTTTGATAGGATCTACCTCACAATTTTATCTGATAGGAACACAAGACTGACACATGTTGATTAGCATGTTACCAAGATTCACTAACACTCACTAACATAAGTGTGTTATGAAGATTCATTGTAGTACAAAAGCAAAAAGCTAAATGACATGATGAAAACAAAAAAAATTGGTTTTTCAGAACTGAGTTAGGAGGTGACCAAGAGATCATTGGAGAAGACCTTCGAAAAACATAGGGAACAGAAAGGGAGTGTATATCCAAGAAAGCACAGAGGTCTGCTTTGTACATTTATATTTATATAATAATTATATTGCTTTTTAGCATGACTGAGTGCTCATGAGTCCAAATTCTTGCATCTATGTTATTAGAATACAAGACTGCACATAGCTGCAGCACTGAGACAACTCACATGGGAGGAGACGACATGTTAGCAGCTTCTAGTGGACATTCTGGAGAATGGACAAGCCAAGCATGCCGTGACCAGTTAACCCAAGACTAGATGTTCCGTTTGCCCTGCAACACTTTTCCCATAGACTGTGTCAGGCATACAAATAGACTAGAGAGTCCCTTTTAGAAAGCTTTGATAAGATGTGCCAGAAGAGCAGCTGGAAGTTGTACACAGCCCTGAGCTCAGACTGCCCTTCTGTACTCTGGATGTCAGGGCGCCCTACTGTTGGCATCTTGTTCAGCAGCAGACGCCAACCTACTGGTGTCCTGATGTGAACATAGGGAGTTGGGTAAGGGAAAACACCAAAAATTTTGGGTGGCCTGGCCTCCCAGGCACAGTGTAGGGAGGGCTTTTAATTAGATCTAAGTGTATCACTACCAGGAATGAAACTTCAGCTGAGGAAACGACATATTTTCATGACTACTATTCCTGCAGTACCCTTTTCATTTGAAACACTTAACACCTGAACATGCAGTTAGCTCGTTGAATGGTTGTTGAAATATGAGAGCACTTTAGATCAGTTGAAATAATTTTGGGGAAAAGAGGATCAGTGAACCAAACTTCCAGAGGAAAAAAGTATAAGTCCCACAAACATGATTCGCAAAATGCTGCTAGTTCCCAGAAATTATGATTTTTATATGCTAATAAATATATCAAATATACATGCATTATCAGTCCAACAATCAGGTTAATCTCTTTCTATTTTCATGTTTTCCCATTTACTTGTCTCAGAAGGCTTAATTTTTAACTGTAGCAAGTACAGAACCTCTATGAATAACCACACAACAATAATATTTTATAAAAAATAATACAGAATTGTTATAACAAATTATTTTGAAAAAGTGAGTGGAGTAGGACTGCGATTCAAAGCCTTCGATTCCACCTTCTCCAGTCAAGAGTTCGTTAATGACACCTAGTGGATAAAGTTAGTATTACTTTTAATTTATAGAAAAAATGAAAACGACCAAAACACCGATACAACAACAATTTAGTAAAAATGCAGTTGATGATGCTAAATAATTTTCATTTCCACTGAAAAATTTCTGTTACTATGTAGCTTACTTGAGGAAACAGTTTCACCTTAACGTAAGAAGTAATGTGCACACTGCTCCCTATTTCTTGGAAAAGCTCTTGCAAGTACACTCCTTGCCAGGACAAGTGACTGTTCTCAGTGACTTCCGACGAAATACAAGGACTGTTACTATAGCCTCTGTTTTTAATCATTTTGACAACAAAGTACAATGCACAATAACATGCTGAAGAACTGGATCCTAACAATCAATTTTTAGGATTGTAACTTCTGCATTTGGTTCCTATCTGGTGCACTTGTGTTTCTCAGTACTAGATTAAAAACTACCAAAATGTTGAAAGGAACACTTACAAGGCCGAGCCATCAGCAAATGCAAAAGGTGTGGCTGTACCATAAACCATAGTTAATGTATGTTAGCAAAATCCTCAAAGAAAAGTATCTGCCTACCCAGTGATCTTTTAGTACTTCACAATGAGCAGTCATCGGATAAAGAGCAACAGTTGCTGGAACTGGGCCCACTTAAGGAGCTAGCAAAACCACTAGATGACAAAATCACTTCTGGAACAAACATTTTTAATTAATTTTTGTGCAGCTGCACAGACAAAATGGTCTACAGCCAGGTGGTTGCGGCACTGCCTAGAGACACAGCAGGTGTGACTTGGCACCTTTTCAGGAAGAAACAACTAAACCTGCACCTCCTTTCTTCCCAGGAGTCCTCCACTTCTATTCTCTTTCCAAGCAGGCGCCATCAGTGACTTATGCACAGAACCTGCTCACTTGTTTGAATGCCTTAAGCATGTTTTGAGTACTCCTACTGGAAGAAACATTCAGGGAATTTAACAGAACAGCTAATTTTACGTGAAGGTGAAAACAGACAGAAGATAGACAAGGGGCGGCTGAGCATTTTCAGATTCATAACTGAGCAGTTAAGACTCATTTTAGAAGTCTAAATTATTTTTAGATCTGGCCCCAGCTCATTGAGAAAACGTTTACCCACAGCTGAAATGTATCAGAGATGACTACTTTCAGTTTAATAAAGCATTTCTGTGGGTTTTACTGTAAATTATCAGAGACAAGATTTTGTTTATGACCTTGTTAAGACTATTTTCCTAAAATATGTATTTAAGTAAAAAAAAAAAACACATTAGTCACAAATGGTCCTTGGGGAAGAAGATTGCTCAAACTGAAGAATAAAGATGTATCATAATTTCTATGCTAAATGTACTTTATAGTATACTGGTCAAGCTTGTATGGACCTGCCATGAGAAAGACAAACTCACAGCCACACATATATTTATTTTGAAATCCTGCCTGTGTGTTCTTCTTTTGAGATCACTTGCAGTACTAGAGTAGAAACATAACTTCCAGAACTACATTAGGTCATATAATTTATCCCGTGTCTTCCTCTGAGTATGCAACACATTTCTCTCAGTAAACCTTTCTTTAGTTAAGATATTCATACAGCTGTAGACTTTTAGGGAAGTCAGGACTAAAAATGTCCAACTTACTTGAAACCAAAAATAGCTATATTTTTGAGAATACATGTTTATTATTAGGACATGCAGTAGTTTCACATCTAGTGAAACCCCTCAGTAAAGAAGTGGAGCGAACCACTAATAAAAACCAATAAATGATCAATAACAAGCTCAGTAAGTCACTTATTTCATACATCTTGTACACGTGTGAAATACAATGCATCTTTCTGCTCATCATAGTCTGCAGCAGGAGGTAGGAGTTTGACTATTCTCTTTTGAAATAAATACCCCCAGATAAGAGAATTACTTCAAGAATCTGTAAGTATTTCTGCTTACCAAACCTACAGTAATCCACTCCAATTGGAGCGGACTAGTCAGTACACAGAGTTCTTAATAATGAGACATCTATATAAGCTGGATCTTCAGAATGTAAATGAAAAAATATGTACCTTCGAGGGTTTATAACCAACAACATTATTACAGCAACTTTCAAGCCCTCTCTGCTTAAATAGCCTTTGCTGTCTTCATCACATGCTTCAAAAAACCTAGAGAAAGAAAGTGATTTGCATTAAAAAACCAGTAAACCTGACCTAATATTTTTTTACTTTGAATAATGGTTATGGGAAGAATAAAATAGGAACTTGCTNACAATAAACCTGACCTAATATTTTTTTTTTGAATAATGGTTATGGGAAGAATAAAATAGGAACTTGCTGAATAAACTACGCTATTTTAAAAAAAAACTATCAAAGATTAGTCACATCCCTGTCAGAACTCTGTTATTTTTGTTAAAATAGAGTTTTCCTATTTCTACATTTTATGTGCTTATTATGAAAAGGCTTTTTGCAAACTTAGAATATAGAGTAAAAACTTCTAGAAAACAAATTACATTAAATTTGTTTCTGTAAGATCTTGACTTTTTTTCTTGAAAAATGCATCTTTAATTCTCTCAGTAAAGTCCCTATTTAGACAGGAACTATGAGAAAAGACTGGAATGCAAGCATAGTCAGAAGCCATCAAATTTTCTGAAGTACTTTTAGAAAACAAATACAGTTTCCATAGTCTACTTAGACAAGAGATTATGCACATAACATATAAAAACATGCAACTTTCCAAAGAGCTTTTCCCACAGAAGACCTTCAGCAAGGGTTGATAATAAAGCATTCAGTTTCATAGTACTGAAGAATATATCCACAGATTGTTCCGGGAAGAAGCATTACATGCAGCTCTGCATTACAGTACTAATAAAATTACACAAACAAGTTGAAGCTTCATTAGTGGTTTCCTAGGTGTAGCTTGCTGATTTTATTGCATGCTGATAGAAGACACATTATTTGTCAACTGCCATTAACAAGCTTGTAATAAATTAATGAGAACCAAATGCTAAGACAGTTCATTTTGGTAGACAGAGGAAGCTTTGATGTGGTCCACACTCTTACTTTGATTAATTTTACACCTGTTTTCGTCCCACTCCATTCTGGAAGTCGTCACGCAGTTATCTCATTAGCGGGGCACTTCAGACACAGTAATTAACATCGGGCTGAATGAACGATTATGCAAATACTGCACCTGTCCTAAACAAATATTAAGGCCAAATAAAGACTTATTAGATTAATTCAGGTCGCTAAAACGTGACTTCTCAGCCGCTTTAGCAGCTTGGAAAGACGCCACAGCTGCTCGACGCCCGTCCGCTCCCGAGAGGCCGGAGAAGCCCTTCAGGCACTACGGGGCACCAACGGGACGGACTCACCGCCCCTCGGGACCCCCACCCGCACCGCTGCGGCGGGGACGGCTCCCCTCAGGCCGCGGCGGCGCCCCGCGCCACAGGAGCCCACAAAGCTGGCGCGTGGCGGCGTCAGCGGGCCTCACGCTGCCGAGCGACTCGCGCGCCACCACGAGCGGCCACGAGCCGCTCGCAGCGCCGCCGCCGATTGGCTAAACCCAGACGCGCGCCATTGGCTCGGGAGGAGGGGAGGGGCGGAGCGAGGGAAGGCGGGCTCTCGGTCGTCTCCGGTTCCCTTCAGGCTGCCGGCGCGCGGGCCGGGCGATAGATACGGCCTAAAGGTGAGCCGCTGTTCTCTTGGAGTGGGAAGGGGCGGGCGCTGGCGGCTGGGTCGAGCGGCGGGGCGCGCGCGAGGTCCCGGTGCGGGCGGGAGCGAGCGGCCGCCCGGCTGCGGGGCGGCAGCGGCCATTGGGGCCCTGCCTCGCATCCCCTCAGCCGCCGGCGGCTGCCGCGCGCTGCCGCTGGCCCCGCCCCGCCCCGCCGCCTCCCCCGGCCGCGAGCTCCGCCCTCCTTGCGGGGCGGCGTGGAAAGGCGGCGGGAGCAGCGGTCCCGTCCGCGCGTTCCTCGGCGGTCGGAGCGGCGGCGGTCAGGTCTCCTGCCGCCCTCGGTTGAGGGGAGAGGCGCAGCTGAGGGCCTCGCCGGAGGTATGGAGGTGGGGGGCGGCGGAGGGAGGCTATGGTCCCGCAGAGGCAGCCGGGAAGAGCGGCCGTTGCTCGGCTCCGCGCTCCCGTGTCTCCTCGGCAGAGCGCGCTAGACCCCTAAGCGCTAGGGTCGGTATAAGAAATAGCTGTATGATGCAAATTACTCTTTCCTTTTGAAATGCATTCTTGTTCGTGCCCCAATCCTCGCCGACTTCCCATGCGCAATTTTCCACGTTCGTTGCTTCCTACTTGGTGGTTGCTCTCCTTGCACGTGTTTCTTTGTCTCCTGGGCACAGAAACAAATAAGCTTTGTGCGCTATGAAATTTTTCCAAGTCAGAAGTTGCATGGGGATTCTGCCAAATAAAAAAAAAATCCAAAGCTCCCTAGTAATAAGTAAATTGAAACTAGGAAGGAAAATAGACTTGAGCATAGCAAAAATGCACAAATTTTTTTTGGTGTTTTTTTTAATCTCTAGGAACATGCTTCAGGAAGATGCACACGGAAAATGGACAGTATCTAGCAGTGATGAAAGCACCGAGGAAAATTCTGACAGTGAAAAACCATCTACATCTTCATTACTCAATGCTGCACGTGGCAGAACAAGTGGGCCACAGTATCCATGCTCTGAAGCTAGGAAAGCTGCTCACAAGAGAAAAGCTTCTCCCCTGAAGCTTAACGATAAAAAAAATTCTACAGAAACACCTCCAGCAGAAAAACAGAGAACTAGCCAAGAAGGCTTAGGCTGGTGTCTTTCTAGTAGCGATGAAGAGCCTGAAGACCAGGAAAAGCATGCCCACAAAGAAACACTGAAAGAAGAAAAGTGTGATGCACCCAAAGAACATTCTGTGAATCTGTGTGAAGATGATGAACTCTCAGAGAATCAGAAAGTAGAGGAGTATGATGAAACACCCAGTGAAGCCCAAGATACCTGGGATTTGTTGAATGGAGGAAGTCCTTTCAGGTTTTTTCTCACTAAAGTCACAGGAATTGAACAGAGCTATAATTCTGGAGCCCTGCACATAAAAGGTGAAGAAGTGGCTTCTACAGAAGTGGGCTTTTGGGAGTCTTGTTTGCAAGGGAATGCTAATTTTCAGTTTGTGGGTATTTTTAAATGCATGTATTCTTTGATGTAGCTGAGGCTTCATATTCTAAATGTGCAAGTTGTAGGAATTGCTTCTGTTATCTTTGTGTTTTTCTTTTAGAATTATAAGTGTATAAAGCATTAATTTGCTGATGCTGATTCTGCTGTAACTTCTGAGTTATGCTGCACAAATCTAATGTTAGTTTACCCAAGACAAATCATATGGTGCTGCTTATTGCTGCTTTCCGTGTGAGTTAATCTGGGGCAAACCAGTTGCCTTTATGGCTCTTAAAGGGATACTTTTCTTAAGTGCCTAACCACACACCCGGAGTAGTCGTTAGCACTTGTTTTCATGCTGCTGAGTGGTTTGCACCTAGTAATTCACTATTACTTGATGGAATACAAGACAGTACATCTGAAGTTCTGTGGCTGGGATTCATGGGCCCATTTCAATTCAGTTAGAAGTGAGTGTAAATCGAGATGCAGGGAAGTCTTTGGTATACAATACTGATGCTTCAGGAATGCTGTGTAGTTGTAGTTTGATGTAAGGGGGAACAGCTCTGTCCACCTGTAAACATCCCCTCATTCAGAAATGAAGTCTCATACATCACAAGACAGAATCAGAAACAAGCATCAATAGGAGATTTATGCACAGAAATACAGTGAAATGAGGTTGTTCTTTGAAGGGGAACAAATGACTGAAGACCTATACAGTTAGGTTCTAACTTTTCCTCAACCTCAAGTGCTCCCTGTAAGCATTGATTATTGGTGGTAGCCTGGTGTTAGCGACCTCAATTGCTTTACTGCTATATATCTTTATCCGCTTTTTGAATTCATAGCGGCTTTTGGCTTGCCCTCTTAGGAGTAATTGACCTGCTAGGTGATCAGTTGAGCTGGTGAGGGACTGAGTTTTTGTTTAACTTGCAAAACCAGATTTCTGTAGATATAGGGCATGAAATAGTTTGTCTGAAGGTATTTGTAGGATATGTTTTCAAATTGCTGCTGTGTTTTAGTTATTGAGGATATAAATCCTCAGTTGGTTTTACCATGAATGAACTAAGGATACCCATATCCAACAAGCAGTCTGCAACAGATAAGTCTTTAAGCATTAACTATGCCCTTATTGCTTCTACCCTGCCACAGTTCTTCAAGCCCTCTCTACAGGGGAGAGAGTAGTTTGATGTCCCTTTCTCCATATAATCTTGGTCTTTCTCCTAATGAGTTTTTAAAATTTGTTTTCTACCTTGAAAGGATTAATGCTTTTTATAAACATAAGATCATAAGGGTTTCACAGGGGAATCATCCACTTGAATATTCAAAACAGTAAACTTAATTGTGAATGTCTGTTACATGAAGTCTGTGAATAATCTGGCACTTCTGTTGTGGTAGTTATCAAACTGTTCAAGATGTGAAATGTTTACCTGAATCCTTTTTTACTCAATTATGCTTTAATGTTTTTAATAGATATTTTGTCTCCTCTTTTTGGGACTCTCCTATCTTCTGCCCAGGTGAGTTTCCTGTTTATCAAATTGATTTCACTTGCTTATTTCACTTTATTAACCTTAAATTTGATAATCCATGTTTGTACCATGTGGCTGATATTAGCAAGGAATGCTGTTAAAATACAGAGGGAATTTTAAATGTTAAACTGTACAACAATTTATTGAAATATAAAAATCATCCCATGTTCTGCTTAGAATTCAGGCAATTATAAGACTGCTTTCTTCTCTTTTTGGGAAATGCGCAACTGAAAAATACGTATTTATGTGCATGTAAATTACTTTTTTTTTGAAAGAAAAAAGCTGTGCAAGTTAGGAGTGATATTTTTATTATCGCGTAGAAGCTTTTGCTATTGTTCATGGTATAATCATATGGCAGAGAGATGGTTCTTAACCAAAGTTTTTACATTATCTGTATGTGATTCTCTTTTTCTGGATGTTAACTTTTATGAACACTAACACATGTTTTTGAATAACTTAAATTCATTCCTGAATTGTTGAGACATGAAAGAATGCACGTGAAATTCAAAAATACACCTGTTTTTAAAACATGCTGTGTATGATATAAGTGGTATTGAGCAATGAATTTACATAGAAAGCTTTTTTGCAGTTCATTGTTCTGATAAACTGTTTTTTCTTTTAATGAGTCTGTTTTGTTTTTCTTATGTACTAGTTTAACTACTGTATAGATGTGGGATGGCTTGTTAGACAGTATCCACAGGAATTCAGGTATGTTCATTTTATGAAGATGAAACAATACAGTTTCCAAATCATTCGGTTCATGCAAGTTGCTGGTATAACTGAATAATGAACACTTGATTGCAGTTGCAAATCATTGTTACGAATTGTGTATGAGCAGACTGTTGTGCATTTATTCCAGTTGTAGTTCTCTATTGATTTCTTGCCTGTTTTCAAGACTGTTAACAAATGGTCAGAGTTCAGTATGTCTGATTTCTGATTTTTATTAATTAACGCTTAGGAGGTCCAGTTGTGGGCCATGATGACAATGCAATAGATAACCTATAAAGATAGAATAAGAAGCTTTTTGCCATACAGTTTACTGAGCCAAGAGCAAGGTAATGCAAGAGAAAGGAGAGAATGTAGGAAAGGCGCGAGAAAACTGCGAAAATGAGCAGGATGATATGTTATGGATATGGTATGGTTGGAGTTGCTGGATATTGTCATGAAAGCAGTTCTTAAGTTTGCTTGAAATTCTATTCTGATAATTGCAACCTACTGCAGATGAAGTGAGTACCGTTTTTTTTTCCNATTTTACTGAAAACACAGTAAAACAGAGTATCAGGAAGTGAATGTGAATCTATTGCCAGAGTAGACCTAGCGCTCTCCTTTTTCCCCTCTCATTCTTCCCGTCTTCTCAATGACTACATTATTTTAGACCTACACTGTGTATATCAGTACTTCTGAGAGCTTTTATCTGTCTGTTTCCAGCTATACAGACAGGAGTTCTTTACAAGATCTTGTAGTATTAGTTTCTGTTTTGGTGTTTGATTTACTCCATGCTTCCTGTTTTCTTTTTTTTCCTTTTCCATTAAAGTTTTCTAGTGTCTGTATATTAGAGGTTCTGTTGTAGTTACTACTTTTATGAGTTCGTTAATAAGGCATATAGATTTTAGTGCCATCTTCCTGCTGGGCTATCAGATTTAGGGGCCAGAAGTCACAGCTACATGAAGGAGTGGTTTAGACTGATTACTAATTCACTTGATGTTTTAATAGTAACCTCCTTTCATTTAAGGAAGAAGCCGTTGTTGATAGTTCATGGCGAAAAGAGAGAATCCAAAGCTGAACTCCTTGCGCAAGCACGCCCTTATGAGAACATTAGCTTTTGTCAGGTAATTAACATTTCTATCACCCTCTGGTTGAAATTAAGCCATCTGTTGCACTCAAAAATCTTGTTGTGGATGAAGAGAGGCACACCTTATGTGGGAGGTCAAGAATTTATTGTTATGCTTTAAGAATTATACTTACCAGGACCATAGGAACATGGTAACTATGTTCTTGGTCTTCTGTGATTATGGTGGACTGTCACCTAAAAAAAGTTTGCATGGAATGGCTGCCCACAAAAATGTTGGGGGGGTCTCACAGAAGAGCTGCACACCTTCTGCACTAACACGTTGCACTCAAATTCGTGTAAGTGCTGAAAGGAAGCTGTTTAAATCGCTATGAGCATGCTTCCTGGCACATGTCATTTTCTCTCTGATGTTATGCTTACAATTTTGCCGTCCCTGAGTCATAAAGTTATTGGTTTCAACCTGAGGGAGGGATGTGGTTATGGCAGCTTGCCAGTATTTCAGGATTTTGTTGGGTGGAACATGTTATTAATCATGGGGATATCTTTGGAAGAGAATGATCTTGGAATTTTATTCCTTCTCAGGCAGTCCAGTAACCCTGAGCTTCCTAGAGATTGCTGTATTGATACCAAACATAGTGAGTTCTCAAGGCCAGGATTTCTGGGCTACTGCGTGCTATACTAATCAGTGTTTGCACTAAGTTGTGGAGTAGCAACAATTTTTGATGAAGATTTCAAAAATGCTAACAATAAATACATGCTTTCGCATATAATGTTTCCTTTTCACACACAACAAGAATTTAAATGTAATATGTACCATATGATAAACTTACCAGCGTAGTTAATAGTAAGTAGCAGGGGAAAATGGCATTTCTGATGACTTTCCTGTTTGGGTACACTGCTTCAGATTGTTCTAGTAGTCTACATGCATTCCATTATGTAAGTACTCCAAAATGAAATGCAAGTATTTTACTCTTCTCCTCCACACCTATACTAAGTAGGCACAATGTTGGAGCCGTCACTGGCTAAAAGTATTTTCTTAACATCTGTAACTCATGTTTCATTGTCTTCCTAGAAATTGTGCTGTAAATTCTCCTGAATACAAGCAGAGCACTGATAAAAAAAGATTCTGTCTGGCTTCTCTCCTTTTCTTTGGAATGTTAGCCATTAAGCTACTTGTAACAGTCATCGTATGCTTCAGAATCACACAGGGTGGTTGAGGTTGGAAGGGACCTCTGGAGGTCATCTGGTCCAACTCCCCTGCTCAAGCAGGGTCACTTACGGCTGGTTGTCCAGGACACTGTCCATGTGTGTTTTGAATAACTCCAAGGGGGGAGACTCCACAACCTCTCTGGGCAACTCATGCCAGTGCTCAGTCACCCTCACAGTAAAAAAGTGTTTCCTGATATTCAGATGGAATGTCCTGTGCTTCAGTTTGTACCCATTGCCTCTGGTCCTGTCACTGGGCACCGCTGAAAAGAGGCTGGCTCCATCTTCTTTGCACCCTCCCTTCAGGTATTTGTACACAGTGATCAGATCCCCTCTGAGCCTTCTCTTCTCCAGGCTGAATAGTCCCAGCTCTCTCAGCCTTTCCTCTTGAGAAGAGAGATGCTTCAGTCCCTTAAACATCTTAATGGCTCTTTGTTGGACTCTCCAATATGTCTGTAGCTCTCCTGTACTGGGAGAAATGGACCCAATACTGCAGGTGTGGCCTCACCAATGCTGAATAGAGGGGAAGGATCACCTCCCTCAACCTGCTGGCAGCACTCCTCCTAATGCAGTCTAGGACACTGGTAGTTGTCTTTGCTGCAAGGGCATGTTACTGGCTCCTCTTCAACTTTGTGTACAGCAGGACCCTCAGGTCCTTTTCTGCAAGGCTGACTGTTTCTGAAAATCTTGCTAGTCAGAGACCAGAAATTCTGCTGGAGCAGTTCCAGTAGAGAGTTGCATTGCCATATAAAGTCTAACTTCAAGAAACTAGAGAGTACATTTAAAGGTGTTGGGGGGAAAAATAATGTATTTTGTGATCTGCCCACTAGAGGGCAGTGAAATGAAACAAATTGAACGAGAGGTGCTTCTTCATTAACATTCTTGCAAGTGGGAATGCACAACAGGAATTTTTAATGATCAACTTTTTAATTTTATAGGCTAAACTGGATATTGCATTTGGAACTCACCACACGTAAGTAACAGCTATGAAGCAGAAAGCTCTACTTCTAAAGATGACCACAGAGTTGGTACCTGCAGTTACCGTAATTGGACTAGTAACTAGTGTCTAGTGTCTTAAAGTATTTATGGGATAGGAAGATAGATTACTGTTTGTGAAAATGTATTTCTGAAGGCCTAATGTACATTGATGAAATTTAAAAGTATCTTTCATGTTCCATGTGTATCTGTTTCATTTATCTGCAAGTTATTTTAAAGCCATAAAACTGGGTCTCATGGAAATTGCTGAGTCTTAAAGAAAAATGAGCTTAATTATTTTGCATTTATAGATTATAGGATTATTCTAGTTTAAGGAAAGAAATCAGCTATTAGGTAGATATGAGATGTGCAAGTTAGGTAATTGAGGTCAGTGACAGAATCACAGAATGGTCAGGGTTGGAAGGGACCTCTGAAGATCATCTAGTCCAACCCCCCTGCCAGAGCAGGGTCACCTACAGCAGGTTGCACAGGACGGCGTCCAGGCGGGTTTTGAATGTCTCCAGAGTGGGAGACTCCACAACCTCTCTGGAAAGCCTGTTCCAGCGCTCTGCCACCCTCAAAGTAAAGAAGTTCCTCCTCATATTTAGATGGAACTTCCTATGCTCAAGTTTTTGCCCATTCCCTCTTGTCCTATCACTGGGCACCACTGAAAAAAGACTGTTCCCATCCCCCTGGCACCCTCCCTTTAAGTATTTGTAAGCATTAATAAGATCCCCCCTCAATCTTCTTTTCTCTACACTAAAAAGACCCAAATCCCTCAGTCTTTCCTCATAAGAGAGATGTTCTAATCCCCTAATCATCTTCGTAGCCCTTTGCTGGACCCTCTCCAGCAGTTCCCTGTCCTTGGACTGGGGACCCCAGAACTGGACCCAATACTCCAGATGTGGCCTTGCCAGTGCAGAGTAGAGGGGAAGGATGACTTCCCTCGACCTGCTGGCCACATTCTTCTTGATGCACCCCAGGATGCCATTTGCCTTCTTGGCCACAAGGGCACATCGTTGGCTTATGGTCATCCTGTTGTCCACCAGGATTCCCAGGTCCTTTTCCACAGAGCTGCTTTCCAGCAGGTCAGCCCCCAGCCTGTACTGCTGCATGGGGTTATTCCTTCCCAGATGCAGTACCCTGCCCTTGCCCTTGTTGAATTTCATAAGTTTTCTCTCTGCCCAACTCTCCAGCCTGTCCAGGTCACGCTGTATTGTGGCACAGCCTTCCGGTGTGTCAGCCACTCCTCCCAGTTTTGTGTCATCAGCAAACTTGCTGATGGTACACTCTATCCTTTCATCCAGGTCATTCATGAATATATTGAACAGGACTGTACCCAGTACTGACCCCTGAGGGACACCACTCGTTACTGACCTCCAACTAGATTCTGCACCACTAACCACAACACTCTGAGCTCTATCTGCCAGCCACTGTTCGTGGCTCTTAACTCATGCCCTAATACCAAAATTGTAATGTGGACTTCATCAGTCATTGGCAGGTTGGACACAACACTGATTTATTGCTCAGTTTTTGCAGTTAACATGCATGATCTGGAAGTAAGTACTGAATTTTGGGGTCTCCTCAAAGAAAAAACTTTTATTTGGTATTACAGAAATGTCACAAAGGGAATTTTGTAGATTGCAAGCTACAGATAAGAACAGATTTAATCTTATGTCTCATAGCGAAGGTCTTTGGTTTCAGAGCACTGCAGTATTTTTTAATCAATTAATCCTTTTGTATAACTCGTTCTATAAAATATGACATTATCTTAAAAGATTGATCTGAAATCCCCACTTAAGGTATATCTGTATTTCTGGTAGAAAGCATACTGACCTCCTCATTGCCTGTTTGGAGAAGAATATGCAAATAAAAAAGAAATCAGCATTTTAAAAATGAGTCTTGTTTCTCTTTCAGGTTTAGTGAGGGACATAGAAGGAATTGAGGTTGTTTTTCAAAGTGATCATTTTTAAAGCTTTAGCTTATTTTCACTTAAGCAGTTTAAGCAGCAGCTCTCATTCTCTGTATGCTCAACTTTAAGTTCTTTTTCTTCCACCACACTTTGGGATAAATAAGTGATAGTGATATTAAACGCTACAGTTCTTTAACCCTGTATTTTAAAGGGTTGAACACAGGAAGTGGGTAGCAGACAAGTAAATCAGATCTTTGTGGGTAATGAAACAATTTTTTTCCAAGAGAAACTTAACAGATTTCACCCCATCAAATATAAAGGTTTAAATTCACGTAATTCCTGTTGTATGATGTACAACTTAAATTACATTTCAGTTGGGTTTTTTGGGTTTTTTTGAGGTAGTGGTATTTTGGTCAGTCATCACTATATACCTTAATCTTGCACTTCATTCTGCTGTAAAATACTTATTTACTGTCAACTCAGTTTGTGCTTAGATCGAGGAATAACACAGATGTAGAGAACTGTGTTGTAGTTAGGGGGTCTTGCATATTGCATAAACTATGCAGGAAGCACCAGACAACACGCACAGGTACTTGAATGTTAGTTTGCTGAACTCTAACATTAAAAGCAGAAATTACTGAATAAATGATTGTTTAAATTTGAGTCTGATATGATTTGTGTAGCATTCTCACCATGGGACAGCAATGGAATTAAGCGTGTTTTTCCTTACAGCTTTCATTCTTGATCATTGGTTTCTATGGAAACCATCTCATCCTTCAGGGTCACATGGATATGCTGTCTTTACTCAACTATGGGAAACTTGTATACGAAAATTTGAGCACTTATGTTACAAAAAATACATATATTTATTTTTAACTCAACTGCTAGTTTTAAAACTCCTTTGTGCTGTAGCTTGAGTTTAGGTTTATGGTAGATAAATAGCTTTTTTTGCCATCCCAGTGGTTAACTACCTACATATCTTCTTTTGTTTTAAAAGTTGTTGGTTTAAGAGAAAAGAACTAGGTTGTAATAAACTCAGCTGTAAGCAAAGGGCTTTTAGTGTTCCTTAATTCTTTTTAAACTTATTCCTTTGCAGATAGTTTTAAACTGAAGAACATAGCAAATTTAGAAAGTGTTCTGCAATTATTTGTTTTTGACTTGGGAAATCAGTTGAATGAGATGTTAGGCTGTACTCAAATATATTGTATGATGTTGCTGACAAAAATATGGGAATAGTCTAATGACTGCCATGCGAGTTTGGCATGCACATGGATTGAAGTCTAAGTGTTTGCACGCTATGCAGAACAAATCTTTTGAAAATAATTATCTTGGAGAATTTTAATGAGTTGTTAGTTTTTTTCCTACTCTCAGTGTACTTGAAACAGACAAAGTGTTATATATCTTTTTTTTCTTTAAAGGAAAATGATGTTGTTGTTATATGAAGAAGGTCTTCGAGTTGTGATACATACATCCAATCTTATTGCTGAAGATTGGCACCAGAAAACTCAGGGGTAAGCAACAATCTCTAGCAGGTATATGTTTACTTTAATCCTTCCGTAGGTATCTGCTACTGCTGGAGGCAGGCTACTAGGTCAGATGCTACAATGCTACAAGTCTTGGACTCCTAAGATAGAGCTATCCTGCAAAAAAAATTCAACCTGGAATGGTGGTAGCTGTCTAAGCCTGAACTCTACTTGCTTTGTACTGTAAACAAAATTACGTCCTGAGCTGGCTGTTACTTTAAACTCAGTCTGACTAATTTAAGATAATTTATTATGCCATGCTCTCTCATTATGAAAGAACTACTTAGCTATAAAGTACACTTTTAAATAGCTGCTTCAGATTTGTATAAAATTACCTTAATCCTGCAAGAATAATGTGAATGTGCAAATGTTCTGTTTCTGCTGTGACTGTATCTAGAATGTAACCTGGTAAATGCTGGGCACCATTGGTTCCTTAATACAGTAGAAGACCCAGTATCCTTTCTGTGGAAGGAATTTTATTCCTGATTATTTTTTTTTTTGGTAGAAGTTTTTAAACTTTGGTTATCTTGGGACATAGTTTTGTTTAGAGCACAAAAAATAGGATTAAGTGATATTTAAAGTGATAAGGCTCCTCAGCCTCTTGTTTTCTTGACTATTTTTATGGAAGCATTTTTTAGTTAGATCTCCACAGTCAATCAGGTATAAGATTCCTTCATCAAACTAATTGAAAATGGCTTTTCAGAAGTTACTGTCACCTTGACATCCATCTTGCTGCCATTAAATATGGCAAGGTTTTCAGGCTTTTCACTTGTCTGAGGCAAGCTCTCATAAGGGTTTTTGAGTGGCAAAAATATAGCCACTGATTTTTGCCTTTAAATCTTTTACTTAGGGATGGCTTTAGTATCTTTTGGCAGTTAGCTTTTCAGAAAGCCAAGAAGGCATGAAAATAGCTATTTGGGATGCTTAACAGGCTGCCCTACTTGTCAAACATGAAAAACATTTTTCTTTTTAGCTTTTGCACACTGCACTAATACGCAGTATCACCAATATGATGGTTCACTGGCTTCTCTGTTTTATAGGCTTCTGAATTACAAAGGATAGTATCAACAGGTTGTAAAGTTGATAATGCAGAACCTTTGGTTTCCATGGCTAAAATAATGACTGGAAAGAAATACTAGATGTTTTCCCTGCGTAGTACCCACCCTATTTTATTCTGATGAAAGTTCTGGAGAGGCAAGTTACCATTGTGAGCTACTCGTCAAACTATGCAGAACTTTCAGATGTCCTAATTGGTGTTTTCCTGTATAATTACACAAACCAGTAGCTTAGTAGAATGCACTTCAGTGTTCTATGCATACAGAAAATCTTGATGAAATAGTTAAGTCTGAGCCTGGCCTGCTTAACAGTGGTGAAAGCTGTAAATGTATGCATGGATAAATGTGTTGAGATTGTTGGTTTCATTTGAAAGGATTAGTTTTATGGTATTGAGTATAAGACTTGACTATTCTGTAATTGTAAAGATGAGTTGCTTTATAGTTAGTATCACAATAAATCTGTCTAGTATTCATTTAGGACGTTCAGATGTGCTTTAATCACTTACTAAACCCATGTGTTAATGTGTGGTGTCCTTGGTTTTGTGGCTTTTTTTTTTTTTTTTTTTTTTAGTATTTTGTTAAGTTTTTTTTTTAGAATATGGCTAAGCCCTTTATATCCAAGGCTACCTCAGGGAACAACTGGTTCTGCTGGTGAATCTGAAACTAATTTTAGATCTGACCTAATAAGTTACTTGATGGCTTACAATTCTCCTACACTTAAGGAATGGATAGATCTGATTCAAGAACATGATTTATCAGAGACAAGGTATGTATTATCTTGTGTTTACAATAACTCGCATGCTTTTTATCCAAAAAATTAAACATCTCTGTTAGAATCTATTAGATCGTGAGTTTGTTTTGTAAGCTTGCCTTGTTTCAGACGTAGGCGTTCAAACATGAGTCTAACTTTAGGAAGTTTTTTAAATCTATCTTATGCAGGTTATGTTGAAATGACCAACTTCTAGATTTATAAACATGCATTTTAAAGGAATGAAAAATGGGGCATCAGCAGTAACTTGACAGAAGGTAGCTGTAAGTAATGGGGACTCAGTTTCATTTAAGTCAGCCTGGCTTAAATATTTGCTCCAATAAAATTACCAGTGGAAAAAACTGAGTTGTGTTTGGTTTGTCGTGTAAGAGGGATCATATAAGCAAAGGTTATTGTAATGTTTTTTTATTAAGAAAAGGCTTCTGTACTTTTAAGGCAAAGTTCAATCTGTATATGTATGTATAGAATTTTGCCCGTTACAGGCATGGATGGTGTCTGGTAGGCAATGTTACGTTATGCAATAATATATTTTGTCTTGAAGTAGTCTTCTCTAACATCACTTTGCTGATATTACTTAAAATAATTCAGGATGTTTAATTCTACTAGATACATCCTGCATTTCCACTGAAAGATGGTATGTACTTCAGAAAGTGTAAATCTCCTTGGCTGCTTAATAGCAGTTTTGTAAGCTGGCAAAAATCTGTTGAAAAGCTGAAAAAGGTCATAAACTGTGGTGGAAATAGAGACTGAAACTTTGTCTAGTTTGATGTATAAAATAAAAACTGTGCTTTTTTCTTTACATGGAGTCTTAGAAGATTGGAGGCGGGGAAAAAAAAGTATGTACCTTATAGTCAGGCTGACTGAGCCCTAGCTGATGTGAGTTTATGCATGGGTTAGGGAAGAGCCGCTTGTTAGGATAAGGATCAGTTCCTTGCCATGTAAAATATGTAGGAGACATTGATTCATGGATAAAGCTAGGCATGAGATGCAGTAAGGAACAGCTGCTTAAACCATCTGTTTGTTGTGATTCTGGGTGGGTCTTTTCTCTGTTTTCAGGGCAAAGTCAAACGGGTTACTAAACCAGTATTAGGAAGACAAATGAAAAAGCTGTGCTTTGCATCTGAGCTATTAGGTGCCCAAATGAAATCTTGTACCTCAGTCTACTGATTTGGACGTGCCAATAGATTACCTTTACTCAAAAATACATGCCAATTCTGTGTCAATCAAGAGCTATTTGCATTTATTGCTAACATCATCTATCTTCTGCGTTTTTGTACACAGAAATAGATGCAGTTCCTGTCCATGCTATAGAACAACTTGGCGGTGTGTGACAGGCCATATAGGATACTAATAATAAATTATACAGCTGAAAATCCACTGTTCCTTATATTGTAAATCTTAAGTGTGAAAGATTAAATATTTCTGGTTGCACTTATATGTTCAACCTTGCTGATAGGTTTTAATGAAATACCTTAATACTTTACAAACCCAAACACTCCAGAGCTGCAAAACACTTGATGTTGTTTTTCTCTTTCTGTAGAGTGTATCTGCTTGGTTCTACCCCTGGACGATATCAAGGTAGTGATAAAGAAAAGTGGGGTCATCTTAGGCTCAGAAAGGTACTAAAACTGTAACTTTTTTTGTTAATATCCTTTTAACTGTAAATATAATTTTGGAGAGCATTCTTTAGTTCCTTTCAATTCTTCCAGTTTTGATCAGCAATCCTTTAATACATTGTTACAGTTTAAGGTAGCAATAACATAAGCTTGCAACTTATGACAGTGTAGACTTTGCACATAATATTCCTGGGCATTATTATCATGGTCATCTTGTGATCTGAATTGTCATGTGCTTACAGATATCTGAGGAGTGGCATCATTCAAATGACTTTCTGTCTGCTGTTGGTGTTTCTAACAAGTGTGACACTATCAAAATCCAGTCTTCTGTGACTGGGAACCAAACACTGCCTTTGTCAAAGGTGCTCACTGAGGCAAGATGTGTTGATACTGACTTGCCTGCACGTAGGGAACAGGCTTATTTTATTTACTTAAATGTTAAGGGCTATTACAGTTTCTTTTTCCCTAATGACCTGGCAAATAACCATCAAATTAAAATTCAGTTTGCACATAGCTGCTGTCATTAATTCAGTCAGGTTTTTAGTTTTATTCTACTACATTTCTGATCTTGATTTTTTTTTTTAATTAATCTTTTAATCAACTGAATAATTAGGAACATAGTTGTTTGGGTTTTTTACCCCCACTCCCTCCTGCATTATTTATCCTCCTACATTATTTAGATAAGACATAATGGTAAATCTTCATACAATATTGCATGTCTCAAGTTTGTAGGGTCCCTTTTTCCATATTTATTTAGAATCAGATGAGGTATTTCATGTCATCTGTTAAATGTCTCTCGTAACTGGAGAATTTTCAACCTGCATCTCCTGCTGAAGTGGCATTATTTCAAATACCATTGTGAATTTTACATGGAATTCTAATGCTGTCCATGGCAAACTTCAGTGATGTACAAAATCTCTATTCATCACATCGCTTTTCAACACAAGGTTGCCCTTTTAGACCTTCCCTTGCTTGTAAAGAGCTTGCCCTTTCTGATGTATGTTGCCTGTGTGTTTTTTTCCCTAGTGAGACACTGAATGAAAAGAAATAAAATTGAAGAAGCCTGGAAAAAAGATATGAGAGTAAAAAAGACCATAAAGATGGTCTTGCGGTAAATGTTTGTGTGATTAAAAAGATTAAATTTTTTTGTGACAATGCAGATAGGTCTGGTGACACTATACTGATGACTGAAATAATTTAGTTATGTGTACTCTCTAGAGGCGGAAAAAGGTAGCCACTACATACAATTTAATATGTGCCTATATCCATCTGTTTTTAATTTGACTTTAAATTCTATTCACAGCTAAAGAACTCTTCTAAAAGGATTATTTTAATTTTCTCTTCCATTGTTCTTTTTTCCCTCTTATTCTGGGCTTCTATTGTAGCTGGGGCTGGAGGATATGAGAGGAATTTTATGACCAACAACCACCACATATAAAAAGATTGGTTTTTAATTTATTGTGACTTCTGAAGCTAGTGTTTCATGTTTTTAGGAAGAGCTGCTAGCATTCTTTTTAGGCATTATTTAATGGTTGGCTTTGGTGCTTTTGGATAAAACTTGTGATGTTTGAACTCCACTTGAAGGAACAATGGGTTTATTTGGAGAGCCTGATTATTTTATTTTATTTTTTATTGTAAAGGGAAATAGATAGTATGAATATTAATCTCTTTTTGTGTTGGAAGTGAATTATAGAGGATTTATTGTATCAGAAGCAGTATCAACACCCTAATTAAGGTTTTCTTTGCCTGTTGAAATCTAATAGTGTTTTAATTACCTTCACTAGCTTTTGAAAGAGCATGCTTCGTCAATACCAGCACAGGAATCCTGGCCTGTTGTTGGACAGTTCTCAAGCATTGGGTCAATGGGAGCTGATGGGTCCAAATGGCTGTGCTCAGAGTTCCAGGAGAGCCTGGTGGCTGCAGGCAGCGGTGTGACAAGTCTCCTTAAATGTGATGTTCCAATTCATTTGGTACGTCTTTTTAGATGCTAGTGACCTTTATTTAACATTTATTCATTTGTTGTTTAAATCTTAGTCATTGGTTTGCTTTTAACTTCTGGAAGACATTAATGTAGTTTTCATCCTGAAATCATTAGGATGCCACTTAGTGATGCTTTATTGTGTATGGTATGTATATGTATACTATAAAAATGTACTGTAATTTCCACCTGCATGACACTAGAGTATATATAATTTAATCAAAATTATATTTTTATTCTATAGCTTGCCTTCTGTAGAGTTTTGTAGATGCGGCTGTTTCTGCTACTGAGATATAATTGAACACTGAGTGATTAATACCTAAACCAAATTGTTTTCTAACCTGGTTATTTTGGTCAGGTTATTAGCACAATTCAGGGGAGGAGCAAAAACAAGTTTGTAGCAGGAACTTGTAAAATCAAGAACAAAATATTGTCAAACTAGATGCTTACCGTGTGCTAATTGCCCCTGCATACTCGTGTGTGAGATATGAGTCTAAAAATCTCATAAAATAATGTTAAGAGCTTACTTTGACTACTGTGGAAAGTGGTTGAAGCAGGGTTGTTTGGGTCTTGCTAGCTAATTTTGGTAAGCTTTGGAAGAGAGGTAGAAATATTAAAGACTTCCTTTGTTACTGGCACGTGACTAGTTTTAAGCTGCAGTGTAATTTTATTCATTCTGAAAAATGAAGCTTCTAACTTCTTTTTCCTCAAGTAAGTTTTTTTAAGGTGAGTTTTGTTGAAAATTGACAGCTTGTGTATTTAGAGCTGTGTTATTAAAGTTACTTTTTTTTTTTCCTCCCCTGCCTCCATGGAAGGTTTATCCTACTGTGAACAACGTGAGGCAAAGTCTGGAAGGCTATCCGGGTAAGCAGATGAAACCCCATTTATTAGCTTTTTGTGGTCAGTGTCCTGCAAAATCAGTTCAGTGGCTAGTGTTGAATGAACCTGAAGTTGTCATCTTGCTGAGAACTTGGTAGAATAGGTGGCAGTAGAATCCTTTTATTACTGTTACTGGAGCTCTGTCTCCAGCTCTCCTATTGTGATTGAATAGAAAAGCTTTGTAGGCATTGCTATATAATGTTTAAGTCTGTATAGCCATGTTCATACGTCACTGTATAGGAAAAAACAGCTCTTGCTCACTGTTCTGAGTCTAGTCATACTTTCATTTTGGCAGAAAATTCAGGTTTGTGTGTGCCAAGTTCTCCTTGTGTTGTCTTTGCAGTGTCATCCTGCACATCAGATACAATGGAGAATAAGATGTTTGATTACTCATTAGTCATTTTTTTAAATATTGCGATATGCAATTTTTCTGTTTAGTCTTCCCATGTTTGTGTTAATGAAGTCAATATGTTTGTATAGAAAGCATCGCCCCAGCCAACTTGAAAGAGGAAGAGGTACTGTAGTATTCTGATGCAGTGAAGCTTCTCTATCTCAAAAGCATACACTTATGCGGATTATATCTATGCATGCTAAGGGAGCTGGCTGATGTCAATGTATGGCTGTTGTTGATTAATCTTCAAAAGGTCAAGGCAATTGGAAAAGATTTATGAGGACTGAAAGAAAGGAATTCTTTCCTGTCTTCAGGAAGGGTAAGAAAGAGGATCTGGGTAACTATAGGCCTGGCAGCCTCACCTTGTATCCTGGGATAGAGCAAAGAATTCTGGAAACCATTTCCAAACATATGATGGACAGGAAAGTGGTCAGGAGTAGTCTGCATGGATTTATAAAGGAGAGATTATGCTTAATTAATCTAATGTCCTCCTACAATGAGATGACTGGCTTGATGAACAAGAGGAGTACACTGGATGTTGCTTATCTTAACTTTAATAAAGCTTTCAACACCATCTTCTATAATGCCATTGCAGGCATCCTGTTAAGTATGGGCTGGATGAGTGGACAGATTAGAAACCGGTTGAACTGACAGGCCTCAATGGTTGTGATCAATGGCACGAAAGCCAGCTGGAGGCCAGCCACTAGTGGTGGTGTGTGCTAAGCATTGATACTGGGGCTGTGCATTTAATATCTATTAATTACCTGGATGGTGGGGCAGAGTACACCCTCAGTGAGTTTGCAAATGATGCAATCTCAGGAGGAGTGATTGATGTATCAGATGATTGTGCTGCCATTCAGAGGGACTGTACACGGTCTGGAGAAATGGGATGACAGGAACCTCCTGCAGTTCAGCAGAGGGCACTGCAAAGTACTGTGCTTTGGGCAAGAATTACCCCAGGCAGTGGTACACACTGAGGATTGATGGGGGAAAGCAGCTTTGCAGCTGGGAGTGCTGGTGGTCGCTAAGCTGAAGATGAGCCAGCAATGCACTCTTGTGGCAAGAAGGCCAACAGCATCCTGGGCTGCTTTAGGAAGCATGTTGCCAGCAGGCTGAGGGAGGTGACCTATCCCTTCCGCTTAGCACTGGTGAGACCACATCTGGAGTGCTGTGTCCAGTTATTGGCTTCCCAGTACAAGACAGACATGGACATACTGAACCAAGTCCGGCAAAAGGCCACAAAGACAAATAAGGGATTGGAGCATCTGTTATCAAGCGCTCTCGGTTTCTCCTTGTATAATTCTTCAGCCTGGAGAAGAGAACTTTCCTGGGAGATCATATCAATGTGTATTATCACCTCATAGGAGGATGCAAAGTAGAGGCAGATTCTTTGCATGGTGACCAGTGAAAGAACAAGAGGCAATGGACATAAATTGAGATACAGGAGATTCCAGCATACCCTTAGAGCAACAATGTTTTCTGATGTTTAAATGGAACAGGTTGCTCAAAGAGTTTGTAGAGTCTCCATTCTTGGAGATACTCAAAACCTGGCAGGACACTGTACTGAGCAAAGTGCACTGTTCAACCCTGCTTTAAGTAGGGAGTTATTCTAGATGATCTGCAGAGGGTGCTTCCAACTTCAACAGGTCAGTGATTCTTTGGCATTGCTGAATCCATAAATATGTGTTCCTGTTCCAAGCCTATGCTTCTATGTAGTATGAAGTAGAGTAGCTGTTGAGCTCTTCTAACAATTGGTGGAATTTGAACATGGGGCTAGCAGAACTGCTTTCAGCTCTCGTTCTTTCCTCTGAATTGAGCAGTGTTTGGACATATACCTATAAACTCACTGGGCTGCAGTTTCTTTGTATCAGTGGTTTCCACAAGTAAGTTAGGGTCTTTTGAAATACATCTAGTTGTCTACAGCATCTGTTTAGCAAAGTTGATGCTCTTGAAAGTCAGAGATGCAATCTGCCCAATGACTTCTTACTGTCATTTCTTTCATATTGTGAAATAACTTGGTGAACTACATAACTCTGTATTTGTGCAAATGAACAGCTCTGTGGACTCCCGCAGTTAGAGTATCTCCGAGAGCAGCAAAGCGTTTGTAACAGGTCCTTATGCCGTCTTCTAGGACAGGTTGAATGCAGTAGGTTTTGCATCCTGTTTTTAATATACAACACTAATATAACTCAGTATGCCATGGCTGATTCTTCTTTGTTAAATTCACTTCAAGAAATCACAACATGCATTAGCCAAAGACCAAATCAATACAAATACTATTTCATCAGAGAAGTTCTTGCTTTTTAAAGTAATGTTGTTTGGTGGTTTTGTGGGTTTCTTTTTAGGTTTGGTTGGTTTTTTTCTGAAAGCTGCTTATTTTATTCCCTCTAGCTTGTATGGGTAATGATTCTAATCTGCTGATATCAAGTGGTATCATAATGAAAAAATACCCATAAACATCTATCTTCTAAGAGGACTTAATTCTATATCCCATATACTGTTTCTCTTTTTCCTAGTGAAAATCTGCTATGTAGTGTTTAGGAACTTGCCAAATTGTAAGAATGAAAAAAACCCCAAACCCAAAACAAACAAAAAACCAAAACCCAACCCCACCCTATATACCATTTTATACTACTGGAGCATTTAACCATTTTCTGG
>VUYV01000120.1:69092-110627 GCA_008711295.1 Anarhynchus alexandrinus
AAAAAAAAAAACAAAAAAAACCCCACAACTCATGAGGATAGTACAGGTAACTTATTCCCCAAGATGCTTGCTGCTTTTAGAATGTCTTTCAATAAACAAATGTACTTATAATAAGTACTTATTCTTTTTTCTTTTTTTTCCTTAAGCTGGTGGCTCACTTCCATACAGTATACAGACGGCACAGAAACAGCTGTGGGTGCATGCCTATTTTCAGTAAGTAGAACTCAATTGTTTGGGTTTGGTTTTTTTTTTTTTTCATAGACTGTATTTTTAAACTTCTAATGCTGGAATGTTTGAATGTTAAAAGCAAATTAAGGGGAAGTGGTCAGAAGCATGATATTCTTGAACTCCTTAAAATAGAAGCCTTCAGTTCTTTATCTGCTGGTCTTATCTCCAAAACATAGTCAAAATGTGCTATTTGCCTGGAAAAATGATGTGGGATACTGTTGCTAATCTTCTATTTAAGCTTTCCTTCACTGAACTGAAATAATATTATTCCTCTTTTTTTTTTTTTTTTTTGCCACAGTTGTATTTCACTTTTCGACTTGTGCCTTGGTTTTAACAGGATTTCAACTGAGCCACAACAGGGATAGGAAGGGTATTTTTGTTTGGGTTTTTTGAGTTCAGCAGTCCTGCTGCAAAAATTCTCAGTCCGTTATGGTAGTATTTTTTGTTAAAGGTGCCTGACGTTTTCCATTAAGAACTTCTATTTTCACTTGCTACTAATTTTGCTAAAATCTAGCACATTCCATGCCAGATGTCTCCCTCAGGCTGAATCTTTAAAAAACTTAAGCGTGTTTTGAGAACAATGGGAGAAGTTGTTTTTCACAGATGAAAAAAAAAAAAATAAAAATTGGTAACCTCTTACAAGACCACAGCTCCCCATTCCTTTCACCAGAAACTTAACTCTTCCAGGTGGAAGTTGCGCTGGTAAAATACTTTACCCATGGAGTTTACCCAAGAATTTGTAAAGTTGTGTATATATTCAGAGGGCTGAGAATACGGTTGCTAGTTGCAGAGAGTATCCTCTATTCCGGAGTGAACATGATTGCTGCTGTGAGCCTTGCTGGTCCATGTCCAGGGAATGGAAATGGAACTAGAACAGAAAGTATGTGAGGCTTTGTCTCCTGCCTTTGCAATGTGCCCTCTGAGCACGTTCAGCAAAGGAAGAAAGCTACAAATACCTTCAAGATTGTTCAGTCGTGATTCAGAAATTGAGATCATAAAACTCAGGGTGTTTGTGCAGCCTTAATTCAGTTTCTATAAGCATATACCTCATGAGAATCTTATTGGAAGAAAAACGTAACCTTTTTTCAGTTAGTCTCTTATTTAGTGCACAGAACATTATGTGATAATGAGACCATTCATTGTTCCTGTTCAATGAGAAAACACCCACACACCTGTCTCATTGGGCATATTAGGGTCCTGGCAACAAAAGGGCGGTTTTAAATTCATCTGTTGAATTGGTTGCAGATGACAAGTGGCCCTGCATAATTGCTCTGTAGTGACTACCCAGATGCAGGTTCTTACCCTGAAGTAGTACAAGACACTAGCCCTTGAGGAGAGCCTGCATGTAAGCTGTTACCATAGAGCAGATGACATACAGCAGCTTCTTATCTGTTGTAACCTGAGAGACACAGAAAATGGTAGGTCCTGTTTCAATAGACTTAAATATAAGATGAGCTATTTTAAAGACTTGCCATAGTACAAAGCTTTGGGCAGTAGAGGGATTTGAGGAATTTGTCTTTACCTCTGTGGAAGATAATACAAAACCAGCAAGAAACTAGGGATCCTACCAGAGTTGAAAGAAGATAAATACTTTATACTTAGAGTAGAGGAGAAGGAATAACTCCTTTTTACAAGTAGGGAGAGATTAATGGAGTTGGATAAATGCTGTCCTATAGTCTCATCCCAAGAGGTAGAACCTCTGCTCCGGGCATACAGTTTTTATAATGCCTGTGGGCTGTTTTTCTAGCTCTTCTGCCAGTTGAGTGTATTTAACTAATGTGTAATGCAGCTCTGAATTGTAATTTCTCAAATTTCAAGTAATTTCTCAAAAGAATAAGATGACTAAACTTAATATTGATTTTACTTTTCTGATCATAGCAAATGATTACCAGACTGCTTTTGTTAGATTAGCTACTGTGTAAATGGTGCAATTTGTTCAGTTTTCTTTCTGGTAGGGTTGCTGTGTTTTTCCTTTCAGCATTACTCATTGATAAGGAGAGATTTGCAATGCTTAATGATTTTTGTTAACTACTGCTTTTGAAACAGTTGATCGGCTTTAACAGCACATAAAACATTGTATTTTAATGCTCATTATAATTGATTGACTTTTAGTATCACATGCCTTATGTTTGTGCAGTTAACCTTGTCAAATTTTTATTTTCAAAGAATGGAAGAAGTTGGTTTGACGAGAGCTTGTTTGACTAGCTGTTGACAAGTCCTTAATCATAGTTGTATTAGAGCTTTATGTGTTCTTTAGGCCTGTAGAGTTTTGAAGAATAATCACCTTCTCAGTTTGAAGAACTACAGTGTTGTTCCCCTAACATCATAAAAGATGAGAGATGTGGAGCATTTACACAGAGGAACTACTGTTCTCTTACAGTTGAGACTAATGGTGTGAGTTGTTTTAACTATGCTCAAGCCTTGTTGCCAATATTTTGAGATGTAAAGCCCATTCACTATTTGAAGTAAGAACTAAATAATGAAAGAGGTGGGGGTGTAGAAAATGAGTTATTCCTGGCTCTGCTTATAGGTTGAGTGTGTTTGCACAGATTAATTTTCAGGATATTGGGATTATCTGGCTTCCCTGTCTCAGTTGCTATACTTGTAAAGGGGCCTGTGTCTGCTCCTTTACCTCATTTGTGCCAGAAAGATCAGACATTGGTGGCAATTTATACTTGCTGTATGTGTTCCAGCTAAATGCACTGTGATTGTAGTGTAGTCTCCTTTTCAAACTCAAAAATTCATTGCAGAGTAAAACAAATATTTATCAAATGTTTAAAAAAAGCATACTTCTGAAATTTTGCAAGTGGTTAAGTATATATAAAAGCAACAACTTGTAAGCATTCACATTTGTAGTGCAGTGCAAGTGAGCGCAAAGTATTTCCTATATTGCAAAAGATACCTTATTCATGGTAGAGAACGTTTTTTCCCTCTTCCTTTCCAAAAAAAAAAAAATTACGTGAAACTCAAATATAGCTATTGGAAAAATGGAGGGATGGGAGGGGCAAAAGCTGTTGCATTTTGAGTTGGAAAGTAGATTACCTCCTTAATTCAATACACCTAATCATCACATTAGAGGCTGTGTCATTAAAAAGAAAAAAGAAGAGCTGCTGACTGAAATGCCACAAAGGACTGGAAGAGAGGTAGTAGCTACAAGTTACTGGTAAAAATGTCAGGATTAGTGGTCTAAAGTCAGAGTTAAGCTGTATCAGTGATAAGGAGTTCTAGTCCTAGGAGTGTAAAAGAATATAAAAAAAAAAAACCCAAAAAAAAACCCAAACAACCTAGCAAAAAGGCTTTCATGTTTTACTCTTCAAATTCTGATAATACCTACCCGCAGAACTCCTTTTCCTTACCCCACACTTGAGCTTTTAGTTTACATGGTACCATGACCTCTAACTGTCAAAAAAATAACTACTTCAAGCTGTGGTTTTGGTCCATAAAATTTCTCAAAGCTAGTTTCATTTAACTTACCGTATTTATCTCTGATGAGATTGAATATGCCTGAAGTTTACTGCAACATGATGAGATTGGTCCTGTGTACGTCCTCTGCCAGCTGCATTCTGATAAAGTTTACAGCTTAAAATGTGTTAAGACAATTTGACTAGAAGTTGAAATTGTTATATTGACATAGGCTCTCATCATTGCTGTGCAAAGCAACTGCTCTTGTATTTTACTTTAGGCTTTTTATAATCTCTTTTGGCTTTTTTTCTAAAATATGTCAGGAAAGTCCCATGGTGAAGTTGAAATTTAGCTGTATTAAGAATAGATAAATGAGATATTGTACCCATGTGAAACCCCTTCCAGTTCTTTTGGTTTATCATTGCATTATGCAGTCTGGAAATAAGCTGACTCTTAGGCTGAAGGGAAAACATTTCTTAAATACTACTTTGCTAATAATGCTTTTACTAAAAGCCTCTGAGTTTTGTTTTATTTGTTGGGGGGTTTCTTAAGTAATTACCTCACTGGAAAACACCACCAAAAAAAACCAAACCATATCAACCAAACCTGATCAAAGAACATAATCACTTTCTTTTCCCTTTTTGTCTTTGCATATTTTTGCTGTCCTATTAAAAAGAATATGGCCAAAATGTATTCTCCCCTTTCTGATTTTAACTTTCTGGAATACCAGTTTCAATCACTTGTAATTGAAACTAAGTGCAATTAGATTACTGTAAAATGCAAGAGAAGTGGTAGTACTCTTACTGAAACACAGTACTTAATTGTATCTGTCAAAGATAAGGAGGCAAAAAAGCAGTAGACTGAGGTAGTATCTCAAAATTATTGCAGTTAATAGTGGGGGAAGAAGTTTGTCCTCAACTAAGGCAGTGAGATACATCTAAAGAAAATCTGTGTTCAATTCCCAATTCTACTGTTTTTCATTACTACAATGTTACTGGAGTTACCCAATTATTTTTGTGCCTTAAACTTAAAGATGTTTTTACCTAAACTGTTAGTTGTGAGATAAAAGCTATTAACAAAAATTGTTGAGTTATGGTATAGCCTTCAATCTGTGTGTGTGTGTAAGGTCTAGAGTTCTGTAGGGGAACACAAGTTTAGTTAGCTGTTTCTGTATCATACGTATTAGTCTGTTCTTCAAAAACAGACTTTAGTGTGGCTTGTGTCATAATATAAAGAGGTCTAGTTTGCTCCAGATATGCATACAGTGTTTCAGCTCTTGCCCTTTAGGAATACAGGACCACTTCTCAGAAACAGTTCTTTTCTTCATCAGAAGATAGGCTTGTTAAAGTAAGTAGGTCTTGACCCCTGAACTACAAAGCCTTTTGACTTAACTCATGTAAAAGTTAGTTCTGAAAGTCAACTTGGGTAAATAATTACAGCCTTTCCACTTCAGTCTTTGTAGGCTTTTAAATGGACACAGATCACTTCAGAGGTTTTTTGGAGTTGATCAGTTCTTTTTTATTTTAGAAAAGAATGCTAAATTAGGGAAACAAGATTGTGACGACCAAAACCAGAGCCTATTACATTACAAGCTGAGGAAAGAAGAGTGTCTGGGTGGAGAAAGGTTTATTTGGAAGCCCTCTTGCTGATTTGCAGTGAGGACTAACAGCTGTCAGTGGAATGTGCTTCTAAATACCATGATTTCACACTTTCAGTTATGTACATATCTTTACTGCTTGCTTAGAGTTTAGTTCTGTAACATTGATGCTGAATTACTCCAGCAATGGCTTGTTGTTTTAAAGTAGTTTTTACATATATATACATATATATATATGACTGTGACTCTTAAGCCCTCAAATTTCCTCAGTGGCTTAGGGGCACAGAAAAGGGAAGAGGAAGGGTAGTGTCAACAATCTATCAGTTGCTCCTTGCCTCTACTTCATGCATAATAAATTGTAATGAGCTTGGGGAATTTTGCAAGGTTTAATTTGGCGCCAAGTTCCTTTGCTTAAAGGCATAACCATTGATAGTTCTCAAAGAAGAAATACTGGCTGGACCTAGTTTCTTGAGTGCTAGCTGGAGTGGAGGAATGGAAAAACTTGTTAGGAGAGCCTGATACACCGAGGAGACTATCCGTCTGGTTTGTTTGTAAAGGAAAAAAAAAATAAAAAATCCTGCCCTTTGGCTTCTAGTAAGATTGGATTCCAGGATCAAAAAAATCGGTTAAATAAAGTATTTTCAGCCTTTCTGTAGGGGAAACAAGTATTAAATATGAGAAGTATAGGGTAGTATTCCCAAAAACGTGGCACTGTAGTATGGTGAGTATTTTTTAGACCTCAAAATAAAACTGTATATGAAAAGAATTCCTTTTTTTTTTTTCTAGCAAGTGGTCAGCAGAAGTCTCGGGTCGAAGTCATGCTATGCCTCACATTAAGACATATATGAGACCCTCTCCTGACTTCCAGAAAATTGCATGGTTCTTAGTTACAAGGTAAATAGCTAACCATACACCTCTCACTTAAAAACAAAAAAAAGTCACATACAAAGTTCTTGTCAGTTGCAGGCCTAGGTGAGTTAACTGCCTTAATCCCCATAACACTATAAGTAGTGATATGAATTTTTGTCCATATTTAATGTTTTTTCATTGCATTGCCCCTTTTGGGGCTACAAGTTGAAATTATTATGTCAGGAACTGTTGGCAATTGCACCAAAATGTTGTGTGAGCTGTAACTGCCAATTTTGGGGTTCAGCATCAACTGAAGTGAAAAGTATTTTTAAACCTTGGGTTGAGTTTCTTTAACACATGCTGTATGTGAATGTGCTGGTTTGTACCAAACATATATGGGTTAAGCCTAAGTTTATCCTTGCGCTGCTTTATCATTACAAAACATGTAGATACCTAATATTTGGAATCTGACCTTTTGTCAGATTGAGTTGTTCAGCAGTCTAGCTTGAAGTCTAGCTTTGTATTTCTATTGTTTGGTTTTTGTAGAAGACAAAAGAGGGAGCAATAAATTTCTTGACATGAGGGGAGAATGTCTTATTTTGAATGGAAAATAGAGATATGTTTCAGTTTTGCCAAAACTGATTTTTGTGCAATCTTATATACTACAGATCATGATCTTTGTATCCTTAAATGCTCAGTTACTTTAATTTTTTTCCTCTTTATATTCTGGCTCTTTAAATTTATCACTCATTGATACTGTTGCCTGCAGTAGTGGTAGTGATTAAGGTGCTTTTTAAAGGATTTAAGTCATTGAAATGTGATGCTGCATTCACCTAATAGAGAAATTCATAGTTGCTTCTATTTTTTTCTTGTTTCTTCTATTCCAACATTAGCTACTATCAAAAAGCATCCATTATGTCTGTCAGTTAAAACATAATATTTAAGTTTTGAATTATCCTGTAGAAGTAGGTTTTGACAACAGACTTACACTTATTTTTTGACTCCCAACTTGATGTACTTCATAGCAGTTACTCATGAAGGATTAGCTACAACGTGGTGCTGAATAGTATGTTAAACCAAAAATACCTCTTCAATAAATACTTGTTTTCATAAATATATCAAAAGAACAAAATGGCAAAGAACAAAAAGATAGTGTTTAACACTTGCAAAAACGCTCTGTACTAAATGTATTCTAATACAACTAGTCATAATTGAGCTAGCTTTTAATCTTCTGAAGTCACCAAATTGAAGCTATTTACCAATACCAAGTTGATAGAATCATAGAATAGTTTGGGTTGGAAGGGACCTTTAAAAGTCATCTAGTCCACCCTCCCCTGCAATGAGCAAGGGACATCTTCAACGAGATCAGGTTGCTTAGAGCCCTGTCCAACCTGACCTTCAGCGTTTCCAGGGATGGGGCATTTACCACCTCTCTGGGAAACCTGTGCCAGTGTTTCACCACCCTCATTGTAAAAAATTTCTTCCTTATATCTAGTCTCAATTTACCCTCTTTTAGTTTAAAACCATTGCCCCTTGTCCTATCTCAACAGGCTCTGCTAAAAAGTCTCTCTCAATCTTTCTTATAAGCCCCCTTTAAGTACTGAAAGGCCACAGTAAGGTTTCCCTGCAGCCTTCTCTTCTCCAAGCTGAACAACTCCAACTCTCTCAGCCTGTCCTCATAGGAGGGGTGCTCTGATCCTTTTTGTGGCCCTCCTCTGGACCCGCTCTAACAGACCCATGTCTTTCCTGTGCTGAGGGCTCCAGAGCTGGACACAGTACTCCAGGTGGGGTCTCACCAGAGCAGAGCAGAGGGGCAGAATGACCTCCCTTGACCTGCTGGCCACCCTGCTTTTGATGCAGCTGAGGATATGGTTGGCTTTCTGGGCTGTGAGTGCACATTGTTGGCTTATGGCCAGCTTTTCATTCAGCAGTGTCCCCAAGTCCTTCTTGGCACGGCTGCTCTCAATCCCTTTATCCTCCAGTCTGTATTTTTACTGGGGGTTGTCCCACAGGGTTGCTGGACCCTGCACCTCGTCTTGNAGTAGTAGTCTTGTTGAATGTCACGAGGTTCACATGGGGTCTGCTTCTCAAGCCTCTCCAGGTCGCTTTGGATGGCATTCAGTCCCTTCAGCGTGTCAACCACACCACTGTTTGGTGTCATCTGCAAACTTACTGAGAGTGCACTCGATCACACTGTGTGTGTCATTGATGAAGATATGGAACAGTACTGGTCCCAGTACAGACCCCTGAGGGACACCACTGGCCACCCATCTCCATCTGGACATTGAGCCATTCACCACTACCCTCTGGATGTGACCATCCAACCAATTCCTCATCCACTAAACAGTGCACCCATCAAATCCATACCTCTCCAGTTTAGAGAGAACGATGTTGTGGGGAACCTTGTCAAAGGCCTTACAGAAGTCCAGATAGATGACATCCAAAGCTCTTCCCTTGTTCACTGATGTAGTCACTCCAACATAGAAGGCCACAAGGTTGGTCAGGCAGGACCTGCCCTTGGTGAAGCCATGCCGGCTGTCTCAATTCACTTCCTGTCCTCCATGTGACATAGTATAGCTTCTAGGAGGATCTGTTCCATGATCTTTCGAGGCATAGAGGTGAAGCTGAGAGGTCCTTTCTGAAATGTGCAGAGAAGATTCAAAAGGCTGAATTTGTCTTGTAGATCTGTATGACACAAGTAGGCTTGTATAATTATCCACATGGGTTGTATGAATACCCTTCTATATATTGTCTCTGCTGCTCCCACTGTGCTGTAAAAATAGCAGTAAGGAATAACACCCAAGTCACTTTTTATGAAAATACTGTTCTGATTGAACTGAACTTCTGCTAGAAGTGCATTGCCACAGCTGCAGTACTTAAGCAATTTCTGCTGTAAAGATTGTGCCTCACTGAAATGTCCTGTTTCTTTTTGCAGTGCCAATCTATCTAAAGCAGCTTGGGGAGCTCTGGAGAAAAATGGCACCCAACTGATGATCCGTTCTTATGAACTTGGAGTCCTTTTCTTGCCTTCAGCATTTGTAAGTTCATAGTTCAAGTACAAATCCTGGGATATGCTGAGAATCTGCAAATATTGATGAATACAAATGTGACTGAATAATCTACTTACTAGGTTCTGTGGCTCCAGGTTAGAAAGCTAATAGCAAGTGTATTTTACACAAGGTATTCTTTAAAATAGAAACAGTCTGTTTTCCTACATGGCACGGATTTGGTATTGATGTGACTTTTGTCATGTTACTGAAAGGCAATAATATTTTAAAATTGCAATATATACTAAGTGTTGCTGGAAAGGATGATCAAATCTCTTCTTTCGTGCTTCTTAAAACTAGGCTGTGAGTGCGTATTCCCCTTGAATTGATGCGTATGGTTGTAACTTGAAAAACAGTTCCTAATATTGCACTAATTGCTGTTCTTGCTCTTTCCCTGAAATGCATTTGCAAAGCCATGTGACCGTCTTCTCAAACTTACTGCTTTGATCTCAAGTTCTCAAATGTGTCTCCAATACAAATCTAAGAACATCTTCATAAAAGGCTGTTTAAAAGCTGAAGGATTGTATCTTCCAAACCTATATGACAGCAGTCTTGGTATGTAGAAGACAAGTTTGACCCAAAATAACTATTATTCAAGTGCATGGAGCAGAGGATTGGGAGATACAAAATGTTTTTGTCATAACTAAGGTCTATCTAGCTTATAGTCTAGTCTTAGTGCAGTTGTAGCATATGCCATGGGGATTAGGTCAATAAACAAGCATGTATGTGATATCTCTCTAGTATATGTTCCCTATGATTTATTTTAAAGACTTTCCAGGATGAAAATTGTAGCCAGACAGTGATGGTTAGTAGCCACAACTTGGCTTATTCTCTTAACACATCAAGTTCCTTATCGAACTACTCTTGCTGGTTTTTAGCCCCCTACAGAATCCTGTGGTAGTGAGTCCTGTGACTTAATTGTGCCTTGTATTTACAGAAGAAAGCTTCCTTTTTTGTTTAGCTTGGTTTTTTGGTCTTACTTAGATCCACTGCCTGATAGTGGGGAGATGTGAGTTTCTTGTTCCTGTTGTTAATTCCTCCTACTGTCTGCTGAACCTCTTAGTACCAAAATGTTAACAGCAGTTAGTCTATGACCAGAAACTGCTCAGACTCCTTCCTCTGTGAAATATCTTCTTTTCCAGAGAAGAAATTGCAAGTTTCTCTGAAAAAGCATTTGTATGCTAAAAGCCCTTAGAAATATTTTTCTGATGAAGAATGCATCTTTCCTAGATAATGTTCATGGATATTCACATAATGTTTCATCATTTCTGTTGATTAGTAATGTACTCCCAAATGAACATTTAGTAATATTACGACATCGTAAAAATGTTTACCTACCATAACTGTATAATTGCAGTCTCCTAAGATTGCAATATTAAGATTGATGGTTTCTGGCTGTAGCTAAGGAACTCCTGTATCTCATTCTTGACATTTATTAAGGAGTTTATGTAGTAGTGTGGTCTCTGATATTGTGAATCTCAGACATCATTCTCCAGCATGGTTTATGTGGAAGAAAACTTTTAGAGAAAATGCATTCATCACAGAGATGGAAAGAAGAAAAATCCTACACTTCCTATAATAGGAAGCATTGGTTTTGATTTCAGTACACTCCAAAAAAAAAAAAAAAAACCCAAACAAACAAAAAGAACAAAACCAAAACCCACCAAATAACAAACAAACAAAAAACCAAAACATCACCTGCATAAACAACTACTAATAACAGAATAATTAAGTGTTGGGCAAAAAAATTGGGCAAAAAATTTTGACTTTTAGTAGCAACTGACCTCAAGGGATAAAATAATGTTCTAAGAAGTTGGCTACTGTTATTTCCAGATGCTGCCAAGCAAAGAATTTACATACGGTACTGGTATGATTGTACTCGGTGGATGAAGTTTTTTGTGTGAACACAAGTGATCACCAGATTGTGCAGTAGTTTTACATAATTTGAATATTCCTGTTCTGACTCTGGCTTTTCCGTGCATTGCTAGTTTTGGAAAACATATTTCAAATGGATAGAAAATGAGGAATAATTGAGTTAGGTTTTTTTGCCAAGAGTGACTATACCTGTTTCAGATCTGAGAAATCTGCAAAATTTTCACTTAAAAAAACACCCCAAAATGACTATCACCACCCCCATCCCCCCTCAAAAAAACCCAAAACAAACCAACCAAACCCAAAATTCTGTGAGAACGTTTGGCTAGCATTCCATTCCATCCTGAATCTTGCATTCTACACAGGATTTCTTGCATGTGGTATAGAGAAGGGGGTATCACCAGAATGTTTTTCAGAGGGCCAAAATGTACATAAAAAGAACTTGAATTTTCTTCCCCATGCCTAAAATTGTAAGTCTTAATGCCTTTGATCTCATTCTTGATGAACATTTTGATGAACAGAATTACTTGTCAGGAGCATTTAATTTTTTTCATCAGAAACAGAAAATATTCTGAAGCACTCAAACCTTAGAAATTTTCAGCAATCTGCAGTTAAAACTTCACCTTCTTTGCAAACTAGTTAGACCTTTCTGCTATTAATGACTTTCATCATTCTGGGTGTTTATTTAGACCAAAATTATTAATGCTTTTGTTTCTGCTCGCAATCCAAATCTTAGCAGTTGGAGTAAAATCCACGTAGCTATTTAAGAGATTGAGAATTATTAAAAATTGAAGTGTATTTTTATTCTTGTGTTGCATTAAAATAACTGGAATTTAAATGTAGCGTGTAAGCTAAGTGTACTGATGATTAAAAACACATTGGATACTTATTTAAGCATCTGCTCCAGCCCTTAGCAGAAGTCTGCAGGCCTGTTTACACAAGAAAATTTAGAGATAGATTCTGCTATAAATCCAATATAAGTACTCTACTAGTAATGACAACAGTAAAGAACGGGTTTGGTAAATACTCCTGGGTTAACAGCTCCTAATGAAGCTCAAGCCTTGTGGTGGTCCCCAGGGTGAGAGGCAAAAAAGACATTGGTTGGGTCTCCTCTCATGAGAGGAAAGGTTTCACTGAAACACTGCAAAAACTTGACCTCTTCTCTCCCTTCTTTGCCAAACATCTGTTTAGGGACTAGAGATAATTCTGCTTGGTGTGAGAGGGGGCCTACATTGCTTTGAATCTTAAAGGCTTTTCAGCAATTCTTGCTGCATTCTACATTCATATGCATACTCTAAATTTGTACATGAAATGAACCCCAGGGAACACTTGGTTGTTAAATGTGTAAGAGTCCTGGACTTCTGGCATTCACTTTTTTTCCTTTTGATCAGCCTTTTGGAAAAGACAGTAAGGGTTTTCTTATTCCAGTCCTCACTATGTTCAGGAAAAGATCACAATTCGCCTATTGTATATAACTCTGTTATTTTGACATTAGTTGAAGCAGCAAGCAGTGTCAAAACTTCCTGCAGTGCAGAAGTGTCACTGCTGAAAATTTGACCATTAAGTAAGGGGATGAAAAATGTTTATTTTTGGTTTTAATGTTTGTAGCAGCAAAAAGGAGGGAAAATTAATACATTTCATACACTGGGAGCAGGAACTGTAATCTTACATAGTATGCCTGCAGGGTAATACCAGATTAATTCGAGAAGTAGGATTTTTCTGCTGCCAATCTACTCCATTGCTCCCTACTGTCTGATTGTTGTGACTGTCCCCTAGAAAAAGATTTCAGGCTTTAAGACTGTAATAGTGTTACTATGCTGTCTTACTTAACACCTGTATAACTTGTCAACCTTAAGGCAATAATGAAGTTCTAGTTTTCTTCTTGGGAGTGTCCACCTTATTTCTTAATGGAAAAAAAAGTCATGAAAAATACAGTTTCTGTGCTGCTTTGTGATTTCTTTTTAAAGTTGAAAATAAACACAACTTATATTTAACATAGTGTCAAATGCAAAAGCTAGGGGCCAGTATTTTCAAAACTGAGCTTTCCCTTGTATCCCTAACGTGGTTATAGAAGTATAAGTAAGCTGCATGGGGGGTGGGGTAGAGTGGGGTTGTTTGGGAACCCAGTAGCTTTTCGGAGAGTGCAGAAACATATCAGGAAGGTGAGTCACAGCCAACAAGTGAGTAAGTACTGCTGACAACAAATTTAACTGTAGGCATCGAGGATTTGAATGGCTGGTGTTTTTTATTGCAGCGTAAATTTATCCTTATGATGCATGCATAACACAATCTTATATGAAAACCAAAAATAGCTTAATGCACACAAGATGTTTCTTTCTTGAGAATTGCTAGTTGATGGTTATAGCAGTAGAGTTCAGTTCAAACTGACAAAACTGTCCAAGAACTGGAGCCATGGGGAGTAGCATGTTACGATTACTGTGCTAGCAGTGTCCACGTTAGTTTAAGGCTTCTTCAGGTATATCTGTACAAGCTGCTGTCATTACAGTGGCATGCCTTCCACAAATTAAATACATCTGTAATGTTTTAGTAGACGCTTTCCTTTTGGCAAAGTTTTTCCTTTATGCAGCTTTAAAAGTCAGCATTTCAAGAAGATGGTTCCAAATATCCTTAAATGAGATTTAATTTAGCTTCCATAACTTGAGATAACATGCTCTAAGGCTGTGTTTCAGTCTAATGATACTTTGCAGTAGATTTTCTAGTGATAAGATCTGACCCTTGGAATCTCAGTCTGTCAGAAACGTTCATTTCAAAGGTGTCATTAACCTTTAAAGATGAGAATTGTCTATTGGGCCATCCTTTGTCATAAAAGTCTATGGAAATTTTATAACTATTCAGTAGAATCATAGAATCATAGAATGGTTTAGGTTGGAAAGGACCTTGAAGATCATCGAGTTCCAACCCCCCTGCCATAGGCAGGGACACCTCCCACTAGACCAGGCTGCCCAAGGCCACGTCCAGCCTGGCCTTGAACACCTCCAGGGATGGGGCCTCAACAACCTCTCAGGGCAACCTGTTCCAGTGCCTCACCACCCTCAGAGTGAAAAACTTCTTCCTAATGTTCAATCTAAACCTGCCCTCTTCCAGTTTGAAGCCATTCCCCCTCATCCTATCACTACATGCCCTAGTAAAAAGTCCTTCCCCAGCTCTCCTGTAGGCCCCCTTTAGGTACTGGAAGGCTGCAATAAGATCTCCCCGGAGCCTTCTCTTCTCCAGGCTGAACAGCCCCAACTCTTTCAGTGTTTCTAAGGAGCCTTTAGAAAAGGAGCCTTTCAGAAAAGGAGCCTTTAGCAGGAACTGAAGTAATTAGTTACTCATTAGAGTAAATTAATCCAATTTCTATACATACAGCAGATCAAAACCACAAAAGTTACACATGTAAACCTGGCCAAGATCTTGATCTCACTGAGTAGTTGTAGGGCGAGTTCAGATTTGCAGAAAGGATGCTGACAATCTTAGGATTGTGGCAGTCATTTCTGTTTGGCATTCAAGGCCTCTCTTCCTTAACCTAGCTGCTCCAACCTAGGGTGGAGTTTGAGCATTCTTACTACCTTTTTTTTTTTGTTTCTTCTTTATCATTTGAGTTGGGAGGGTAGTGAGTGGAGGGTCAACGGTGTACATGAGATGCAGGTATAAACCTGGAAAAACAGATCCAGATATCTGTGACACAGTGTTCTCAAGGTTCTCCTCACTCACTGAGTCTGTTTGGCCCACTGTATTTTTTAGAAAGCAGTATATAATAGGTTAGCCTCTGATTGTTTTTTAACAAGTGAATGAGAAAGTTGTTCAAAATTGACAGAAATGTGTACACATGACAAACATCATTCTAATATATCACACTTCATGATAAAGTTTAGTTTGATTTTTGTCTAGTAGTTTAATTAAAATGTATTCAATTATAAAGATGCTTTGTGTGAGTACAATGCTTTCTCTACAGCTTTCATAACTCTTACTTGTCTTATGTAAATTATAGAAAGCATGCAAATATGGGCTCCTGTACAGCTGGCTGTACTAAAATCTACCAGTGTGCATGAGACAGAGGTCTGAAGCTCAAACATGAGACTTGGAACACAACTTAAGCTCATCTGAAACTTGCAAGAATATGTAACATTTCATACATATTTTCAAAGATAATATTTAGTTCTTTTCCTCATATTGACACTTAATTGTGAAGACTGGCAACAAGGTAAAAAAATAACAAGTCACCTGTCATTAGTCACATGATATAGTGCATATAGGAGCAAAGTGGGGAGAGAGACGGCAGCTGTCTTCCCTTTCTTCACTGGGAAATGCCTGCAGAGACACCAGATAAAAAGGAGGTAGAGACAAATATTAAAGCTTGCCTTATGTGCATGCAGTCATCTGATATTCAAGTTGCAATGCTTAGCTTGTGAATCTGCCTTCTGTATATGCTGTGCAGTTAACTCTTCATAAAAAGTGTTTCTTTGATAACTTAGTCTTGTTGTCAAGACTCCTGTTGGTTCAGTGTGGTTTTAACATAGAGTAGTCTTGGGTGAGGATAATGAAGCACTAGGAACAGACTAACATTTTTAGAAACGGATTATTTTTTTTTAAGTTTGCTTGCAATTAGAAATATACAGAATCACAGAATAGTAGAGGTTGGAAGGGACCTCTTGAGATCATCTAGTCCGACCCACCTGCTAAAGCAGGTTCACTTAGAATAGGTTGCACAGTATTGCATTCTGGGCAGGTTTTGAATACCTCCAGAGAAGGAGACTCCAGAACCTCTCTGGGCAGCCTGTTCCAGTGCTAGATGAACTAGATGAAGTGTTTTGAAACATAACTAGGCATTGCTAGGCCTCAAGAGACTCAGTATGCTCTAGCTATTGGAATGCCAGTTTCTGGTAGTTCTGTTTCTTCAGGTTGTTTCACGCAGTTTGATCACAAAGTTAATGACGCTTATTCTGGTAGAAGTTAAGACTTGCACAGCACATGCTTAATATTCCTAATCTTAAAAACTCCACTAGCTCTGTGGTTTGTTCCTTCTATTTTCTGCTGAATACAAATTTGGAAGTGGATCGTTCCTCACTTGCCATCTGTTTACTGCCAGTTTTTGTCTGGTTTTTAAAATGTTTCCAGAATTTATGCTTTGAGGTTGGGTCTTGGCCTGGTGCGCTAATGTAGACTCTCAGAAATATGTTGAATGGTTGTTCTCAACATAGCAGCAACTGTCATCATTTACAATTTTAGTGTTTAGGGAAAAATCAGCTGATGCTGACATTAGATCACAAGCTTCTCTTGATTAAAAATTATGTTTATAAAAATTATCGTGTCCTGTGTTTGAACTGCATTTCCCTTTCTATCTCCATTTCTATTTCTCACCTCCTACATCTTCACTCTCACTTGTCTTCAGCTTGCTATTTCAGCTTCTGGGGATTCCTTTCCAGAGGCTGAAATAAATTACATCTTTAACATGTAAAACGTGTTGAGAGATCCCCATCACCTAACAGTATGGATTTCTGTGAAGCATGTTGAGCAATTATTTTGTTTGAAAAATCCTGGAAGTGTCTAATGGAAAGGTTTTTAAATAAATAGTTCCTCTTCACATCTTCTGTGTCTGGTAAGGTTGTAAGGTAAACTGACCTTTATCTGTAAAATGGCATAAAAGTTTGTGGAATACTTAAATCTTCTAAGATCTGTTTAAGAATATGGTACTAGCCAGTCAGCTTTTGGAAATACAATCTCAGAGAAATATACTAGTTGCTATTAAACGGAGAACTTTTATTACCTACCTAGTGCTATCAGATGCTGCAAGTATATTTAGATAATCAGTCACAGACAATTAACAATAGCATTTCAGATTCTGAAATGCTGTATTTGATGGTGAATACTTACGGGTAATGAGTAAAATACTTTTTTATAGTTGCCTGTGGGCATGAGTGTAAGAAGTGAATTTGGATTAGAGAGCAGCCAGCTGGAGAGTGTGTGTGTGTGTGTATGATCACCAGCTTTGAACTGTTTAAATTTTTGCTGAGTTCAAACAACTGAACCAGGCACCTTCAGTCATAGCTCAACTTAGAACAGAAGCAAAAGAAAATAGCTTAAGCTCTTTGACTTTAACATTAACTTCCAAAGTAATGTAGTACCACTTCCTTCTTTGATTTCTCTAGTTTCAGATGAAATCTATCCTGTGTGAAATAAAGTGGGGATGGGGAAATAAGTACAATGTAGGTAAACAAAGATTTTGTATGTGGACTCCAAGATGTTAAACCTTGCTTTTAGTGTTCACAGAACTGCTACAAGGTTTTAAAACCACACGGTAAAGACACCCAGAGACACATTTTCCAAGCCGGGCAACTGTGGGTTTAGGTACCTGAATTTGTCACTGTAGGCTTCTTACATAAAATGTTCTCATATAGTTGAGTAAAGCTCCGTTTTGAATAAATGTGCCTCAATGTCAAAGAAGGATTTCATTGTATAATCGCCTCAGCAGAGGAGCATGGTCATTGTAAAGTTTGTGTGCATCCTTTATTTTTTACTGCCCAAACTAGTGAGGTTTTTAAATAGTTTTGTTGAAGAGTGGACTTTTTTTCTGCTTACTGGCAAGGGAAAGGATAGACCCGTAATCATCCAGTGGAATAATCTGCTGTCTCCTGCAGGAGTTACTTCAGTAGTATTGAAATACTGTAGTGATATCAGTGTTAATTCCCACAGTTTAAATGTAAGAACAGGGATAGCAGTTCTTACCTCTGTCTTTTGTGATGTTTTTTATAGTCTGCCATCTGCCTTGTGTTTGGGGGAAAAAAAAAAATTCTGGAAAGCAGAATTGTAAAAGCTGTTCTACTTCTCTTTCCCATTCTTCTTCCCAGTGCCTACTTTTACAATGTATGATGTGAAGGCATTAGTAGAACACACAACAGCATCTAAAGGTTCATAAGTACAAAAAAAAAAATATACTTTCCCAACTGAGAAATGTATCTCTTAACATTTCAAAATGTATTGCTGTGAGCAGCAGTCAAAGAACAAAACATAGCTGCAGAGGGAAAAATTCTGAAAGAATAGAATATGGCTGAGGAAAATTTACAAGGCAGGCAGATTTTTAGGCAAGATCCTGCTGGTTTGTTTTTTGGAGATGGCAATGAGAGCTGTCAACAGCCAGGAAATGCTCAAAACAGACAAAATGTGTGACTTATTTTAATTTCTGTGTGATCTTCTGTGTGAAGATAGACACATGAGAGTTATTTTTAAAAGCATGTGAATCTCCTCGGAGAGCCTTGTTAAAGAATGTATTCTATAACCTAGATTCTTACTCCACTATGTTTTGAGGACAAGTAAGTATCTTTTCTTAGATTAGCGTTTCCTGAATGGAAGATCTCTATAGGTTAAATTCTGACAGACAAAACAATTTTAGGATCAGCTTGATGGAGGTTGAAGGACAGCATCAGAGAAGAAATAAGACTCTTGGAGAGGAAAATATAACTGGTGACTACTAAGGAAGAACAAGGAAAAGGAAAGCAAAGGTGTAGAAAGAGAGAAGGAAGCAAAATACCTGAAAAGAAACACACTGAAGTAATAACAGGGCCCAGAGGTTGGAAGAAATGAAGCAGAAACAAAAACATTACTGGGTTGAAAAAAAGATGGATAACAGGAAAGAAAATGAGATTTAAAATGTCCTACAAGCGGTGCTTTCTTCTTTCATGTTGTGTGAAAAGCACCCGCTGCTATGAACTTGAGAGTGGAATGATAGCAATGGTTATACAAATTTCAAACTCAGATGGTGTGAGGCAACAGCTGTGCAACTTTGTTGCTCTTGATCAGGCATGTGTATGAAGTTTATTGTAGAATAAGAACCAACTCATGATACAGCAGAGAAGCCTTCTCTGCTTTTCCACATTTCTCTCATAGCTGCATGTAGAAGCCAAGAGAACCTATATTCTAAAGGAGTTTCTTGAACTGACTTGCTAGAACTGCTGTAATATAGCTTGACATTGTCTTTGGCAGCTCTCCCTTTTTTCTGTTACTATGCTTCTTGAAATCAAAGAAGAAGGTGGAAGGCTGCTTTGTGTGGTCATATGAATGTTGCTTCCTCCAACTTACAATGCTAATATTTGATGAAGTAAAACTTCAGTAAAAAAGAACCTACAGTATTGTAAAAGTACTGTATATAGATGGGACTACCAATTCAGCCAGCATGTATGTTTGGATAAAGTGGAATTATTTAGTGGTAATTAAGTATGTACTGTCACAAAATGGTAATCCAGTAAATTTTGGGCTGACAGATTCTACAGCTTGGATGGAGTGTAAGTTAATATTCAGACATGAGCTGGCAATGTGTGCTTGCAGCTCAGAAAGCCAACCGTATCCTGTCTGGGGCTGCATCAAAAGAAGCATGGCCAGCAGGTCAAGGGAGGTCATTCTGCCCCTCTGCTCTGCTCTGGTGAGACCCCACCTGGAGTACTGTGTCTAGCTCTGGAGCCCTCAGCACCGGAAAGATACGGACCTGTTGGAGCAGGTCCAGAGGAGGGCCACAAAAGGGATCAGAGGGCTGGAGCACCTCTCCCATAAAGACAGGCTGAGAGAGTTGGGGTTGTTAAGCCTGGAGAAGAGAAGGCTGCGGGGAGACCTTACTGTGACCTTTCAGTACTTAAAGGGGTTTATAAGAAAGCTGGAGACAGTCTTTAGTAGGGCCTGTAGCGATAGGACAAGGGCTAATACTTTTAAAGTAAAAGAGGGTAGATATAAGGAAGAAATTTTTTACAATGAGGGTGGTGAAACACTGGCACAGGTTTCCCGGAGAGGTGGTAGATGCCCCATCCCTGGAAACGCTGAAGGTCAGGTTGGACAGGGCTCTGAGCAACCTTATCTCATTGAATATGTCCCTTGCTTATTGCAGGGGAGGTTGGACTAAATGACCTTTAAAGGTCCCTTCCAACCCAAACTATTCTATGATTCTAGAAAGAAAAATACAGTTGTTCAGTAATGTCTTACAAATAAAAACCAAAAGCTTGATAGCCTTTAAACTTTTAGTGTATTCTAATCAAATTGTACTTGATTGACAATAGGTTATTGGAAATCTCAGTATTAGAGATTTGCTTTTGTATAACTCATTACAATTGATGAATGGGATCCAGTTCTCTGGAGAAGTGGCTAAGCAATATCATCTGCCAAAGTTACTTGAATCGCTTTAAATCTCTCTGACCTTGTATTGTATTGCATTATAATTTTTTTTTGTAGTCCTTAACCTTGTTTGAAGTCCACTGTCATTCTAATATGACCGTAGTCTGAAACTTATGCAAGCTGTTTTAAATCTTCATTAATTTTTTTTTGTTTACGTGGATGGTGTTACCCCAGATATCTGAAAAGCATAGGTTTGAAGATTTGTTTCTGTATCTCAAGTTGAATTTTAATTCAGTTAATGAAGCTGATGAACATCTACTTAATATGGTCAGGATGAAACTAAACAGCAAAGAGAAAATTTTTAAAGCTTTCCCTTTAGTTAAATATTAAACACTAAGTATGTTACTATTTTGTTTAATAATTAAAATTTTATTCCAATGTCTATCTGCTTTTATGCAAAAGAAGCAACGTCTTGTTGTATTGGGATATGCTGCCCATATGGTACAAGGAAAGACCGTAGGCAATTTGGATAGAATTGCTCACACAAGCAGGGCCACCAGCGTGTTTACCTAGTGAACATGGTAGTAGGTTGGTGTATGTGTAAAGTATTGAGAAGGTAGAATATATCCAATGTGGGGCCAAGCCAATGAATGTAAATAAAGAGAAGAGCCTGAAATAGTAGTAATAAGAGAAGCTGACTTCTTAAGACAGGAAAGTGCTTTAGGATGTATCTAATCTCAGTAATGGAGGGAAAACATTTTGTTTATTAAAATAACTCTTATTGCGAAATAATCTGTTGAGGATTAGGTTTGTGTTTTTCCCCAAAAACTAATAAGTCTTTCTTCTGTATGCTTGCCTTCCTTCGTAGGGATTGGAAAAAGGTTACTTTCGTGTGAGAGGGAAAACGCTTTCAGAAAGTAATGATTCAGCAACATATTTTCCTGTACCATATGACCTGCCACCAGAACAGTACGGAAACAAAGGTAAGGTGTGACTTCGGAAGAAAAGTAGGTGTATTATATATGGAGCAAACTAATTTGAGTAACTCTGAGTCATTTGAACACTGCTATGTTCCAAAGCATTATTTTAACATTTTTGTGGCAGGACTGCATTTGAGATATCAGTCCCACTTTCTGCTTGCGACTTCAAAGAAAGGAACTATATAGTCTTCTGGTTCTAATTTTTTCCTTATTGTTTAAGTTTTGGGTTAAAACCCTAAATATTATTTTTTCGCTTCTCTTCTGGGATTCTTTTATGCATTAGGAAAATAGATATTCTTTATGGAATGAAAATGTTTTTCTGCAGAACTAAGAGGGAAAGGGGTGTTGAAAGAGGGATGTTTAGAAGAGCAGGTGTGAGGGGAAAAAACAATCCTCTGGAAGTGGGGTGTGAAGGAAATAACATAGAGCAAATGTGAAAGAATTGCTGCAAATCAGAAGAAAGAAGAGTTGCTTTTGATCCATTCTATATTTCGTAGTTTCAGACTTCATTTTCTTGAAGATCTGTGTTGGAATCCTCCTTGGAGGGGATATATTTCATAACCCTTGAAGAGATTTACAAAATCTCAACCTTCTCAGCTTTTGAGACTCTCTCTAGAACATGCAAATAATCAGGAAAGTGATAAGTTAAGTGCTGCTATGGGGTGGTGATGGCTCGAAAACCTAAAAATACATTGAGGATAATGATGTCGATGCGCAACCTGCAGTATTTGGGAAGAGTAAATTTTTATATTTTTGTTTTTAAACTAGTGTGAAAAGACTGTAACTAACTTCCTTTTTGGGGAAGCCGTGATCTAAAAAAGACATCATCTACAGTAGAGCTTGAAATGAGAGAGAGTAACAGATAGTTCAGGAACGATAGTGTTTATAGCAACTCAAATCTTTCTGTACATTTTTGAACTAACAAATGACGTGGGGAGAAAGAATGTTTAAAAGCTAAGATGTAAATAGACTTACAGAGTCTTATACGGTAAATAAAAGCAAAGACACATCACTTCAGGATGACTGAAGTCCCCCAGCAGGATCAGAGCCTGAGAGCATGATGCTTCCTGTAGTTGAAGTAAGAATGCTTTGGCAGCATCCTCTTGATTGGGCGGCCTGTAGTAAACACCTACCATGAGGTTTCCTTTGTTGGCTTGACCTCTGATTTTTCATCCATAAGCTTTCAACATGTTCATCACTGTTTTTCAAACACACTTCTATGCAGTCAATCTGCTTTTTTTACATAAGCGGTGACCCCTCTCCACCCTTCTTTGTTGCCTGTCCCTTCTGAATAGTTTATAGCCATCAATTGCAGTGCTCCAGTCATGTGATTCATCCCACCAGGTTTCGGAGATATCGATTAGATCGCAGCTTTCTAGCTGTCGAGTGGCTTCCAACTCCTGTTTGTTACCCATGCTGTGTGCATCGGTATAGAGGCACTTCAGCTGGGCTGTTGACCATGTTACATTTTTAGAGGAACAAGCATTAATTCCTTTGCAGCATTTCACAGGCATTTCCCTGTTGGTTCCTAATGCAACAGCAGCCCCTGGCTCTTCTGTGTTGCTCAAAACTCCATCCCCTTCCACCACTGAGTCTAGCTTAAAGCCCTACTTAAAAGTCCGGCCAGCTTGTTGGCAAAGAGGGTCTTTCCTGACTTGGTTAGGTGAATCCCAGCAGCTCCCGAAAAAACTGGCTTCTCACAGGTAGCTCCACGATCACAGAAGCCAAAACCTTGAGTATGGCACCAGCTACACAGCCAGGCATTCACTGGTTCAATATGATACATGTTACTTTTGTAACTTGCAAAGATGATTTTTTCTGCTTTAAGAGCGTACTACTTAACTAAAGGAATTCTTAAATGGCATTTCAGTTTTCCCAGAGAAAAAATACTGGCTCAATGTAGAAATGTTAACGCAATCTATTATACTGTTTTGTTTAGTATAAAACATGCTGTCCATTTAAGCACTGTTAATGTTGTTTCAGGGAGGGGTGGCAGGGGTCGTGTCTGGGTTACTAGCTAACTAAAGGGGGAGAATATGTTATCATTATTGTTGACCTGGCTTTTAGCTCTTCTTAAGAATGTAAATGGTCAGGTATTAGCTGATGTTACAGTAAGTGCTATGAACATCTACACCTGTGGATGAATTCTTACGTGTAGCCAGTTTTAACTGTTGTGCTCTGGGACCCGTATGCGCTGTCTGCTTGGTAACTAATGCTCAAACTGATGTTTTTTGGAAGGTTTTTCTAAAAGGTCATACTTAAATTTTTGGAAATTTTAAAGCAAAGATTAAAAACTAGAATCCATGTGTATTCTCAAATGTGTTACAAATACTATCTTCCTCATACAAAAATGTACTTATATAATTAATATTGTTCTTGCTTTAATTCCTGCATTTAACCTACTGTGTCAGTGAGTTTTATGCCTATTTCAACTAAATGTGAAGATTTTTTTCCAAATAACTTTTTTCACTTTTTGCATGGAAAGCTTATTTCTGTAGAGAATTCGTTTGTCTGTAGTTCAGTTTTTGTGTCTCAGCTTTGTCCCGTGATATGAACAGATGTCAGAATTCAAGTTGTCTAGGCTTTGGCAATAGAAGCAAAGTCAGCTGCCTGTGCCTTTTCACATCTCTTTCCTGAATATTCTGTTTCAGTTCCTCAGCCTCCTGGTGGAAAAGATGTTTAAAGAATTCCCGTGTTACAGGATGGACTCATAAAATAATCTGTCCTTAACAGTACAGTTATCAACTCCCAAAGTCTCTGGAGAGTGATATAAATAGTTTTATTTTAATAACATCTTGAGAAGCAGAAATGCAAGTAATTATCCTTTCTCTAAAGAAACCATATTGACTGATCCCTATAATTGAAAGAGAAAAGGCTCTGGGGGTTTTTCCACAAACTCAGATTCTCTAACCATGAGAAAGCAAAGTACACGTCACTTTCACATAATCAGAAAAATCCTATCAGGAGCAGGAGGGAGGAGAAGCACGCGGAATAGTGAACAGATGGTCAGGAGCAAGGCCATACATTTGCCATGTAAAGTTCTAAGTAGAAGATAGGTATACTAAAATACATTGTTTTTCCCTATACTTGTGCGAATTCGAATCTTGGATCAGACGTACTTAATGTTACAGAATTATATTATATAATGTAACAAAGTGAAAGAAAAACAGTTCGTTAGTTTATGGAAATAATTTAATTGCAGAGATTCTTTGTCATTCTGTCACAATGGCTTTCTGTCATATTAATTGGTTTTTATCAGATGGGACTGGACTTCCAGCGTGAAAACTGTTACAGTGAAGTAAATGCATCTTGAAAAGCAATAAAATACGCCTCAGTACATGCAATGATAAACTCATCAGTAAATGATGTAAATAATCTCTCTGGTTTCATCCATAATAATTCACGAGGTTGATCTGCAGTCTATTGGAGTCCATTAAGTTCAATAATAATGAAATAATTTGGTCCCTGTCCTACTTTTCTCTCACCCAATATAACAGGAAGGAAAAAAAATACAAAAGTCTTGTCCACGTTTGCCTCGTTAGTCAGTGGGTTTAATTTTAAAACTCAAGTTCAGGCAAAACAGAAAAATAGCATCTCTCGGAGAAACAATCATGAAGATTTTCTTCCTCCTCTTCTTCCAAAGATTTCTGACGAATATAAGTTGAGATCATTGTGAGACAGATAACTTCTTGGGTTTGCACTGTTTTTCTCTCCCAGAGAGATGGATTACCCTTCACTGAAACATATTCATAGGCTAAGCTGTAGTTACTGAGGAATGTATTGATGTGCTTTAAGATGTCACTGGTAGGGTAATTATGATGTATCACCTCTGTGACACGTAACATATTTAAAATTTTCTCGATGCTTTCATTTAGTTTTCAGCTGTATTTCAAACCTGCAGAGAGCCATATTTTAGAATACATGGACAGGTAAACTCCATCTGCTTGTGCCAACCAGAGTCATTTGATCTTCCTCATTTTGCTCTTTGTTGAAGATTCCTTTCCTGAGCCATTGTAACAATTTGTAAAAATGTATTAAAATGTATTTCTTTATTTTCCATTATTTTCATCTATTTTACCCTTGGTAACTGGGGGCTAAAGCTGTCAAATCTCATGCTGTGAGAGGCTGGAAGAATGGTGGGCAAATGAGATGGAAATTTTCTTTAATGCAGGTCGAAGTATTGTGGAGAAATGAACGGTCCACTTAACAATTCATTAGTTCTCTAGCTGAAGTTTTCAACCCCTGACAACTGTGATTTCATTTTCTTAAGGATGCACAAAAGGATCTGTAACACGTCTCACAGGAACAGCTCTCTCCCTTGTGAAGGGCCCTGCTCACTGTTCAGTATTTCATTGCCACGCTTACATTGAAGAGCAAATTGTCCTTCTCCTTGTAACTTCAGATATTATGTGCTTGTTATTTTGTCTAGTTTTCAGTGAGTGGGAACTGGGAGTATAGTGAAATTACATTTGGTAAATATTTGTAGTGATTTCAGGAAAGTAGTAATACTCCATCTCCTTTATTACACATAAACTGCTGTTGTGTTGGATAAAAACAAGAAAAACTTCATGGCATATTTACCTCGGCTCTGGTAGGTTTAGATATTTGTGTTTATCCTATTATTTAAAGAGTGGAGATAATTTTCATTTATCCTGCCTTGTACTAGTGACAGAGTGCCTGAAGGAAGAGATCAGTGTTTTGGCCAGCTAAGCTATAGAGGAATCCTTTCTTACTCTGAGCTCCCTTACACAGACCTGCTGTATCCTCATGAGGTCAGATAAATTCTGGGCAAAATGTCACTGTAAGTGGTCTCTACCTTTCTCCCACCTTTGGGGTTTTTTTTCATCCAAATTTCTAGAATTCTTCACTTTCTTTGTCAAGTAATTAAACTATTTTTGAGGAAATTAAGAAAGAAGACTTCTGGGGAAGTCATTCACATTTTTCAATAACCTCCTTTTTTTCTGATTAGTATTGCATAGCTGCATGGAACCTACTTTCTAGAGTTTGAAAGAACTCTAATGGCAGCATCCTATATGAATTTTTAGAGAACTTCATCCTTAGTATGCTTAATATGGTACAAACTCTAAGACAATACCCTTTCTTCTGAGAACATGACAACTAAAAGCTAGTCTTGTTTCTAGTGATACTAATACATTGAATAGAAAATATTTCATTTATTTAATGCTGAGAGCAATGGTAAATAGCAATGGTAAATGTAAACCTGAGTATGTTTAGAAGTTTAGTTTTCAATTTTTTTCAGGCAGCAAGTATACATTGTCATTGTAGTTCATATACCAGAGTGGGGGTTGGAGCCAATCTCAGTCTGTGTTGGCATCCATTTCCTTCCTAGGTGGAACCAAAAGCAGTTATTGACTGGTAAACCTGCAATTTGAGATTGAAGGTCTCTTAAGACAGCTTGACATCATATGCTTCCTCAGATGGCTTCCCAGAGTCCAAGTGAAACATTTGAGTACACAGAAAAACCTGTTTTCCTTCAAGCTTTTTGTAATGACCATGTAGAAATTAACACTTTGTATGAGAGGAAGCTTGAGTTAGTCACCATTGAGTTTGACCACTTCTATGTATTGTTTTGACAGAGTTACAGACTTGAATACCAGAAGAAGACACCAGATTGTCTCATCTGATTTGCCACATGTTACTAGCCAGTTTCTTTGAGCTCAAAGCTTGTGTTTGGCTAAGAGGAATCTTCCAAAGTATGCTTCAGATCCTTAGTTGAGAGCATCATTATGAAATGGCAAATTCACCAGATGGTCAATATTTTGCTTCAATAGTTGGTCAACTCAAGAACTTTAAAAAGCAGTTTATTTTGATTATTCTTTTTCAGGATGGATGTATGATGCCCCGTCTAATTGTTGAACTTAGATGTGATTTAATCCATCTTGTGCAGAGTGCAAGATTTCTAGTTGAAGTCTGAGGAAATGTAACAATACATCATCCTAACAGATCAGAGTTAAGGTTGCACAGAGAACTTCTACTTGAGCATTTTTCCTTTAGTCTGTTTCTTCCCAGCTGTTCTAAATTACCGGCACAGAGCAGTTTTATTATGTGAGATATACACAACTTGCATCTTTCTCTCGCTGCAGGGAATAACGTGCACGTTTTACATCTGGCAGTTTTAAAATAAAGATTAAGATTGTTCGTACTCTGAAGTGACAAAGGACCTCATTAATTTTTAGCAGATAACATTTGTTGTGTGCAACATGTATGCTGTCAACTCTTTGTAAATTGCTGTTTTGAGCAATTGCACTTGTTCACCTCCAGTAGTCAGCTGAACACCAGAAGGCCATCTGTGGGTGGCAGATGCATCTTCAGGGCAGAAGATTTGAAGAATTTAAAAGAATAAAATTATCTGTAGCTGATAGTACTACTTAGTATCTTGACAGATAAACTATAGAGATACAACAATCTTCTGAACTCCTCTGTTGTTAGCCAACAGATTCAGGCTGTCATAACAAAAAAGTCTGACAAAGCTGAATGTATTGATGATACTAAGATAAAAGAAACCTATAGACCAGAAATACAATTTGAGGGTTCCTTGGAAGGAAAACAGAAAATCATCCCATCTGGTATTTGGGAAACATGCACACAACAGCCAGTCTTACTTACAAGATATCTTTATAAATAAAATTTCTTTGTGCCTTTGATAATACTCAGATTTTTATTTCCCTCTAGAATCTTTCAGATGAGTACTGCTATTTTGCTACATAAAATTATCATTTCATTGAGCTCCATTGTCACATCTCAGTTGCAGTATTGCTATTATCTCTCTTACCAATGCAAGTTGAACTGATCCTCTCATGAAAGCACAGCATTTCATTTAGAGTGCTTGAGGACTGATTCCCCTATCACTTTTGTTTTACTCTATTGAGAAGTTTCTTGCGACAGACTTACATTACACAAAGGGATTACGGCCCCAGGATTTTTTTTGTACCTTTGTATGGGAAAAGGTTGAAGCTGATTGCTGTAGTCGAGGAATATCACTTAATTTGTGATTTAGATATTACACAGTTTACTGACTGAGGAAATCATCTGCTCCGTGGGAGGAACTTGGAACTCTACTGCATAAGTACATTAGGGGTTGTGGTTTTTTTAGAGCAACATGGGAAAGGCCTCAGAAAAGTGCAGAGGATTTTTTTTTTCCTCATCACATCAACTCTTTGAAAAACAAAGCAAATCCTGCTTTTAAATGGGTTTTGGTTTATTTTTCTTTTTTCCCCAATGAGTGGTCATTGTTGTCACCTTCAGGAATTATTACCTTGTTTGTGAATATTATTATAGATCCCACATCTATACCCTGTCTGCCTTTCCCCCTTCTTGAGATCTTTCAGGTATGGTTTTTGCATTGAGAGGAACAAGATGAGTTCCTTTATAAATGCCATGCTCATACAAAGGGAGTGGTAAATGCTGAAAGGGAGAACTTCGCAGCCTTACACAGCAGGGAGTAAGTTTGCCATGTTAGAATGTATATGTAGAATGAGTTGAAGAACTCTGTTTTTTTGTGAGTAACCTTTCTACATACATGAACACTTACTACTTCAAAGCTATATTTTTCAGTTGGAAGACTCATGAAATACTGTGAAACATGATGTAAGAATCCAGTCTCTGCATTCAGAAAACAATGAGGAATAGCTCTAATCCAGATCTTCACTCACAGTGCAAAAGACGCTTGTATTTTAAACTGTAGGAAGATGATCACAAAGATGCTTTAATTGTATTTTATGCTTTACTATTCAATTACATGTTACTGTAATTCACAAGCTTTTCTGGGTTTGGCTGTACATACTGTACTGCCATCTGTCATACTTACGAGAACGTGAAATTTTGAGATGGCTTGCTAGCATGTTTTTGACCTACACAATATGTAAAATACTATTGTTAAAACTTGAAAAACAGCCTTATACTGTTGTCAGCTCATTATTTCATATTCTGTAACATGATCTCAAAACGTGGGGGATTCTTTGAGTGATTAATCAGGTGTACTTGAAAAAACTTGTCTCCAGGGCCTTTCTGTCTTTAAGTGAAATGTGAGTCTTTTCAGTCGTGAGAGAATCTTCAAAAGTCTGCCTAAGTATAACTGAAATAGTGCTTTGTCTGAGATTTCAGATAATCTTAAAGTAGCAGTGGGGTAGGAATGGCCCTGTTCATTTTGCTGTGTGCTAACTTTAGTGCTAGAGTTAGAGTTAGTGCTGCTTATAAGTGAGGCAAGAAGGAAGCAGTTGTAATGGCTCACTAGATAACACTAATTCAGAGAAGGTGGAGTTGACACAAAATTAGAGTATCAGAAATGATGAACTGAACTTGAAAGGTGTGAAAGGTAGGCACGTTGAGCACACTTTTAAAAATACGTATAGTGGGGCTATAAATAGGGAACAGTTAAACTTTTTATTTCCAGAAGATCAAAGGATTTAACTTTCAAAAGTTTGGCAGTCATTTTAGTGTGCAACAGTAAGCAGGTATGGTCATACAGTATTTATACACACTCATTGTCTTTCTCTTCCTGCTATAGCTACTATTAAAAGAGATAAATAATTTTAAAAGGGATCTGACATTTTAAAAATAGGTGAACTATCATTTCTTTCAGCAATAGTTTTACACATGGCTTATTGAAATAGTATCAGGTGTTACATTAAACCAACAGCACGCCATTAATAAAACAAAGTTCCAAGTACATTAATAGCTACCTTAAGAAAATTTTATTAAGATAGCTACAATAAAAAAGAACTAAATTAGGTATTGAAGCCTCTCAGAGTGCTGAAGGTGACTGAAGTTATTTCTGTACACCTGAGTCTTCCTCTGCCTGTATGTTTTGCTGAATTAAACAGAGTAACTGCAGATGGTAGCAAAGATGGATAGGTAGGTCCAAGCTGCATAATGTACTGCAAGTGACAGATTCCATTGCTTGAGTGGGACTGGATTTATTCTGATGTCATAGACAGAGGTCAATGATCAAATCTGAATGTATGTTTGAAATCCTCAATGCTTTTGCTAACATTTGCTTTATTCTGTACCCATTCATATAACTATTAATATTTACTTTGTGGCAAGGTGTTTACCTAAAATACAAAAGGTACACATGGCTTTCAGGCAGGAGCCTGATAAAATGTTTGAATTTGGTTTGGGTTTGGGTTTTTTTGTTTGTTTGTTTGTTTTTTAAGAGCTCCCTCAAGTGTCTAGATATCCTGCAGTTGACCCAGAAACCTAGAGACATTTTTTGGCAGTGCACTGTGAGTTAAGTGCTATAGTTTCTTCCAGTTTCCAATGCCTTTTATTTTTTGTGCTTGGAAAGCACCTATCCACTGTAACCAAAAACTAGCCAACTAGTTCTTCCACCTAGAAGCTATATCATGATTTTAAATCAAGGGAAGTCATGGATGTTTGCTCTTATTGCCCTCTTATAATAACATTATGTGAAAGATGGCATTTGATGCACAGGCTGTTCTTTCTCTGATCACATTCCCATGACTTGTAACATCCCTATCAGTCTTCATAAACTCCACACATAAAGTCTTTTTTCAAGTCAAGCAGATTCAATTTTGTTGTAATTTAAAGCATTTTCCTATTACCCTCTTACAAAATTGTCTGTTGACAGTAGTAAAACATTTGCATAGCTGGGATATGCAACATATGGAAGTACAGTACTAGAATTAAACACACTCTAGTAGCAAGTAATAATGAGTACTTGGTAGGAATGTTCTCCCTGCCCCATGTTTAATTGGTGTGTTATTTGTCACAGTGTGCTGTTGTGTAATTTATACATACCTTTATTACTGCTTCTGTCTCTTACTCTCCTGTTCTTGCTACAGTAATTCTCACTTCATACATTGTGAGAGCTGGCACTGTAAACTTAAAATTGGACAGCAGTAATCATAATCAATAGCTTATCTAAAACTTCAATTGACAAGCATGTAACAAATCTTCTTTATCAAGTATACATAGTATACTGTGCAGATGAGTAGCTTGCTTTTGATAAATTAACTACTCCCGTCATCCTCAGTACAATTCAGTTTAATCTGTGCATTGTACAGATTAATGTCACTGTCTTCCTTCGGGGCTTGTTTTGTGGATGGAGAAAAGAAGCAGTCTAGATTTATATAAACTTCTTCTTTGAGAAAAATCACTGAAAGGATTGAAGGGTTGGTTTTTTTTTCTGTATTTCAGTAGGAGTAGCCTGAGAGAAGCAGCATAATAGCTTGGCTTCATAGACCAGCTGCTTTTCTGCAACATGTATGTGATAGGAGGAAGAGCCTAGAGCAGGTTGCAGAGCTGGCAGGGGGCTCCTGCTGCGTCGCCTTTTCTCCTTCCTAAGAGTGGGAATAGCTTCTGTATTCTGAGAAGTGGAGGGAGGGAACTGTCTGCTGCAGACCTGTTGCTCATCGAAAAATGTAATGTTTGAAGAAGCGAGGTGCGAATTTGAACATTTCAGAGTTCGTGCAGGGTCATTCTTAGATACTGAATTCTTAATATTCCTGTGAAAAATACTAATACTTTACAGAATTTACTTATAATTCCATTGGATTAAGAGATATGCAGCACAAAACTTGTTGCCTCTGGGCCAAACCAAATTTGGCTGCATAACTGTTCTTGTATATTGTCTGAAATGCAATTCTTTTACAGCTGATGGGGAGTATGTTGGGTTATGATAATTATATTTAAAATAATATTTGGGGGGAAAGCAAAGCCTTTTGAAAACTCTAGATCTTACCGTTTTACAAAATATCTGAATAAAAATTTCCAGTAAACTGAAATAGCACATGAGGTGATAGGAAAACCAGTGGGAATTCCTCCAAAGGGAGGGGAGGAAGAGGATCAAAATTTTACATTTAATAACTGAATTAGTCATGATCATGTTTTGGTTTTGACTTACAGATCAACCATGGATTTGGAATATTCCTTACACTAACGCCCCTGATACACATGGAAATATGTGGGTTCCATCGTGAGTGTTACCAGTGTTCTGTGATGTTTCACCTACTGACACTGAGCCTGCCACACTAGTTGCAAGATTGCTTATTTCTGTCTTTTAAGCTACAATGACTAATTTGTTGTTGTTGTTGAAAGAACCATTAAAATGTTTGTAATGGGGAGATCCTTGGAGAATCTGTAACTGCATTTTTAAATACTTTTTTATATGCTTTTTCCTTACTGTGGTTCCTAATACACTCTTCAAGGTTAAAACAAGTGTAGACTGTTCTCAGAGATTCTCTCTGCATTTTTAGCTGTAATAAATTTAAGATTTACTGTTTTGTGAGACTGTCAATTGGCCTCAGTGGTTGGAATAAAAGTTACTGTATGTAAAATTTAAATAAAAATAAAGTCAATCTTGTTTGTACATCCTTTGTTCCATCTTCTACTAAGTGTGTACATTTCAAACTGGATTGGACCTTTGCTTTGCAATTATCGCCTCTAATGCAAGCTCTAATATTTGCTGGTTTGGCTTCATGCGGTATTTGGCTTCTTGTCAGTTATTTCCTAGCCCTCTTTTTTTTTTCCCCTAGCAGACATCCAGGTCCTGTCCAAAGCACTAAATTGAAGTGGATGGCCTTCGGTGCAGAAGAGTAGTCTTAAATAGTGCTATGGGATGTATGAACAACTGGTCCTGCAGCCTGGAAATCTTGTAATATAGTGTGGTACTTCATTCCCCACTATACTACACAGGGACGTGATTTGAGACGGCCAGCATGGCTTCACCAAGGGCAAGTCCTGCCTGACCAACCTTGTGGCCTTCTATGATGGAGTGACTACATCAGTGGATAAAGGAAGAGCTACAGATGTAGATCTGGACTTCTGTAAGGCCTTTGACATGGTTCCCCACAACATCATTGTCTCTAAACTGGAGAGATGTGGATTTAATGCATGAGGAATTGGTTGGATAGTCACATCCAGAGGGTAATGGTCAATGGCTCAATGACCAGATGGAGATCAGTGATAAGTGGTGTCCCTCAAGGGTCCATACCGGGACCAGTACTGTTCAATATCTTCATCAGTGACATAGACAGTGACATCTTTCATACCCGTTCCCTTTTGTTTTACCCCCTCTAGTTAAATTAAAGTTCTGTGGTGCAGTTATGAGATGGTGTTTCAAATTAAAAAGGTTATGACTTTCAGTTATTCTTGGGGAAATTATTGCACAGTCTCTATTCAAAGGGTAAATGGAGTTGGGTAGTGGAATAGCCTTGCCTATAACAGAGAAATGTTACACTCAACTCTTCACAGCGAGTACCAGGAACCTAGGTATTTAGGTCACTCATTTCTTAGCTCGTGTTGGCAATTTAGAGGCCCGGTAATCATTATTATTGCTTTATCTGGTTTTGAGAACTTTGCAAATACTGTGAGCCAAGTACGAGTCAGAGTGCTGCTGGGGCGTCCACACAACAAACAGGAAGATTGCTTTCTGCTTTCTACATTCTCTCGATTCTGTATGCAAAATCTTTGTACTACATGCAGAAACTGTTCAATTCTATGCCTGATGAGCCTGAAAAGACGGATCAGGGAAAGTGACATGAAAATGGAGCAGTGTGCTCTGAAAACAAAGATAACTTCATAACCATTGGGATCCTTTTTAAGAGAGTATGATCTCATTTTAATTATTTTCATTCTGTGGGAATTAGAGAAGTTCTGAGTAGAAAGATGTCTTCTTATGAGGAAAGCTTTAAGACTTCTAAAAGGTTGACTAACAATATCGTGAATTTGTGAAGAACGCTACAATTTATTAATGCTGCTTATGTGAGCATTTCTATTTTTGGCTTAGAGTGGTTTGACTGGCTCCGAGGCATTCCTGGTTAAATTCCAGCTGGAATTTTTCGTTTTCCAGGAACTTGGTATGATTTAACCTAAGCTCTCCAGGGCTCAGATTAACACACTGTCAGAAGATCATTCCAAAGTCCGTCAGTGGGAACAAATAAACGAAGTGATCAGTTCTACTAGGAAAACTCTGTAAAGCTTTCCAACACAGAGCTGTGACCCAAAGCAGCTTGGGCTGTGGCACAGGCATGGCACTGAGGCACTGCTGGGTGGCAGAGGTGGGGCAAGAGTGAAGGCTGCGGGCTTGGTCTGCTGGACAGTATGGGGTGTGAGGCAAACTAGGGGTTCAAATAAAGGTTGAGTTTGGTTGAAACAGAGATGCATCTAGTTCTGGTTTAACTTCTGCTCTTCCAGAATGGTAAGGAAAACTTGTTTTGAAGAAACTGTCCAATAATAACTGAAGATCCAGGGTGGCAACAGTCTCTGGTGGTCAGTCCTACGCAACCCAAACACAGCTGGTCTGTGTGACATATTAGAGCTGGCCGGAAGGCTCTTGACAAAACCTTTGGCCAGAAAATGCTGCTTAATTGCAATTTTCTAGATATAGAATCATAGAATAGTTTAGGTTGGAAGGGACCTTCAAGACCATCTAGTTCCAACCCCCCTGCCATGGGCAGGGACACCTCCCACTAGACCAGATTGCTCAAAGCCCCATCCAGCCTGGCCTTGAACACCTCCAGGGATATGCAGCCTCTCAGGTGCCAAGACAGACATAAGAACACTTCTTCACTGTCAGAATAAATTTTTAAAATTTCTCTTGTGCAGTACATTTTGAAATTCCATTTTCTTGATAATTTCTTGTTTCATGTCTTTTTTTTCCATAATTTTCCTGTTTTTACTCCCGTTTCACTTAATTCTGGTAAGTAGTTGACCTGTGTAAAATAATTTTTATCTAGAAGATCAGTGGATTCTAGAATTCTCTTTGAGAAAAAAGTAGGGGCCCTAACATTTGGAAAGTGAAACTATGAATAAAGAGAAGGAGAAAACAACTTAGCCCAACCCACAGCAGAATATCTGACATATGAAACTGGATTTGACTCTGGGTTCTTTGGTTAAAGTGATATTTAGGTCTGAAACTCGTGTGCTGCTTTATTTTTAAAAGGTAGTCCAAATTAAAAAAAAATTATAAAAAAGGGGGGGGGGAAGGGAAGGCAATAGGATTGTCTGTAGAAGTAATTGTTATTCAAAACATTTTTTTTACTCAGTAAACTGCTGATTGATTTCTCTTGCTGCTGCTGAGAATGAATCTGTTCTGCTGCCACTTCAAAATTAAGTGCTTTCCATTATAACAACCATGTAAGAATTAATGCATATCAATCCATGCTGGTGCAAATAATGTGCACACATTTCTGCAGTGCTGCTAATTAGATTGTAAAGAAGGAAGTAATGCATTTTTCTGTACCTGAATGGCTAAAACAATTTGATCAAGCCCTAGCCAATTTTAATGGCTACTGCAATAGGGGCTGTTTTGTAAAAGCTCGACTGATTCTTAACCCCCAGCTGCACAAGGTCCCATACTGGTGTTATAAACCACCCATCAGAGAGGTCACAGGATGGAAGGGAAGTAAGCTGCAGAGCTGCTGTACGCCCTGCAGAAGGAGAGATCAAGGTGGGTGACTGGAAATTTGGCTTCACAATGGCACTTCGGTATTTGGCTGTGTTGCTGTAGCCACTCACATAATGGGGTAATACCAGTTTACTCCCTCCTGGGACAAGGAAGGAAAATAAGTGGTTGCATGTGATTCTGAAAAGATTAAATCTTCTGTCTAGGGCACCATAACATTGTGTATTTTCTTAGTGGAGTCATGCTAAAGCAATGATCTAATTTTGGTCTGTTCAAGACCATGATACAGTGATCTATCTAGAGTTGTTTCACCGCACTTGAGACTAAATCCAGCATCACAGAAGGTAAAAACGTGTAAAGGTACCATGTGTTTTGTCCATGCTAGGTGTGCATACAAGCAACAAGACTATAGCTGTCTCATTTGGTGGCTTTCCTAAATCCGTCAATGTGCTTTTGCAGCAATTATTGATGTGTTAATTCCTTGTACTTTCTTCTGCTAAGGCTTTCTATGGTTTTGATATTCCAGCCTGTCTTCCAGTAAACAAATATGAACAAAGTGACAGAAATAACTGCACACAAAAATTCAGGTAAATAAAAATTAATAAATAGAGATCAATACCAAGAAGTAAATATTGAGATCAGTAAATTAATGTAATAGATAGTCACTGTGACATTCTCTGGCTAGCCAATGTGTGTATTTGAAAAAGTTTGAATGGACATGTAATGTTCTGCAGTGCTTTCAAGGTATTGCGACCCTGTTGTACTAATCAGAGTAAAATGTTCATCCTTTAGTTGAAAGTATTTTCCATTGCTTAGAATGGAGGAATGTGAGAGGGCTCCTGGATTTTTTTGCTAACTCTTTTCCTGACTCCAATCTGATGTTGATTCATTGATTCGTGTGTCTCTTCTTCCTTAACATAACAAACCACTATGGCACACAGTTCTAGCACCAATGTAAACAGCATTAACAAACAAAAAACTGTGCTCTGAATTGTGGTGGTTTGTTATGCAGTTTGGAAAACTAAGCTATCAACCCAACCTTGTTTTTCTTACCTGTTGAAATGCTGGAAGATAAACAGCATGCAAATGCAAAGTGGCTTCCAAAAGGGGAAGTTGTTCTTGAGCACTGCTCTTGAGGAGTCCCTTGTAGGGACTTTTAAGCCCTGTCTATCTGTCTCACTTTCCCAATTGTAAAACTTAATTTGAAAATATCTTCAAATAAAAATACCCCTATGGGGTATTCTCTAAGTATAAATGAAATATTGTCTTCCCCAAGAAGACTGGAATGCACTTATCTTTATCAGCCACCCTTTAGTAACTGATGTGGAAGAGATGGAAAAAGTTTTCACATTTCTCATTCCTGAAAATCTCTTTTATACAGCCAGGTTTAGTCGTCTTTACTGCTATCTGTCTTCTGCTTTGTGAAGGATGACTACACTAGATAAAAGCAAGAAGCAACATTCCAACCGAATATGAGCCAGCAGTGTGCCCAGGTGGCCAAGAAGGTCCATAGCATCCTGGCCTGTATTAGAAACAGTGTGGCCAGCAGGACTAGGGAAGTAACCGTCCCTTTGTACTCGGCACTGGTGAGGCCCCACCCTGAGTACTGTGTTCTGTTTTGGGCCCCTCACTACAAGAAAGATATTGAGATGCTGGAGCGAGTCCAGAGAAGGGCAGCAAAGCTGGTGAAGGGTCTAGAGAACAAATCCTGTGAGGAACAGCTGAGGGAACTGGGGTTGTTTAACCTTGAGAAAAGGAGGCTGAGAAACATAGAATCATAGAATGGTTTAGGTTGGAAAGGACCTTGAAGATCATTGAGTTCCAACCCCTCTGCCATAGGAAGGGACACGTCCCACTAGACCAGGTTGCCCAAGGCCACATCCAGCCTGGCCTTGAACACCTCCAGGGATGGGGCCTCAACAACCTCTCTGGGCAACCTGTTCCAGTGTCTTACCACCCTCAAAGTGAAAAACTTCTTCCTAATGTTCAATCTAAACCTGCCCTCTTCCAGTTTAAAGCCATTCCCCGTTGTCCTATCACTACATGCCCTAGTAAAAAGTCCTTCCCCAGCTCTCCTGTAGGCCCCCTTTAGGTACTGGAAGGCTGCAATAAGATCTCCCCGGAGCCTTCTCTGCTCCAGGCTGAACAGCCCCAACTCTCTCAGCCTCTCCTCATAGGAGAGGTGCTCCAGCCCTCGGATCATCCTCGTGGCTCTCCTCTGGACGTGCTTCAGCAGGTCCATGTCCTTCTTATGTTGGGGACTCCAGAGCTGGATGCAGTACTCCAGGTGGGGTCTCATGAGAGTTGAGTGGAGTGGAGGGGCAGAATCACCTCCCTCGCCCTGCTGGCCACACTTCTTTTGATGCAGCCCAGGATGCGGTTGGCCTTCTGGGCTGCGATGGCACATTGCTGGCTCATGTTGAGCTTCTTGTCTATCAGCACACCCAGGTCCTTCTCCTCAGGGCTGCTCTCCAGCCATTCCCTGCCCAGCCTGTAATTGTGCTTGGGATTGCCCCGACCCAGATGTAAGACCTTGCACTTGGCCTTGTTGAAGTGCATGAGGTTGGCTTGGGCCCACCTCTCCAGCCTGTCCAGGTCCCTCTGGATGGCACCCCTCCCTTCCGGAGACCTTATCGCCCTCTGAAAACCACCTGAAAGGAGGTTGTAGCAACATGGGGGTCGGTCTCTTCTCCCAGGTAACAAGTGATAGGATGAGAGGAAACGGCCTCAAGTTGCGCCAGGGGACGTTTAGATTGGATATTAGGAAAAATGTCTTCACAGAAAGGGTTATCAGGTATCGGAACAGGCTGCCCAGGGAAGTGGTGGAGTTGCCATCCCTGGAGGTATTTAAAAGATAGGTAAATGTGGTGCTTAGGGAAGTGGTTCAGTGGTGGAGTTGGCAGTGCACGGTTAACAGTTGAACTCCATGATCTTAAAAGTCTTTTTCCAACCTAAATGATTCTATGATTCCTTACTTCACATTCAGTAGGACTCCCCCAGAGATGCAATATCTTTGAAACTCTTAGCAAAGCAACAGGGATGTTGAAAAGTTTAGTGTACTCTGGATGCCCCAAGTGTCACATGTTCATGAAGTTTGGGGATTTTCTTTCAAATTAGTTTGTTAACATCAAGGTTATTAAGTTCCAGAAGAAGTTTTGTTCACGATCAAAGGCTGTTTTCTTTGCTCCTCTAGCAAGATGTTTCATTATGTATAAAATTTGCTCAGGAGTAAATTGCAGCTCTTCCATAACTTCTCCAAAGACAAGCAATGCATTTCAGTTAAGTGTACCAGCTTACCACTTCCAAAGGAGAGGTTTAATTAAAAAGTACTGACACTTCAATGAGAGAGAGTAACTAAATCTCTGTGTGAGTCTTCTGAGTAATTTGCTGAGGCATTAATAATATCTCTGTTCTGACTGGACATTTGTTGGTAATCATTACTAGGGTACCCAGTGACTGTAACTTTCTTAATTACAGGGTTATAATTTAACATCATCAACAGAACTAGTAAATATATTGATTTTTTTATATTATTTACAATCATGCTAAACCTCACCACCACCAATCTTTTTGTCACTAAATACCTGCACACATAGACGCTAGGGAGCTGTGTGCTTGTGGTGTGGAGGGGTAGGGCAAACATAGCAGTTTCCTGATCACGATGCCCCAAGTGACTGTATTGAGGTTAACGGAAATGCATTCAGTGTTTGGGCTCACAAGATGCTAACTTAGATTTGGGGTTAATTTAAATGTCAGCAACATGTTTAGCCATTTTTTTTTTCACCTGAAACTAAAAGATAACTTTTTCTTTTTTCCCTTATACCAGTGTGCACATTGCATTTTTTTATTCAACCTTGCTTAAATGCGCTGAATGGGTGACTGCGTCATTACACACTGTTCCTGCTCCCTACACATTCAAGTTTTTCCAGCTATCTACCCAAAAGCAATGGGAATAGTGACCCTTTTTACAGGAATGTATTCTTTAGAATAAGTACCTTAATTATAACAGGGGAGGTATAGGAAGAAAAGGAGCTTAAAACAATAGAAGGTGCCACACCTGTAATATTCATCAGTCATCTTCTCATTTTCTGCTTCAGGATTCCAGTCAATATCAACTCACACTTGCTCTATCCCTGAACAGGGAGCAAGTCCTTTAAAAGCCACTTTCTCAAGAGATTAAATCACTGCACATCCTTTATAGTGTTGTAGTTTGGTGAAGATCAGAGTTGGCAAATTAACTTGCAATTTTTGATGCCCAGTGACAGCAGTATACTTCATTGCCTTTCAAAACGATGCCAGATGTTCTTGCCTGCATTAATGTAATGCTCCCTCTATGCCCAAGACCAATGCAAAAATAACTATTCGTCACTAACAAAATAATATGTAAATAATATGAGGAACTCGATATCTTTGAATAATTTTCCTTGGATAATTCTTTGGATAATGTGATCGTTCTTCACATTCCTTTGGGCAATCACATTGATGTCATGGTTGCAAGCAGTTAAAGGCTCCCATTCCCACTGTGCTAATCCAAGCCACCCAAGAACAACTTCGGTAGACTTCAGCGCAGGCTGAGGGTGCTCAGCCAGTTCTGCTGCCTCTGCTGGCTGGGAGAGCACTGATTTAGATCCACCTTCTTTCTGGCTGGCAAAGACTGGCAAAGCAGGGAAAGATAGGGGGTTTTCTTCCTCTAATACAAACTAGCAACAATTTTAAAGATACATCAGCATTTTTTATGGAAGCTTGGCACAGAGTCTGGTTACTTTGACTGGCATCTCGTCTTCCTCTTTTTTTGGCTGTTCAATATCTTACAGCATTGCTGCTAATTTTAATTGCCATATGTCAGTCTATGCTGAAGACTAATGAAGAGGCAATAAAATCCTGCAACATGATGTGTTGTGTATCACCTATGAATAGCAACAAATAGGAAAAACCAAAGAGAAAGTGTGATTCCCATTCACCCTTGGCTGTTGGTTTACTGTGCAACATGGGAAAAGGACCTGGCTTCTCTCTGTGCCATGCAGATTTGTTGCCGCGCAGTTGGGGATCCTCTCTTGAACACCGGCACAGAATTGCCCACAGTCTGCCCCCAGGAGTCAGACCAATACCCAAAATGCAAATACACCTCAGGCTGTGAGACCATCAATGGCTCCTACGCTAAGAATACAATTATGTATCATTAAGGGAGATTTGTAATTACTAAGATCTTACCGTTAGTTTCCATTGCGTATTAACTGGAACATAATTAATAGAAAATGGGGGGGGGGCAGAAAATGTAATGCTTCGTTAACCTGCTTTCTAAAATGAAATATATGTAGGTTGTCTTTCACTGGAAAGAGAGTTTATATACTATGTTTTACAGAGCTGAATTCTAGCCCCCAACCATTTTAAAGCAGAATTCAGCACTGTAGTAATTGCCAGATATTGTTGAGTTTAGCTTTTTCTTTTTATAGTAACAATGTTTCCTCCAGAAGGTTTGAATCGAGAGCTCTCTGACCCTGAAAATAACGCATTTTTACACCACACTGCCGTTGGAGAGCTGCCTCTGTCTTCCACACACCGTTTCCCCACGACTGCCCCGAGTTGGAGGGGGGAGATGTAACCACGGTCCGAGCAGGCGGTCAGCCCCCACACCTGTGGAGAAAAGAGGTGCCCTCTTTTGGCAAAAGGGAGGAATTTTTCTCGCTTTGACAGCAGGGTCATATCACCAACCCCAGGTTTTGACTTTTTTGACTCCAGGTCTCTGCCAGAGGCCCCGTTACCCCAGTAGGCACACCGCTCCGCAGCCCCACGGCCCGCCCCGGGCCTAGGACGGGGCGGACGGCCGAGCACACCCCCGGGCGGGCGGTAAGGCCGCGGGCGCTGAGGGCAAAGGGGGGCCGCCCCCCCGCCGCTCTGAGGGGTGGAGGCCGCGGGGCAACCGCCCTCCGGCGGGCCGCCCTGGCCAGGTACCGGCCCGCCCCGCCCTGCCCGGAGCACCGGGGAGACCCTCGGGGGCGGCGGCCTCGCTGCGAGCGGCGGCGGCGCCTCGGCTGTGAGGGGAGCTTCCCTCAGGCGCGCGCCCCCGCTGGCCATGGC